>VZTB01016563.1:0-101868 GCA_013397245.1 Thryothorus ludovicianus
TTCTTTTGATTTTTTATTGTATTCTATCTTCTGTTTTTCACTATCAGCTTTTGAAACCCATTTTTTTCCCATTGTTTCTTCAGTGTAAGTTTCCTTTGTGGAAGAGTTTAGAATTGTTTTTTTTGGACTTGGCAACTGGCCTTTCTGCTTTGGAATGATGTCACTTTCATCTCTTCTTCCAGTGGATATCCCTATTTCCATTTCCCCACTATGGACCATAATTTCTTCTGTTGTTCCAATTGCCTCAAATCCTCCGGCATTTTCCAGGGTTTGCTCTTTAACTTTGTTTTCACTTTCTTGTGGTTCAACAGGTTGGTCTGTTTCTCCCTTGGTAGTTGACCAGGTAAATGTAGGGAATTTTAACTTTGGTAGTTTGAATTTGCTTTCTTTCCCGTCGGTATCTTTTTCTTCTGTCTTCATTCTAATTTCTGTGGTTAAGGCTTTGTCATTTGTAGGCATGCCATCTTCCTCTATCTGTTCCTTTTTTACCCTATCTTCTGTGTCCTTCTTGCTTTCTTCTCTTGCTATTTTCATGTCAGTTTTAGGTGCTTTGGCCATTTTGAATGATGGAATTTGTATTTTCCAAGTAGAAACTTCTGATTCTGCATCTGGCATATGACTTTTCACACTGAAATTCCTGCTGTCCTCTGAATTCCTATCAGCTATTTTTTCTGGTACTGACTGTGGAACATCACTTCCCTGTTTGGTGGTGTCAGTCTCTCCCTCTTTTCTTTTGGGCATTGAAATTCCATAATTTATTTTCTGAATATTTAGTGTTTCGTCGTCTTCTTCTTCTTGTTTTTCTCCAGTTTCCAGTGTGTCAGATGTTTGTGATTCTGCTTTAGCAGTGCCTATTTCTAAGCCTTTTACCTGTACATATCCTATAGCTCTGTGACTCATTGAGTCTATGTTAATTCCACTTTCTCCCTCTTTTTTATCTGCTGTTCCTTTCTGTTTCTTTTTTCGGGATTTTGATGAGGCTTGTGGTGATTTTTTAGTTGGGCTTACTTTCAGATCAACTCTTTCTAAACTGGGCTTTGGTATCTCTGTTGTTATGTCTGGTACTTCAGGTACATTAAATTTTGATGTTGCTTCCTTGTCTTTTTTAATGCTTATTTCAACTTCAGGGCATTGTTTCACATGAGATGGAATGCCATTTTTTATCTCTTTAAAGTCTTTTGTTAAAATGTCATGTTCTTCCCCTGTTTTCATTTCATAAGCAGATGTGGTATATTCAACAGTTAAGATTTCAGGATTTTCCAGGCTTATATCATCTTCATGTATTTTTTCTCTTTCAGAGATCAGTGTAGTTTTTATTTCCTTTTTTTGCTTGTCTTGTGGCTCTGGTTTGGATCTGTGCATTCTGAATCCAATGCTAGGGAACTTCAGCTTCCTTTGGCTTCCTTTTTTCTCTTTGGTATGGACTTCTTGTGGAAATTGAGACTCTGTGTCCGTGCTTGTAGGGGAAATATCCTGTATAGCAGGCTCATATGCATCAGATGTACTATGAGATCTTCTGTGCCTCAATATCTTTTTAGTTTTGATTGATTGAAATTTCGGCCATGATAATCTGTCTTTTTTAGGTCTCTTACTTCTTCCTACCCTCTGGCTTACAATTAATGTTTCCCTGTCTTCTTCTGAAATGGTTTTTCCTGAAACATGCAGTGTTTCTTCAGGAATGCTCTCACTGAGTTCTTTTTCCTAAAAGAACAAAGAGTAGTCAGAAGATTGGAAGTAACCTAAATATAAGTGCAACAGAAAATAAAAAACATTCTAAAAATATGTAGTAAAATATTCTTTTTATTACTAGTATCTACTTGTTATATAAAAAAATTCTTGAAGATTATAAAAATATGCAATGTCAGGCAGAAATTACATAAAACAAATGGACTATAAAATATGGATTTCTGAAGATTTTAATTCCTTGCAAAACATTGCAGCAAATAGAAGTTTCTATATGTATCTATCTATATATGTCAGTATAAATATGTGTTATATATAGTATTTTTATATATGTATATGAAGAAAACATAATCTTTAAGTTGATGGAAACCTATGAAGAGATCATAGGTCTATCAAAATATCAGTGGTTAGACACATTTTTTTTTAAATAGAAAATCTTACAGAGGAGTTTTGGATAAAAAAAGTTTACTGATATTTTACATTTTTGAACATACTTAATGCAAGTATGCATTACAGAGATCACCCAAGTCTGTTCCATCAGTGGACAATTAACAATTAAAAATGCTGACTCACTAAAGAATATTTCTACACCCTAAAACAAGATTGTGGATTTATGTAAAAACCTATAGTCTCACTCAAGATATTTGAAAAGCTGCAAATATTGTGTGGGATTTTTTTTAATCATGAATATTCATGCTGGTAACTTTAAACACATGCCTAAGTCTTAAGAAGATACCAGTGTGTGTTTTCTGATCTATTTCCATGCAGCACATTACTAGAGTATGGTACCCAACCTTTGTAAACTGATCAGATATCTACCTGGCCTATCCTTTCCTTTTTGTGCTGGGCTGTAGAGTGTTCTGGATCTTCTTGCACAGCAATTTTCCTTTTGAGGCTGAACTGGACTCTGTATGGCTCGGAATACTGGAGAATCTTGAGTGCATCTTCATATTTGATATTATCGAAAAATATTGTAGCACTTAGAAGCTGATCACCTGCAAGTGGAAAAATATATAATTTTAATTACTTTGTGTTTTCTTATAGTTTTTTCATTTTTTTTTCATTTTAGTTTTGTATATACTACCTTCTATGTATCTTTTTCACTGTTCTAGTGAACTGATTTTTTTTTATAGTATACAAAAAACATCCCATTTCATTATTGTTCAAGCAAGTGGTCTAAGAAATTATTATTATGAACAGGTTAAGCTCACAGATAACTTTTAGTTGTTTTGAAATCTACTATTTCCGATACCTAAAGGGATGGCAAGTCACACAGCAACAGATCTCATTATTTAAAGATAAAGAATAAAATCAAAACAAAAAATCAGACAGTACCTTCTCTAAGACTAAATATTTTTGAAGCAGGAGATTCCTTAAGTACTTTTTTAATAAATATTCCTTCATTTCCTCCACCTTTCACACTAAAACCACTAGCACCAGCTTCCACTTCTGTTTTCAGGGTCACTTCCATTGTCTCCTAGAGATAGAAAAAGACGTGAACTTATAATTTTTATTCATTTGTATTAAAGAGTTCTAAGTTGCTTGACAATAAAAAATTTAGTTTCCTCAGTTATATTTTCAATAGTTCAAGAAATATTATCCAAATTAAAGAATATACTTAGTGTGTGTTTGATTCTGTTGTAAATTAGAATTAAGCACATGTGTTAAGGTTATGTTGGATCGGGGTCATAGGGAAAATAGGTTATAATTTTAAAATGTGAAACATATGGAAACTTTTAGGGCTGAAAGATTGTATTTTCTGTGAAGATGATAATCACTTGAATTAAAATCAATGGGTCAGAAAAGTCAGACTAAGAGCTAATGCTGTACTGCACTCAGATTAGAGAAGGCTAAAGAAAGAATTCTAAAAAGAATTATGAAAGGACCACAAATAGGACAAATAAATGTTCATGCCTGTGCCACAACTCAGTCATTCATGAAGTTCCTGGTCAAAACAAGTCTCAAGTGATTCTTTGCTCATTTGCCCTTCCTTCTATCCACCCATTCATATCTGTGTGTTTACTATTTATTTACAAGGCTCATAACTAAAATTACAGAGTGCTTTTAGACTGACCTGTGGATGACTCTGTTTTGATTTGTCTGTCGAATGTTTTTTGTTTTCTTCTTGAAGCTGAAAAATAATTTTTAATTATTTCCTGTTCAGAAGCCACAGTGTTCTTGAGTGCAACAAAAGTCAGTTAAAATTTCTGGTTTAGAGTAAGAAATGAGGCTGACTTTAATGGCAACAGAGCAAAGCCAGGATCAAGTGCAACATACAACATGAATGGTTTAACCATACTAATCCCAGTAGTAAATTAGATGCCAAGGCCTCCTTTCATTGTACCAAAATTTGCATTTGGACAGAAACCAAATGTCTTAAGATACTGGGAGCTTTTCTGTGTCCTAATGTAGTACATTGTTCATTTTTCAATTTTGTAAACATACATTTTTTGTTATTTATTCAACATCAGCATGAATTTTAAATTGTTGCCTACTTAACATGGCTGTACTGATTAAATCTCTAACTTTGAATAACCAAGAGGTACAGGTAATTTTGGGATACTTATTAGTTAGATTCAAACCAGTTATATAGTCTAAAAGGAAAAACACTATAATTTCTTTATGCTCTCTGCCTTGTGTCCTTTACAGAATTAAGTCAAATGCATTTTCTTGCCAAGAAACAAGAACATGGTCAGCAAGTGCAGCACAAAATAAATCCATTAATGCACATAGACGCAATTTTGGTGGGGACAGGAAGACAATATGGCTGTGACAATGTCCCCATTCTATGACATGTGACTCTCTGCTAGTTGTAGGAACTTAATAAAGCCATGCCTGCATGAAAATTCAGTATCTTGCCTTTAAATAGTCTTCTTCTGCGGGATACTCATAAACTGGAGAGGATCCCTGGGGCCTTGGACGAATGTCTTCTACTGCCACTTCATTAACCTGTGGAAAAGGCAGGAGTGGTGGTAAAGGAACATTCACCATTAAACAGTGACTCATTTTATTTAGGAATGTTTCTCTAGTTATCCATAGTGTCCTTCTGAGTAAAAATCTTTCATTAGTGATGATGGATTAAAAAAAAAACAATAACCAATAACTTTTTTTTTAGGTCAAGAACAAATACAGTTCTCATGTCAAAAGCACTCAAAACCACAAAGAACAGAGTTCTGAAAGACAAAAACCAGTGGTAAGCTTATTTTGATTTTTTTTATGTATTGTATGTATCTACAGACTGAACAGACTGAAAGCAGACAGATCAATTAGTCATAATTGAAAAAGTAAGAAAAAAAAATCCCTTCCCTGCCCTATTTGCACACCTAAACTTTGCATCCAATGGCTTCAAACTTTATTGCCTTCTATAAGCAACCAAACCATGGAAAAGTCCCAGCAGGAATTTCTGCTGACAAGCACTTGGCATTTTTCCTTCTGCAGTCAGACAATAGGGAACCTAAACTGTTTAAATCCTTAAAGAAAAGGATTTAAACTACTGTAGTCAATAGCCATGTAATAGTTTGCTAAGTCTTGGTAGTAAACTTATGCCAATGAGCCATGGCAAAGAGTGGATGCCTTTACAGTGAAACATCTTTCTGTTTTTTGAGCTGGCAGGACAACCCCAAGCTAAAATACAACATTTTTAATCGGGAGGAAAATCATCAGTAAGATCTGTATTTATAAACAAAATATTTAAGATCCCATTTTTCCAAACTGTCATCACAGAAAAAAATCCAACTCTAAAAAACTCACAGAATCTTCATCCTCTGCATCTGCATCGGCATCAGCATCTCCCGGGGGCTCAGCCGGTCTCAGCTGTCGTCCAGAACCTGAAAGCAGCACAGAGGCTGTTGGTGTCTGCAGGACCCACACAGAGCACAGAGCAGTCAGATTGCACACTGAAACCCTCTGGAGCAGCACAGCCAGGGCCGTGCACAGGCCACTGGAAAGGCCTGCCTTAATTTGGATTCCTAGCACCACAGGAGGGTTTGGGTTGGAACGGACCTTAATGATCATCTAGTTCCCCCTACTAGCCATGGGCAGGGGTTATAACCTGGCTTCCTTCTAGTTCTACATTTTCTCCAAGCTGGGGGTTTTTCTCCTTCACAAAAGTCATTTCTGGATATGAATATTTCCGATATCTGTGGAAAATGAAAAGCAGTGTCCATCTACTGACCCATCTCCTGCACCAGCTCCCACCTTTCCAAAGGGAATGAGTGTAGCCCACAATGAAGGCTTGGAGGGATTGGAGACCAGAAAAAAGGAAGGAGAGGTGTACAGAGGGAATCTGAAGTGTTTTTCTCTGAGCTGTTTTATTCTTTAAAATATTGGAATCAGTAATTAACAGTTTACTAATTCACAATAAATTAAATGGATTGAAATTCCCTATACTGAAGTCCTTCCTCACTTCTGATAAAGGTCTTAAGAACAGGAGAGTGAGCATCATGAACTCTGATAGTCATAAAGACTCTGTTTTCTTAGTTTTTAAAAATATTGAGGGTGGAGAGATGATGTGAAGGAGATGGGCTGTCTGAAAGTATGACTCTCTTGAACTGCCTTAAATTGGGCACCTAAGAATGAAAACAGCATGAATTAGAACGTTTTCAGAGATCCAGGCTTAGCCAGTAGAGGACAGTGTGGCTGAACTGCATATTCCCTAATGCACCAGCTATTCACACACATGCCCAAGTCCTTGTCCCAATAACTATGTCTCTTTCCTGTCTCCATGCTTGTTTTTTCCAAGTCATCAGGCTCCCCAACACTCCGTTCTGCAACTGCCGTTATTATACATAGTTTTGGCTCTCCTAAACAGATTCTCTGGCATAAAAATATGCTCAAAAACTAGTGAAAACAATTGACAAGAAGAACTGTGCAGCTCATTGTCTGTTTTAAATGGAGAATCCTTGGGCTGGAACACAAGATTTCTGGACATTACACGCTGTGTGTGCAGACAAGATGGCACAACTTAGTCATGTCTGCAATCACTGACTTACACACATTGCCAAGCTCTTGTTAAAGTGGCTGGGATTTTGTTGGTCATTCCTCACAGCTTTCTGATCTCCTATGTTTACTTTTTCCTTGAATTTTTGAAGATGAAATTATACAGTACAGGCAAAGTTTTGAAAGAGTTATGCCCCAGTGACCAGTGATGGATTCACTTTGTTAAGATGAATGAAAATAGTGTGCTTCCAGTGGGAATATCCCATAACAGTCTGTGGGTCAAGCTTCCAATCTTGATAAAATAGAAGGCAATCCATATTAGCCATATGCACAGCATCATAATCAGCTCTCCTGAGTTATTCCAGCTCCAGGGAATTAGGATCAACCCAGAATACATCAGGGCTGCCAGACTATTCCTCCTTTAGCCTTCACTGCACTAGTCCTGACATCTACAGTGGACAATTCTAGCAAATTCTAGAAAATGGTCTTAATGCACATTTTAAATTAGATTAAAGACCTGGTTGAAATTTAGCTTAATTTTTTTTTCAAAAGCTCTAGAATTTGCAGTCTTCAGAAGCTCAAGAAAATTAAAAAATTAGCATAACATTATTAAAAAATTTAAGCATGGATTTATGAACCTGATTTTAAGCATTTCTGCTTGAAAATGCTGGAATCCATTCATGAAGCACTTCACCAAATGTATTTTAATAAGCATCATATGATGAGAAGAGCTGCAGGATTGATGCTTGATTGTTTCTAAAGACTCAGGTGCCAACAATAAATTTTATGGCTGTTACTAAAATTCCAAGAAATAGTAAGGACTTAGTCTCGTAGCATTGCCATATTTTTCACTAGGGAGAATCCCACCCACAAGCCCTGCAGTCCAGAAGAATGACTTAACAGAAAATTGCTTGGATTGCAGGAGTGTTTGCTCTTCAGTGCAGCACTTGAATGTTAACTACAGCATTGATCCCTGGTGGCTGCCAATAATTTTGCTACTGGAAAAGAAACAGGAAAGAATCATCTGTGAGACTTCTAAGGCTGGTTCACTGCAGCTTCTCTTGTTTTACTCTGATGTAACTTCAGTGACACTTGAGTTGTCTGGAACTGCAGCAGTGCAAGTACAGCACCTCTCCTAAACTGTGATAGTAGTGCCTTTTCTGCCCAAAATCAACCAACATATTACTGTCCCTAGGGCAAACAGAGATGTGGGTGAGATTGTGTGGATTGGCATCAGACACACAAATGACCTTCCCTCCCGAAGTTTCACACTGAGGCTTTTCCATCCACCCTCATTTCCCCAAACTCTGCCTAGGCTGCCCCTCTACAATAGTTAACCCATGTCATAAAAGACTTGTTGTGCCCATGATTCCTACTGTAGACTAAGATTTGCTTCTGATTATTTCCTGATTCAGAATACTTTCAAAAGAAATCTATAAAAGAGAGGCATTACAGAACATTTTCAGCAAAGCCTTCTTTCTGAGCAGAAAAGCCTGTGCCAATAAACTATGATTTATATGCATGTCATTCTCATGCCCTGAATAGTAGCGATGCCAACATTTTATAGATTTTAACTTTTTTTATGGACCATGGACAATCAACGCTTTGTTCAAAATGTTTTCATAAACAAGATGGAATTTACATCAGTGACTACTTCTAATAGCCACTGGACTGACTTCAGAACAAGGGAATTTTTTGAAAGTAAGCAGTAGGAGTTATATAGGCTGGATCATTTTCATATCATATGACTGAAATGTGTATCTGCTTTTTGAAATGCAATTATTTAAGAATTATTTTCTCTTTAGCCTAGCAACCTAGAAGGACTGCTTGGGCAAAACCAGAAGGAAAAAATAAAACAGGTTATTTTTTTGGTATTCACAGTCAGTGGGCAACAGTCTCCAAAATCACATTTGATACAATATAATGAATTCCAAGTATGACAGTGTCATTGAATTTAAATCAAATGTGCTTTAATGTATTGTATAAAGAGAAAACCTAGTTTTAATTGGAACACTGGCATATAAAGCTCCTGTGAGCTTTATATTACTTTATTTTACTTTAAAATAAAATAAAACAATACATGAAAATACAGAGATATCAATAAAAGAAACAATAATATCTTTTGCTGATCATCCTAACTTCTCTGCTTCCAGACTATAGCCCTGTCTCTACAATTTTTAGATTTGAGTTTTTTCTTTTTAAGATTTTTACTAGTTATATTTGCATATGAATAGTGATTTTAAGTAATCTGTTCTTATCTTTAGGCATATTACTTTTCCTTGCATCAACTTCAATGTTACTTCAACAAATAGTTTCTTTTAATAGACAGGAACTTGATTCATGGTAAATATCAGTCAACAGGTGAAAATTTTCATGCTTTGCTCACTCATTATTATTTATGGTCTCAACTTGTGCCTTTTCTTTATGGGGATTTTGGCATTTGCTCGTTACCATTTCTAAGCTGTGACAAGAAACTAACAGTCCTGTTTGTGCAGCGTTGTGGAAATAACTCTGAGTCCATAGCATTTAGAAAACTTGTGCCTTGACATGTGGGTAAGGCAGGGACATCTTAAGATCAGGTCTTTTCTGACAGTGCAAAGCACACTCTGGACACATAACCTCATTTGTATTATTAATAAGAAGAAGGAAGAATGAATAATTGCAAGACAAACAGCAGTAATAATTTAATGTCATGGTCGTGGTTGCCACTGTGTTTGACCCACTAAAGAATTCATACACGTAGGTCAGCAGTTTTCATGGTGCTCCCTCATGGGCTTATGTCTTGTTATAAACAAAGATGTGCATGGCTGCTGTCATGGGCAGCTTTAGCTGGCTCCTGTACCAGAGTTCTCTTCCTGCACCATCAGTCCTTGTACCTACATGTCTGTCTGTCTGTCTGTCTGCCCCTCTGCCCTCAGGCACCCTGTCATGGGGCAGTTACTCCTCATGCATGAATGGCTGGTAACGGCTAAAGCATTTCTCCAGAATGTCTTTTGTTTTTAAAACCACATCCCTCTCTCCAGAGGGATGGTGTGCCTGACTTTTCCCCCCACAGCTTGTTCTGCCTCTCTTGCAGGTATCTCAATTGCTGGGATTCCTTTTCCTCCCTCAGAGCTCTCACAGCCGCCTGAGCAGTGCTGCCCTGAAGTCCTGCAGCCCCTTCTGATTCACTTCTTATAGTTGAAATAGGGAGTACTTAGAATAGTTAGAATATTTTAAATCGTGGGTCCCAGTTCAGGAAAGCACTTGATAACAGGAACACTATGCACATGCCTGACATTCATCTTGGCCTCTCAAGAGCACTTTTTCAGATACAGGTAAGTTCACCTGACTTCCAAGCAAGCAATGCTGGAGGGGAATGATCCTGCAAGCATCAGCTGCAAAGATAAGAATCTGAAAATGTCTGCAAATAAACCTTGTTATGCATGTGCTATGTTCTTGAAGGAAGCTGCCATGAGGTTTAAACCACAGATTATAGCACAGGCCCTCGCACAGTCTGTGCAGGCTCCACCACGACCTCGAGAAGGATCCTGGCATTTCCAGCAAACGGCTCCAATGATGCTGGGAAAACCCACCAGCAAAAAAAAAATAAAAATCAAGAGGTTCATCCTCTATAGAGATTTCCTAGTGCATTCCAGAGACCTGGATTCATTCCATTGTCCTGCAGGATCCCACGGGCTGAGTTACAACAACTGCTGGGCAGGGCTCTGGGGCACGGCCGGAGCGCAGCAGGAATGCTGCGGCTGTCACTCCATCTGGGCAGGATCCCTGCCATCCAGAGATGCGGCCACTCTGTCACGGACAACGCTGCCCCTCCCAGCCCTCCATCGCTGGAATGTCGTGTTACTTCGCTTGAACCGCTGCCAGCGACACAGCGGGGGCACGCAGCAATCCACCGAGAAGAACCAGCCCGTCAGCCCTGCACAGAGCGGCTGCCACGACGGAAAAAGCCGAAAAAGTGAAAAAGAGCGGCCGGGCTGCCGCAGAAAAGGTGTTAAAATGAGGATCAGCACGGCCCCTTTGGTGTTTCCCCTCTGCTCGGTGCTGGGAGTGGGACCCTCCCCAACGAGCCCTGAAATTTCTGTGGGATGAAGACAAAGGAGTGCTCTGTGGAACGCAGATAAAGATTTTGCTGCTGAAGGAGTTTAACAGGCCTTATTATCAGCGGGATGCTATCAGAACCAGCTGGGCCGGTGTTCAAGCTACACTCCTGCCTTTGTTTTGCGCTGGTTTGGCAATGCCCCTTGGCTGCACTCTGTCCCTGGGCTGCATACTTGTGCCGTGATGAATGCAGCTCAGACCTGGGAGCTGAAAGCAGGGGCTTGTAGCACAGTCGTGCTAAAGGAGCAGCTACTCCCAAATAACCAACGTGTGTGAATAGTTTCCTTCCATTCAAGGCATGAACAAGATGTTTTGATTCATTGCCTTGGTATGTTAAGCTGCCCTTGTTGGCTGTTAGAGTACTTCATTAAAAGCCTTCAAATCATTTCATCTCAAAACCTTTTGAAGACGTTATATATACGTGAGTTACAATCATGAGTCTCCTTGCCCAGCCAGAGGACTGTCCATGAAATGAACACTTATTTTTATCAAAAAGAACGGTACTCTGCTCTGCAAAGTACATCCCAGCAGGGCAATGTCTCAGGAATTAAGGTTCCTTGCAGACCATACTGAGCTCTGCAGGATTTTACAGCGCATTTTCTACAGGTTGACTAATATCAGGAAAGATGTGTAAGGGCACTGGCAACTAAGAACTGATATAAACACTACCATAAAAACAGAAACTAACAGCCCCCAGATGAAAAGAAGAGTGAATGGCTTTCCCGTGAGTGTGTGTTTATTGATAAGCTCTGCCCACAGATTTAAAAGTATTAAAAGCATTCCTGCTTACACGTCACAATAGGAACAAAACCTTTAGGAAGGCTGATCAGAAAAAAGTTCTTGATTCTTACAGTGGTCCACCTTTACTCTGATGGTAAAGATAAACTTAATAGGAACCATGGAACAATTCAGAGCATGAAAATAAATCACTCTGGTGGGGCTCTGCACAGACCTTCTCAGTTTGAGTCATATTTTAACATGAAAAGCACAGGGGATTTTTTTTTTTTTTCCAATTGTCAAACTGATATTTCCCAGATCCTGAGTTAATGACTTTCATCTAGCTATCATCATTTATTGGTTACTTGGCTATATAGGAAATGTAGTTTGGCCAGATCCACATAACTCTTCTTCTACAAGGATAAAATATTAACTAAAGTATTTCATTAGTCTGATATTTCACCTCTTACTGAAACAGAATAATGTTTCCTGTGAGTAACAGAGAGTTTGAAAATAAGCTCTTAACCAAAGTTTATTGCAAGAACATGAATAGAATCATGTCCAAAAGAGACAGTAAAAGCAGACAGCAGTGGCTGATACATGTTTTTGGCTCTCCTGGCCTATCCCTCCTCTTTTTAGCTAAAACACAGCTACAAGTGGCAGAGTGAAAAAGTAGCTGGAGAAATGTTCATGGTACCCTGTAGACAACCAGAGGTTTGGTGCTGTTTCCCCTAGGCCATGGCTCTGTCTCAGAAGCACAAGTTTTCTATTACCTCTAGTCTGTTTGCATGGAGGGTAGGTGTGACTTTCTGCCCTGTGTCTCTGTCTTGCATGTCTTAGACAGGATTTTTCCCCTTTCTCAGGTTTTATGTGACACAATGGGTTTCCAGTCTGTGCTTTATTTCCTGCATGAATTCATACAGTGTTTTCTTGCATAATATTGTTATAATGCAGTGAATCAGGATCCTCTCTGATAATTGTCAATTATGATTTTTCCAGGATTGCAGGGCCTATTCTCACGAAGATGATAAGAGAAGGGAATCACTTTTTACCAATTGTTGCTATGTGCTCCTAAACTCCTGGACTGAACCAAAATTGCTTACCACCCTTTTGGACAGAAAGTGAATTAGCAATTCATAGCCAAATAAAGCAAAGGAGACTGGTCTAATCCACCCAGATCCTCAACAGTTTTATCTCCTGGGACTCTCAACAGTTTTATCTCTTGGGATATACTGGTTTTACTTGCAAATGATTCACTACTGTGCTGTCAAAAGTCGTATGGATACCCAAACAAAATTTCCTGGAGTGCCACTGCCCATCTGGATGATCTGAATTTTAAGAAGGGCTTCGGGAACGTTGCAAATGAAGAGCTCTCACTTGCTTACCAGCTTCAGAAACCCTAGTGGGAACTACTCTGCAGCTGTTTCATTATCCAATATATTGATTAGGCATCTTGCAGTTTTCTCCCCTCTGAGAGAAATCCCTTCACCGATACAACAAACTAGACTTGGGAAGGGAATGCACAGCTCCTCTCAGAGCAAGGAGTTGCTGTCTCTTCCCTGTTAGATAGCTCTGAACTCAGATCTTACCATGACTTGCCTACAAGCATGGGCAGGTGGGCTCCTATTGCAGATAAGGCTCATAAAGATCCCAAAAATTAACTTTGCCACATTCCTTCTCCCCTCTGATTCACCCTTCCAAGAATTCAGGCTTCTACCAGAGCAGATTGCCTGTTCCACTGCCAAAGCACAGCCCTGCTCAGATTTATAAATGAATCAAATGAATGCATTTATGGAAAATGATCTCTCTGCCTGCGTAGGCTTGATTGGCAGCCCTGGAGACTCAATTTCTCTGGCCACAGAGTCAGTATTTCTTAAGAAGAAGTGCTTGTAACCCCAAGCTGTCTCTTAAGGTAGCCCAGTACTGACAAACTGAAGAAAGATGCTAATTCTCAGTGATTTTGGTAGAAAGCACATTCGTTCTGTAGGAATAGGTCTTAAGATAAGAATAAGAATAGAGGAACTGCTAACATTTTGCAAAAAGCCCAAAGAAACTGATGCAGGCTTTGTATAAATGTCACTTAGCACTCCAAATTAGAAACAGACTTTTTAGCCCAAATGGCTAAAAATATTCTTCAAACCCTTTGCTTAAAAAAATCCTCATCAGAATCAATGCTCAGTAAAATATTTTGTATTTGGAGATAAATATAGACACATACATACATACATACATNGTGCACAATTAAGTGCCCAGATACAGCAGTATTAATGGAGTGATGCTACTTTGGTTGTCTCTTTGGTATGCTGGGCACAGCCCCTCTCAAAACAGGAATGCAGAAAAAATCTTGTAGTTTTCCCACAACCTTTTAAAGAGGCTTTTATATAAATATCTGCCTCTGGAAACAGGTTTTCAGTTCAAGAGAAAATTCCCTGGGCAACTTGTTTGGATGTAAATCACCACAGAAGAAAATATTTTTTAAGCTTTAAAATTCCATAATGTATATGTAATACAAGAGATATGGGATAAAGGTGACAGAAAATTATTATGGGAAAATATTTTACATCAAAGATAAAGTTAACAGTTCCCTCACTTTGTTAAGATAAAAATCTTTTCTGTTAATAAACACTGATAGTAGCAAAATAGCATTTAGCACAGCTCACTTTTCCTTGGTTTTGTGTGATAGGAGATTCTCTTTAAAACTAGAGAGAACTTCTGGATGCAGACTGTGGGTTTACAAAAGCTAAAATCTCATTTACAGATGAACTAATCCATTGAGTCAGATAAATAAATAAATTAGCTTAGTTCTGCCCACATCAGTGTAATTCAAATCTGAATAGATGGACTATAAACTTGGGTTTCAGTCACAAAAAGGTCAGATTTCAAAATAATTGAATCGGACATGCACCAAATTATTTTTGAAAATGTAGTCACTCGATTTTAGCCCATTGGTTTTTTTGAACACCTTTTCCTAACAGATGTATACCTCGCCCCAGCATTTTCTAAATGTGTCATTTGATACATTTTCTATTACAAATTAAATATGTTAATTTAATCTTCATTGTTTGAAATTAGAACAATTATGTACAACTGAAAAGCATTGGAATTTTAAGTGCATATTAATTTACAAAAGGAAAAAATGATGCTGACAAATTTTGTTGCATTATATTGTTAAAAAAATAAAATTGAATCTTTGCTTTTAAATGGTTCAGTACTGATTTTCCATTTCTGTACCTCCTAGCATCCAAAAATAACAAATCAAAATGCTTGCTTAATAGATTAGAGAAAAACACAGTTTAGTTAAGGAAATAGATTTCAGTTTTAGGTTTCACAGACACTAGTATAAACGATAGGGTGAAACCATTCCTTTAAAGACTCATTATTGCAGTTCTGGATTTCTTTGTTGTTAAAGACTAAAATAGCGGGAAAGTAACAGCACTGTGGTTCATCCTTGTAGTAACTGGTGAATGAATTGAGATGGGTGGAGTTGTTTGAAAGCACTAAGAGGACTATTTCTTGGATCTGATTATCAACCCTAACGCTGATTCATAACATTTCCAAACATCCAGAGCTTCTCTGTAATACGAAAATAATATCTAATGGAAATGAGTAACTTTATCACAATGGTCTGTTCTCACTCAGGTTTCTAACTCAGTTAAAACAGGATGCATTCCTTTTGAAGGCACGTGGTGAGGTTGTTCTTGATGAACAGCTGTGCTAGATTCAGGCTAATGCATAAGGGAGAGTAAATTACATTTTGTTCTTCAGCCAGATCAAGGGCTCCACTGAAATAAAACAGCTTTGTACCAATACAAAGTGTAAGGAAAAGGAAGATCCTGGGGGCTTCAGTTACAGTTTTTGAGATCTGCTGCAAGGTGGCTTCTTCAGAGTAATTTAAATCTGTGCAACAGGAAGACAATCCAATGGCTTGCCCCCACTCTGAAGAATAGCAATGACCACCTTGTTTTGTGGAACTGTGAAGAGTCTGAGCAAAAGGAAGCAATGGCAGGCACCTGGAGATGCCCTTCAGTCCATCTGTAGGGTTTTCTGCACATCTTTGCAAAGAATGTTTTTAAACCAATGGTGTTTTACTACTTCTGCCCTCTGGCACTGTGCCTGACTCAATGGTCCCAGTGAGGACTCTGCTGTCTGAGGAGTGCTTCAGCTCTCTGTGAGCTCTGTGTGCAGCAGAGAGATCATTGCTCTCTCCTAAGGAAGGTGGATTTGCATTCCTTGCACTATGCACAGCTTACAGCCAATAACACCAGAAAAGGAGAACAATTGCTACCATGAAATTATCCTGTCTAAAACAAAAGGCTCCACCACCATCTTACAGTGACAATTTTAAATACTGCAGCCCCAAAGTCCTCCATAGACAGATGTTAATCGGGTTTTAGCAGAGACTGAAAGATTTGCTTTATTTACTGGTGTTGGGGCAGAATTCTGCAACTACACTTGAGAGCAGAATTAGTTTCTTTCTTCATTGCAAATACTTTGAACACTACTTAATCCCACTTTGAACACTTATGAAGAAGATCTGCCCCCATTTGACCAAAAGAGAGTAAAGAAAAGCACTCTGCTGATCTCAGAAGACAAATGCCCAGAACTCTTCTTTACAGAGAAATTGAGAGCAGGGCTTGATGCAAAATGAGACAGATGGGAAAAGGGCCAAGACAAACCCACACATATACCTACAGTAAGACACAGAATCACAGAATCATGGAATGGTTTAGAAAGGACATTAAAGATTATCTCATTTCAACCACCTGCCATGTTCAGAGAGACCTTTCACTAGACCAGGTTCCTCTAAGCCTCCTGAAGTCCTGTTAACTGAAAACAGGCCCTTCTACACTTCTACATCAGAGAAATCTTTATCAGGAAAAAATTATTTCAAAAGGTTTTGAAAATACACCTGGGTCAGGGTCTCAAGTGTGTAAGACCTGGATTCAACAACACTAAGCAAAGCACAGAGAGAGGGTTAAAATGTAGGATCTCCTGGGGCATGGCCTTCTGCCATGGGTTTGGTTCAGGAAGAGAGCTCCTTGTTTTGGGAGCACAGCTTGGCCAATGCTAGGTCTTGTTCCTGATCCCTGAACTTCTAAAGCCAGTTCTCAGAGGGCTCAAGCACACATGTGCAAAATACATGTTGCTGCAGGTTTATCCTCTGCAGCTGGAACCACTGGCCCTGTGAACAACTTCTAGACTGGTCAGTACAAGGAAGTTCTGATGGATTTGTTACTCTTATCTCTTGGGCAGGTGTGGATGTTACAGTTATGTTACTCTGTACACCTCTGCAGCAGGGAAGGTCATGACCACTTCACACATATATGTTCAAAGAGAAGGATCTGCAAATGTATCTGAACAATTTCTAGGGAGGTTTAAGTTTTCCTTGCAGAGCAGTGCCAGCTCAGGGATACTGGAAAACACATTTTTCATGCATATGTTTTTTATTAAATGCAGCTGTCAAAACAGAGCAGGGCTCATGTTCCTGAAAAGGTGCAGGGAAGAGAAGACAAATGGTTGGAATAAAGCAGGAATGTGCCTACTCTGCCTAGGCAAAAATCACCACTTCTGTAGAGCCTTCAGGGCAACCTTTAAACTAGCTGGCTCAGGGACTGGTAGCTGTGTAGCTGTGGGATTTCAGCAAATGCCTTACAGACCCAACCAGCTCCCCAGGGAGCCACTCCTGCCGTGCCCAGACTGGCTGGATTGACACCAGCTCTGCACAAACTGCACCTTCCCAGTGCTGTGGAGGCACAGCCAGACAGAGACTGTCCTCACCAATGCCCACTCTCCCTGCCATGCTGCAGATAATGTGTTCCAAGTGTGCTGGCAGTGAACTTACACCATCCACTGCAATCTGGTAACACCTACCTGTCATCATTTTGCTGCAGTAGAATTATGGAGGTGGTAGCAGCAAAGGCAAAGCAAGATTTTTTTTTAAATGATTTTCCTCTTAGTTCACAAATATTCAGCCTCTGATCTAAATGAGTGTCCTGAAGGTGTTCAGATGAATTTATAACAGTGCAATAGCAGAATCTGGCCATGATCTTCAGATGACAACATCAGTTAACAGACTTGCTTATTTCTCTATAATGCATTATTTAGGTTTTCCACGAGGTTCCTATTCAACTAGTATTATAGTCTAAATACAATGCAGTTGTGTGGCAACAGTGTGCCAGATAAATTCAGCTAACTCTGGGTAATATCACCAAAAAATATGTGTTTATAGCTTCATGCCAGTTTCTGACTAATGCTTTTGTTTGTTGCTATAGCAAACCACACATGAATCTGATAGCCAAAAGCATGTTTATGACGAACCTTAGCTCTCTGGGGATTGAAAATATGGAATGAAAAAAAATCCTTAAACCGCAACACACAATGTGAGGAGAACATGATAGGAAACACCTTTTTTGGCACGAGTTACTATGAACATTAAAAGAGAAGAACATCATAAGTGGAAAACATTAGGAAATGGGAACTGTGGGAATAACTGCCTTTAACCCACGGCAGTTCAAATAGAGCTTTCACTTCACATCACAGAGTTGTACAGGAATAGAGAACTTTGCAGGAAGTCCTGGCTGCATGCTAAGAGATGGATTTAAGCCTCTGAAATCTGGAGAAGCTTTGTATCACACTTTAAAACACTCAGACCACTTTACTGAAGATAAGTTTTACACCGTGCCTTGACACCTAGGACACAGGTATTCACTTAATTAATTTCCATTAACATTTATGCTTTAGTAGTTTCCAAGAGTCTGTCCCAAGACTGACACCTCATTATGCTGTACAAGTACACAATGGAGAACACTGCTGGCCCCAAAGGGCTTTCTGTTAAAAAAGAGAGAGAGCAAAAGGGGGAAGGGGCTGGACAGAGGGGGAGGCAGAGACAGAGAGGTGATGTGACTGCACTGCCCACCCAGTCAGAGGTTGAACCCAGGTGTCTTGCACCACAGTTCAATTGACTGATTCTAGTTGCCAAATATGTTACTGTGAGAAGAAGAATACATGATGTACCCTGCAGAGGAGAGAAAATCAATGCAGTTGAAGTGACACCTAAACTCGGGCAGCTTACAACAAAGCTACAGTATGTCAGGTAAAATTTATATTTGTGTCACCTTGTTATTCTTAATAACCTTTTTCCTTCATAGGTTAAAAAAATGGGGATTATTGCAGTAGAGTATATGGATCACATCAGTCCCCATCAATGTTTTCTATTGATTTTAATCACTGTTTCTAGATTAAATATTACATCTTTATTCTCAGATCTGTACAGTGCATAAAGGCATGTGACTGTCACTATTTCTGACAAGTTCTTTCATCATCTGTACGATACTCAACAGAGTCTTGAGTTCATGTACAACTCTGTGGAGAGAGAAGTCTGCCCAAGTTCTCATGTTCCAGGTATTTCCAAAAGGTTTCATGAAAGACATCTTGACCCACCAGCAGGATCATCAGGACACAGCCATTTATGGCTATAAATGGAAGCTTACAAAAACCAGTAGGATTTACATGATACCTGCTGATCATCTAATGACAGGATCAAATCCTGAAGTTCTGATATTTTATTCTGTGCCTACTCAAGCAAGACATCACTTGGCCTCATTGGAACTGATACATGCAAGTTAGATTGCATTCATCTTTTCATTCAGATTGTCATATGGGCTGAGGTCAGCTCTGATTTCATCTTGCAAAATCCAGCAGAGCACACATCACTACTCACAGCAATCACACCTGCAACCTGGTAAGAGTAAATGCTTTGAGAAAAAAATGCAAGCATTCTGTAGATTAGCCATGAGCTAATACACCAGTGTTATATAAAGTGAGAAACGAAGGCAAATAAGAGATAGGCAGAAATTTTCCAGCAACAGTCCAAGTGTCAGTGCTGGACTACAGACGTGGTGGCATACAGAGGGCCATATATGACTCTCTCTTGGCTTTCACGTGCTTTCTCAGTTCTTCACATTTGGCAGAAAATGCATCCTACGAAAAAGAAAAAGAAAGAAGCTGCCAGGCTTCTTTCCTCCACACTGAGAACCCGAAAACAGCTTTGGGTCCAGGAAGCACAAATACAGAGACCATTTCAAAATAGCCACCTCATTCTCTGTGATTTAGCCCCAAAGCAATCGCTCTTCCCTGGGAGTGCTGTAGAAAATGAAACAGGAGATCATAGGCAGAGGTTGCCAGCCCAAATTCAGCTCCAAATTACTTTGTGATGGATAGTGGGAGGCACTGGTTACTGGTACTCATGGACATGTTTATGCAGGCATGGTGCTACTTCATGAACATCTTTCCCTTTGGGCTCTCAAAAGGCACAGCTACCCCTTGCACCCTCTATCACACTGACAGCACTGCCTGGCACACGTGAATCTGCCAGCCTGGCAACTGCAGCATCTTGGTCATGGTCACCAAGGAAGTCCCACCACCTGCCCAAAGCACCATGCAAAACTAGGTGAGCTCTCCCCACCTTGCAGAAAATAAGACAGCAAAATGAAAAAAAATTACTTGCTCAAAGTCACAAAGTAAGCTGGCAGCAGAGCCAGCAATAAATACAATCCAGATGTCCTGGATTCCACCTCCTCCCTGCACCATGCTGCCTCTCTTAGCTCAGTGCTGGAAGGAAATGTTTTACATTTACTCATCCCTCCTTTTCCTTTGTCAATAGAAATTAAAGCAGGCATTTGACTGCCTAAGCCTTGAATACTCCAATGGTTTCCAAAGCCTGCAGTAAAGCCAGCCAACATTTCTATTGAATCCAGCCCTAATGGACAACTAAAAGTGATTTCTTTGCCAAGAAGCCTATCAGTGCAAAACTCACTTAAGCACATACTACTTTTATATAGATACGGATTGTGTACACATATATATATTTCATGACTTTGCAAAGAACCACTAATTACAAACCCACAATTTTTGTAACTGTGATGGTTTTGGCTGAGGTAGAGTTAATTTTTTTTCATAGTAGCTGGTATGGGGCTGTGTTTTGGATTTGTGCTGGAAACAGTCTTGATAATTCAGGGATGTTTTTGTTATTGCTGAGCAGTGCTTCCACAGAGTCAAGGCTTTTTCTGCTCCTCACAGCAACCCCACCATTGAGCAGAGTGGGGGGTGCAAAAGGAGCTGGGAGGGGACACAGCTGGGACAGCTGACCCCAACTGACCCAAAGGATATTCCAGGCCATATGGCATCTGCTCAGCATATAAAGCTGGGGGAAGAAGAAGGAGGGGGAGGACACATTCAGGGTCATGGTGTTTGTCTTCCCCAGTGCCTGTGATGGGAGTCCTGATTTCCTGGGGATGGCTGAACACCTGCCTGCCAGTGAGAAGCAGTGAATTAATTCCCTGTTTTGCTTTGCTCTTGTGTGTGGATTTTGTTTTACATATCAAACTGTTCCGACCTCATCTCATGGGTTCTTACTTTTACTCTTCCTATTCTCTCCCCATCCCACTGAGGGAGGTAGGGAGTAAATGGTTCTGTGGGGCTGAGCTGGCATTAAACCATGACAGCAACTTAACCAAGCAGTGAATAAACTGATCTACTACTATTAAAAAAAAAAAAAAAAAAGCTACAGCATGCTTTTTGTGAGTATTAATTTAAGATAAGCCTCTATACCTTTTTATTTTGTTGAAAGGTAGGAAAATCTGCCAGGATGGTTCTTTCATTGTACCCACTCAGGTCTGCCAAAAGACTGAGAGCTAATTTATGCTGATTTTCCATCAATTTGTTTTGTGAACAGAATTACCAAATATTCAAAATTTGCTCATTAAGCTATCTATGGTGTCTGTGTGGTAGGTCATATTCATGTATTTTCCAAAAGCAATGTAAATTTCATTTCCATCAAATACATCATGTCCTGTCAGCAAAATATCCTCACTGCTGTCAGCCCAAGTTAAGTCCATGTCTCTGAACAGTTAAACACACTCTTACTTGCCTGTTTTCTCACCCTCAAGGTGATTGCCATTCCATTTTTCCTACCTGTCATCCCACAAATCCAGCTGGGATTGTAGGCTTTGTGCTACTGTCGCTATAACTCCACTTCCAACATGCTGCTCTGCCTACTGAAGGTACTTCAGGGGAGCTGGACAGAAGTTAAAACGAAATGCAACATTTTGTGTTGTATCCTCCTCTCACCCAAATACTCAGGAGGCATGACAGTGGGAACAAGAACTTCAGCAGCTGCAGGTTGCCTAAAGACTTAACTCCACCACCTCTCTTGACTGGAAAACAAATGCCCTCCAGATTTTACATTCAGACCTCCTGTCAGAGAGCAGCAGTCTCCTGCTCCTCTGCAGAAGAGCAGCTGGAGATCCCACACAGGGCAAGGTCAAAGAGCTCTTGGTCTTGTATTAGGTGCCTCCACCATGAGCACTCTGCATGAACCCACGTGCTGGGTAACTGCATCCACAGCTTTGCTCCAGCCAGCACAGCTTTATTGCAATTGACATTTTCTATGATGGATCTTCTAGACAATGAAACAGATGAAAATACAGCCCAAGAAAGCCTTCCTTCTTTCTCTGCAGAACTGTTTCTGCTATTTCCTCATTACTGTCACCTCCATTTTGCTCAACTTGCTTGACACAAACCTTCTAAATCCTCCGAGGCACACCTGGGCAGGAGACTGTGTATCACTTAACACAATGGGGACCTTAACCTGCCCTCAGATTGCAGCAGCAATAAATGACAAGAATAGGTCTTGACAAATATGGCTGGGTTGTGCCATTTTTGTGCAACAATAGTCAGTCTTACAGATTTGAGCCTGTGCTCCTGCCAGAGACGCTGCAGTGTGCAAAGTCCCTGCGAAGCAGGAAGCTCTCACTCCTGCTCCTCAGAGCTATTGCAGCCAGGTCAAGGACATTGCTCCTTGCTGCAATCTGTCAGTGACGATTTAGCAAGCCCCAGCTCCCTTCCCCTGAATGCACAGGCTCTGGCTGGCCTTCCCCATGGTTCCAAGTGTGTCTGAGAGCCAAAACCTTATCGCAGTCCATCTCTGTCTCCTCACAAGAGCAGAGTTAGTGGAGGAGTTGGCGTGGTCTGTTTGTGCTGGTATGACAGCCAGCTCCTGTTTTGGATTAGAGGATGATGGTTTTCCCTCCCTCTACATCCCTTACTGGGCATTTGAAAGAGGAGGATTTGTGGGGAGGGGAAACATTAATAATGGTTTTTTATAGCTCTTTTACCTTCACTTTGCTCTGGTGCAAAGCCCCAGGCCCATGGGCTGTATCTGTAGGTGTTGTCATGGGGCCCAAACTTTGCCAGCCCAGGCCATGAAATACCAGTGTGATAGTGGAGAGGTGTTCATGAAGCACCTGAGCTCAGCTGCAGCTCCCTGCACAGAGGACTGCTGGCAGAGGACCAGTTTTCAGTGCATGTCACAACTTGGGGGATCATTGCAAAAGCACTGCTTCCTTATCAAACGCCAGGGTGGAGATCTGCTGACTCCAATCCCATCTTTGAGAGCAGGCCAGGAACTGAATGTGAACCAGCAATAAGCTCCAGACCCACAGGAGGCAGATAAATTAATGAAGCAGAGCTGAGAACGATGGGGACAGTGGTCAGCAGAAACACCCCAAACACATTGCAGTGTGTCTCGTTGCTGATGTGCAACACGGCTCCGCAGCACCAGTGTCTGACACAACTCCCACAAGGTGTTTCCCCTGGGCTGGAAAATGCTGTGGCTGCCCACAGGGGCAAGGAGGGGATTTTGTTGCATGAGGTTGTCTCACCCACACTGGTTTTCACTGGCCTGTGGCTGGATGTGTCTGTGTGTGGCCCTGCTGGCTGCTTTCTCAGCGCCCTTGAAAACCAATCCCAAATCACTGGTTTTCTTCCCATGCTGTTTGCTTCCATCCCTGCTCCTGGGCTGTCTTGGACTCCATCACTGCATCCCAAGGGTTTGCAGGCACCTTTGGGCAGCCTTGCTGAGGCAGCAGGCTGTGGTAGGGAGGTGTGCTGTGGGCTCCCCTGCTCCCGTATCTGTGTTTTTCCCAAGGTATCTTCCCTCAACACTGCCTCTGCCAAGCAGACTGATCCCAGAGGTACTCGCTGCAAAGGACTTCAAGGTGGGCCTGTCACCATCTTCCTTCATGGGTGCTGTATGCATTTAAACTTTTCTTCATGGAAAAAAGCCCTCAAAACTGAAAATAAGAAATCAGATTTTTTTCTACCCAAGCTGCTGCCATCAACCATGGTCCACATCCAGCAAGTTAATCTGACTCAGGTGCTTCACCCTCTCTGTTCCAGAGCACCTGCAGTGCTGTGTGCCCCCAATGCCCCTGCTAGCTTTGTGCTGGGCACCCAGTGTGCAGAACCACCACCCATCTGCTCTGCCATCTGCCTGCCACAGCCTTCCCTGCCACTGCACTGCTGTCCTGGAAAAGCCACAGTTCTACACTAACAGACAGGGACTGCAGCATTTTCCTATTCAAGAGAGAGGCAGTTCTGAATTTGTGTGACAATGTGCTCTGGAGCCCGGAGGTTGACTAGGACATCATTTACTGATGTGCAGTAAATGGTGCTGACACATGTACCTGTTCATGGTGGCCTCAGAATGACAAAACACTGCTGCCCTCCAAATAACATTTCTGCTGCCAGATTCTCCCTACCTACTGCTGCTGAGACCCTGCCAGTCTGGGACGCTGTATTTTCCAATATCCTCTGAGCAGCCTGATGTCTGAACAAGGATACCTCAGGCACCCACACACCCTCCACACTCCCAGTCCTGCTGTACTCAGCAGCAGCAGAAGGGAAATGATGATCCAGGTCTCTGGGAGGGGTCCCATGGCTGGGGCTGGTCACACAGTTGGGATGTGAGGGGTTCTGCAGGACCGGGGCTGTTTATCCACAGTAGAAAAGCAGACAAAGTGAGAAAGGGAGAGAAGGAGGGGGAAGCACTGGGCAGAGCTCCCAGGAAAATGTTGCTGTGGACAGTTTGCTTGGGCTCCTCGGGGACTCCTGATGACTGCTCTGATCTCCTCACCATGAGACCCAGGGATGATTTGTTGTCACATGTGCTGAGCACACTGTTTTCTTTCTAAGAAAAAAGCCAGTATATTAAGGAGAGATTACATTCATGCTTTAGCTTATCTGAAAGTGCTAGGCTTATTCTCTGGGCTTTAAGGTTTATTTAGACTAAATAAGGTTTATATATTTGGTTGGTGAAGCATACAATGTATACATTATAATTATGTAGTTAATGCACTAATCTCTGTGATGAGCTTTCCTGGCATAACCCAGCACAGTTATCCAAAAGCTTCTTTTTAATCTTTGAGGAAGGATAATTTTAAGAAGAAAAACATAATTTCTCATGCTATCTCTGTCCAAACCCTTTCATTCACAGATTGCTTTTAGACTGACTGATGCAGTCAGTTTAAAAGCAATCCACTGTGAACAAATGATCCAAATACAGATATAAGATCACAGTGCCATTACTAAATTTATTCCTTTCATAGCAGATCTGTGGGTCCCTGCCTCCATCCAGCTCTGTTGAACACTGGAATGTCCCCTCATAAATACCTGTGTGTGGAAAGTCTGTTTTACACCACTTACACAGTCAATCATTTTCTAGTCTGAGACGTGTCCCCAAAAGGATACTGATAGCAATGCCTAAGAACTTATTACCCATCACTGTTCATGGGAAGCCTGAGTAGCAAGATGGCATTACCATGAACCCAAGTGGTGCATGTAGTCCTTCTCATGTGAAAATGCCATTTTGCCTCCAAAATAGGCTCTTACTTGCTCTTTAAGCACTGAGTTGGCGGAGCTATTCATTCTGCAAACAATTTTTTTCTCAGTATTAAGCCCATTATGAGAAAAAGACAGCCTTAAGGAGTGAGGACACAATTCCTATAAAAATCAATGCAACCTTTCACTGAAACATAAATCAGACCAGCTCTGACATATATGAAAATATTTGGGGAATGTTAAATGACATTTTTGTGTTCTTGTAAATTATTTGCTTTCAGCTGATTTTAGAAGCAGGAATAGGGGAAGCTCAGCTCTTATCAGGAAATATCAGCAACTGAAACCACCAACTTTCTCATGATACTTTCACAGATCTTCATCTTATAGACCTTCCAATAAACTCACACACACAGAATCATAGAAACTTTAAAAGTGGAAAAGACCTCCAAGATAATAAAGTACAATCTTTGACCTAATACCACCATGCTCAGTTTTCAAGTAAATAAAAAATAAAATCAAACCAAATCTTTTTGGATACTTATCTGATTGTCTTATCTGAGGGAAAGCTGCTAACTTCTTTGAGGTTCACCAAAAGTTGATCTGTAACTAACTCCCAGGATAATGATGCCTAGTCCCACTGAGCTGTTTTTCCCCTTCAGAATACAATGCAAGCATCAGTTAAAGCCATTCCTGCTGTGTGGAAAAGTTACTATCCCAATTGCTAACTTTAATAATTTTTGCTCCTGCATGCATGTCCTTTGAGTTTCTGCTACTCAAGCTAAAATTCCCATTTTGGAATTCGCTCCTCCAAGTAACAGCGCTAAGACAAATTCTCTGGATTAAAAAGAGTGATGTGAGGCAAGGGAAAGAAAAGTTCCTGCATGTATTTACTAGAGGGAGAAGTAGAGCACTGTGCCTGGCTGACAGTCCAAGGTCCAGGAGCTGGAGCAAACCACACAGCAAGTAAATGAAGAGAGGACCTGTGGAAACCCTTGACATTTGCTTCCTATGGCTGGTATGGAGTATGGGAATCCTAGGAAAAGTAGGGAGGCCTGGACTAATAAAATGTGTGAGCTTTTCAGATGCATTTCAAGGTGGAATATTTTATATCTATAACAGTTTATTAGACAATTTAGCTAGGACTTGTGGAAATGGGAAGAAGTATGTGCAGTTTTTGCATTTCAGGGCTGGCTGGCTGAGGCTGTAAACACACCAGTGTTCAGGGGGAGAGAACTGGGAGGTCAGTGGGCAGGTAAAATGTATTAAAATCTGCACGGATAAGAGCTGCTCCTCTGACTCTACAAAGTCAGGTACAGACCATTGCTATCAAAATCAAGTAGTGTTTGTTCTCTTAACTACAGAGAAGAAACAACATTTGCCCAGCAGTGAAGAGCAGTTCTGCAGCTTTGGAGCCTCAAGCATTTATCAGCAAGCTTGGAAATCACATAAACCTTATCTCCTTGTTTGTGTTTCTGAAAAACAGATAATTCTGCCCCCTGAAGACACTGCTATCTTTATTAGGCAGATGAAGTGGACTCGGTGCCTGCTCTTCTTCAGGCACTTGCATTCCTGCTCTGTGGAATTTTGCTGGGATTTGGGCTGTTACCATGGCCTGGGACTCTCCCTTGCAGAGCTGCTGTCCCTTACTGATGAGTCCTCTATCAATTATCTTGGCCTATTTATTACTTACATGCCATAGCACTCTTAGCATATATTGACCTGTTTCAGTCACTCTGGATTACACATTTGGTCATCCCCTTCTTTGACAGAAAACTGCAGACTTACCCTCTGCAATAAGTCAGTGGTTACTTTTAGATATTTGGCTACCTATAGTCCCCTTTCAGGAAGTAAACTTTGGTAGGAAGTATTTAGTACGTGAAAGGTCCTCTCCTAGCCTAAGGTTTTGATTTCCAATATGAAATAATGAATTCCAGCCTTGACTCTGAAATCCACAGTGAAATGAGCAAATGTGGATTTAGCAAATTTTCCTTGGAGCAGGAATAATCCTCCCACACTGGGGCTAGGCACAGCTGTGGGTCCTCCAAAGGACCTTCCTTGCCACAAGGATGTTGCCTTGATTCCTGCAGCATGTGGGGAGATGGCAAACTAGTTTTGGCCAGGTTTAATCTTAGCTCCACCGGGAGCTGAATCCCCTACATCGCTCAGCCCTGCTCCACCACTTGGCCGTGGAGGGAAAAGCCTGCTGGGCAGACTGGAAGTTACACCTAAGGGAAGCAGACAAGGCAGCAGTTGTTAGCTGGTGTTGTCAGGAAAACAGTTTGTTGGTGCACTGGGGGTCAGGGACGTGGCAAACTGCCTGAGAGCAAGTGCTTGCTCTTGCTGGGTCTGTCTGTGCTGGTGCAGAGGGTCAGGTCCCCTCCTCACTCCAAACAAGGTTAATGGTGAAGCTTTTCTCAGCCTTACTGGTTCAGATTGTACCTGCAGTACAGAGCCCACAAACACAGTGAGATGTTTCTCCAGAGGAGGAAACTCTGGGTTTTTTCAGGGCATATTTTGCTGTTTTCAAATGTAAGCAACATTATGGAATGCAAAAACAGTTAGATGCAAAAAAATAGATTGACTCTATTTACTCAAATATTTACTCAGATTATAAACTTTCACACCTTTCAAATACACTGCCTTATGTCCTAATTATTTAGGTCTCTGAATGTGAGGAATCCTGGAAAAAAATCTTATTCTAATCTCTCAGTGTTTTACACTAGCACAGGCTGAACTTCTCTGTTGAAGTAGAAAACTTGAGGAATAAAAACAACCCAAAGCTCTGAGTATATCTGGAGGTTCAAACCTTCAAATACACATTCCTGTGGCTTCATGTAAGGCATGACATCCCAGTAAGATCCTGATGCTCCCTCCACTCACAGTGATTTTAAGTGAAGTGCCTGTCAAGTTCATGGGGTGGTTTCCTGGAGAATGGTGTGTCCAGGCACAGGGCACTGAACCCCCTGAAGTCAACAGCTTAATTCAGATTGCAGCTATCCCCAATAACCACGCATTGCAGCCTGCTGGATTTTGTTACAGCGATGAGCTTTAAGTACAGCCAAAAGCGAATAGAGGCACGTTGACCTCATAGTTTTGTGAATACGGATTGAGCGTCCAAGACAATTAAAAGCAGGGAATACGTGCCATCCCCAAACCCCTGGCGAGCCACTGCCAGAAGTTGCCGCTGCCCCGTCCGACTGAAAAGACATTAACACCCGCTGCAGAGGAGGTTGGAAGGCAGCCATCCCCAATGGATTGCTTACGAGCACTGACTAGACTCAAACTGACTTCAGTCAGAGATTTACACAAGCCTCATAATCTAATAGTAGAGTTTACTTTACGAGAGTGCCACACCAAAGATAGTAAAATGCAGTTTTAGCTAACAAATCTGCATGCTTGCACAGAAAAGCTACAGCCATCATGGAGCATGTCAGCACCGCAGAGCGCCTGGCGCAGATTTATAGTTTTCACTTTATTGCTGAAGAGTTATTGTTAACTCCATTGTTGTAGACTTTCTGCAATTAAAAGTTCCAGTCGCACTTATCATTTTTAAACATAGCTAATAAAAGCCAATAAATCCTGAGATGTTATAGGTTTTCCCATGCTGTTAAACATCTGAAACTTTTTTAATGCTGGATTTCTGACCTATGTTAGGTTAGGTTTTGGAAGTAAATTGGCTGTTGTAAGCTGCTTTACTTCTGATTTGCTTAGATCTGCAAAATTTCTCATAGTTCTTCTTTATTATAGTAAAAGAAAGAAGAGGAAATACTTTGACTTTTTCCCTCCTGCATGCAACAGGTGATCATAAGCTAAGTACTTGTCTCTTACAAGTCATCTTCCAACTTCCTGTGTTTTTAGTGTCATAAATTATAAAAAATAATGGTTATTTTTGTTTTAGCAATGACTTTTGGTCTTTTCTCTCACATGAGTAATGTTTTCTCTCTTTTCTATAGAAGCTTTGAGAGAGAGGACTTTTCATTTTCTTTACAGGTGATCACAGTGATAAATTCTACTTCTGACCCTCTCTATTCACATGTTCAGAAAGATATCAGGGTACATGGATGAACCTAGACAGGTGGACAGAATAATTTTACTCTGTGCATTTCCCAGCACTTTATGACCTAGCCTCAGCAGCCTTGCAGGGAGCACTTCCAGGATCCAACTTCTACTGACAAGATTATGGATCTGCTCTTTGAATGCTTCAAGGTTAATCTTAGTCTCAAATTCCATGAACATTCAGAGATCCTAATGCCAAGTTAGTATATTATATTTTATATATATATATATATATATAGCAAATAGTATCTATTGAGATATAATATCCATACAAATAACATTCCTCTTATAGGAGCAGAGATCGTATAAAATCCAAACTTATGTAGGGGAAGAACATATAACAAAAACTCATATTCATCAGAAATCAACCTAACTGCTCTTTGCACCCTGCAATTCATTGCAACAATTGGGATTGGCTCTTTGCACTACAAAAGAGTTTCATTATCTTTGAGATCGTCCCGATGGGTTAAGTATACAGACAGAGGAAGTAAGGAAAACAACATGCATGATCTGGAATAGAGATTACTGAATGGAGGGGTGTGTATACACTAACTAAGAACCAACATCCCTCTGAAAGCTTTGGGACGCTTAGAAGCTTGAAGCCCCCTATGTAAAAACGTGGATCAGAAACTTTCTGTCGAGGTGAACACATTTGTTCATCCCTGATCTCACCTCTCCTCATACACAAGAAAGAGGCAAAAGTTTACACCAGGTGAGATGCACCTTGGTTGAAGTTCTGGGCATACTTTTCCTCAGCAGTGTCATTTAACACACAACATCTTCAGGTTTCGCTTATCAAGTACAGCAGCTGGGAACATTGTGTCCTTACAATTGTAAAGTTCGGTTTCTGTATCAAAGGACGCAAAATGCTCACACCCACATCTCTCTGCATTTTTAAAAACCCATCATCTACTGCAAACTTTTGCAAGCTACATCAGAGATTTTACAGAAAGAAAGAAAGAGAGAGAGAAGTTTGGGTTTTAAGAAAAAAAACTTACCAAAAATAACTGAAGTTCTCTAAAGTTGCCCTGAAGTTGAAATAGCCCAGAACACCAGTGCAGAGCCTGCCTTAAACTCTCTCTCTTTCTCACTCCCCCTCTCTCTCCAGCAATTGGAAGGAGGGCTGTGCAGAAATTCAGCAAACAATTTTCCTTCTATGTCGACCGGGGCGTTCCTCAGGGGCAGAAAGGGGATGGCTGAGGCTGGGTGAGGCTCGTTGCTATCCCCGAGGCAAAGAGCACTGTCGCAGATTACACAGCCTGTGAAATCCAATCCCTTTCTCTGCTCAGGCAACAGCTGTACGGCTTCAGCTGAGGCGGGAGCAGGGGATAGACCCTGGGCTTGTTGCTGGTCAGGTTTTCCATGCTGGGGGACGCTGAGGAATGGGGGCACAGGGGTTTCCGTGAGCTCCGCGCCTTCTCCCTGCTCGCTGCCTGCAGCTGCGGGCTCGGGCGCTCGCAGGGTGGAGATGCGGGGCGATTTCCGCGGGACTGAAAGTGTATGGGATGTGGGCGCCCGCGCAAAACAAACATCTCTTTTCCTGAAATTCATTCCCAGCCTGGCTTCAGGACATAACCGGGTAATTAACGTTGTACGTATTAGTAAATTCTCATGCAAGCGTGCACACACGCAGGATGCAGTCTGTCACAACAGCGCGGTTCAAACGGGCTCCAAGGCTGTCCCGGTGTCCTCTCTACGCTCGTTTTTTCCTTGTCACTTTTAGTCAGCTGTTTGATTCTTTCCGAAAACCCCCCTAATGCTGAGCTGACAGTCCTTACACCAAGCGAAGCGCTATGGTGGGAGTGCCTGTGCTTAGTGCTGCGTTCACCCTGTCCTGATATTCTACACTCGAGGGAAGCTGCTTAGCGCCAGCAAAAACGGATTTATGAAAATTCCCAGCCCCTCCTCTCACCTGTTTCTATTTCACCCCGTGTAAATGAAAGAAATTTCAAATACAGCTGATTCCTCCCTCTCCCAGGAATTCCACTGATCCTTTGGCGACTCCTCCCTGAAGCCTTCAAAAGTCACAGCAAAAGATTTCAGCTGGGGTTTTCGTGTTTCACAGAAGCACCTGGCTGCTGGTTTGCATTCTGTCAAACAGAGGTGAGGTGACAGAGGGTGCAAAATACGAACAACACATAAGCAGCCCTGGGAGTGTCCTGCAATTGCTCTGGCTACCACCCCAGAGCAGGTAAAAAACATTCCAGCCAAAGGAGAAGGAAACCCCCGTGTTTGCAGAGCAGCCTCGTTTGTGTCAAGGCAGATGCTGTGCTGGGGATTTTTATACAGGACTCTGAAATTCTGCAGATGTGGGGTTTCTGGATCCAAGTCTGGAATGGGCTAACATGGTTTCCACAGAGGGTATTTGAAAATCTGAGAGGGAAAACTGAGTGATGATTATCTCTGATTCCATCCTATGTGGGTACTTATCAGGCATTTTATGAAAACTGGGTCACAGAACTACAGTATTTATATGAAAGACAATTCTTTAACTTGTGAAATTAATATATGTTATTACATCTAATTATACATTATATATNATATATAACTTTATTTAGAAATACTATATGTAATTTTATCTAATAAATATACAGTTTTCAGCACATGAACTGAATAACACTTTAGTTGTGTCTATTTATTACGTGATTCTATTGTATATAGATACAAAATAAATAATATCTAATCACATATAATGTGTGATTATATACTATAGCTATAATTAATATAATTATATATATAATTAAGTACGCTGTGAAGCAGTATGCAGTTCACTCACAACCTCTATCTTACTGTGAGTGTGGCATCCACATGAAGAGTTACAAGCAGAGGTTGGCTGTAGCCACTGCAAGGTGGTAAAGCTGTGAAGGAGGAAGATGAGAAAATGGGACAATGCCAGCACAGGAGGATGAGAAGGTGGCATCCAGAAGTGTTGAAGGCCAGGCTGGGTGGGATTTGGAGCACCCTGGTCTGTGGAAGGTGTCCCTGTCCATGGCAGGGGCTTGGAACTGGATGGTCTTTAAGGCGCCTTCCAACCCAAACCAATCCATGATTTTGTGTTTCGAGCAAGATGCCTGCAGCTGCCTCAAGGATGGAGGTGGCCAGAAGCAAAAAACACCTCCTGAGGTGCAGTTGACAGCAGCAGAGTAAACTGATGGTTGAGAATGGGAGTAAGACCTTGCTAAGAGCTGGCTCAGGCTTGCTCTGCTGCCATCCCTGTTTCTGTGCACTGTCTTTAGGACTATACCAGGGTCCAGCCTCTCTGAGCCACCTTACAACAAACAACATATATTTTTAGAAACAGACGTACAAAACAAGGACAGCCTACATCATGGGCTGATGTGGGGACAGTTCATGTGGATGCAGAGATCTGGCTCCTACCTCCAGAGCGAGGGGTGCCAGCAGCAGCACCCCAGCAGGGCACAGGCAGGGTGGCAGCAGCTGCAGTGTGTGCCATCCCCACTCGGGGCTGCATTTCAGCTGTCTTTGCTCAATATATGGATGGGCGTTGTTTCGATCTTTTAAGAATTTTTAAAGCCCACGTGAGACAAACTCCTGGCTGAGTTGAGAGAAGCCAACTGTTTTTCCGTGAACCTGGAAGAAATGACTCTGTTCGTTTTCGCGGTATTGGGAAATTTACGTTCACTGTCTGTGGCTTTTTTCCAGTTTCATCTCAGAACTGAAGGTGTCAGCCCCGATGTCTGAGCACTGCCCTGCAGCTGTGACTCCACTGAAGACAACTGCTGTGTCAGAGATTTTTCCCCACACAACTTCAAGTCTAAAATCTCTCCTCTTTTCAGCCAATATGATGCTGTTCTGGGACTGTCAAATTACTTCAATATTATTTTACTGACAGGAATTCATAATGCTCACTTGGTTTATTTTTAAATATTTATCAAATCCATTGTTTGTCTACTGAGCTATTGAAAAAATGCTATCAGACTGGTAATTTCCCAATTCACCAAGTGATTCCAGCACGAGTTATTCAGTGAGAACACTCCAAACAGCCCTTGTGTTTACTCTTCTTGGCAGACATTTAAATATTAAAAGATAAAGCTCTTTGAGTTATGCTGCAGCAATATTAAAAAATATTCCTTTCTGCTCAACTGCCTTGCCAGGGAACACCATTGTATCTCATTTTTCTATCTCGTATCTAACCCCATTTCCCAACTTCTCTGTGTGTTACAGCTTTGTTTTCTCTATTCATAGGTAAGGCTGCAAACACACAATTGAATGACATAAGCTTTCTTTATTAGGGTTATTCACACCCTGACCTGTGCATGGACTCCTGTTAGTCTTACACATAAGGGTGTGATGCTTTAATAGTAATTGAGAAATGAGATGGAAAACAACGGGAATGTTCCTGTGTTTTCTTTGACCCAAAGAGTGAGAGACAATGTGTTCCATGAGATTATAGTAAAGCATGCTCTGGAACACAAATTCCTGCAGTTTAGTATGAAGGATTCTATTATTTTTCCTTTTCAGCAGTTACAAATCTTCAGATATTTGGGGGAAAAATATGAAGCCACGGATTTCCACAAATAGGTAAGACTGGGTTGCAGAGACCAGCTAAAGAAAGCAAACTCGTCTGCAAAATTCAGAGAGGAGTTAAAAAAATTGAGAACCTCCAGCTGAAAGAGAAACAGGCTGCTAAGAGAAAGAACCACAGGAAAAAGAGCCAGGTATGGAAAGTGAGAACTCAAGATGTGGAAGAGTGGATGGAACTGAACATCAGACTGGTCATGAGAGGAATGAATGGGTGGAAGCATCTGGCCACAAATTCTCAGTTCTAGCCCAGAGGAAAATAAATGTAACATTAATCACAAATTTGCAGGTGATCTCCCATGCTTTGTCTCCCATGACTGTGCTTTGTTATGACACAAGAACGTATGTATTTATCTATTCCACAGTCATTTAGTTTGAATTAAAAAGGTATTTAAGCCAGCCACACAAACTTTCTCTGAACTTCTCTTTTGCAATACATAAGCCATTAATTTGATTTGCTTCAACATTTTTTTGCATAAAACTCTTCCATTTGCAGGTAGACATGCAACCTCACAAACAGAGAGAGAGCCAGGTATGGAAATGAGTTTCCATTTCCTCTTTTAAAAAACCTCAGGGATAGACTCAAATACCACTTTCTGAAGTTAGTCAATTCAGATGAGTTCCCCTCCAAAAAGTGAATGGGTTTTATTCATGTATCTTTTAACTTAACTGCAGTCTGTCCTCCAGACAGATTGGTCTTTTCACCTGAGAATTTACTAAAAAGAGGCTCCAGTGTCTACCTGCCTGTGGCAAGTTCGACCAGCACTACCTGCTTCCTGCACTATCACCAAGATGCTACTGATAATATTTTGTATAGAAAGAGGTTTCTGCTTTGTGAAGATAAACAAATGTCAACTCCAGGTATCCAGAGCTGGAGTAGTAAAATCCAAACTCATGGCAAAATAACCCAAACAAACCCAGGAAAGAGATGTATATTTTCAGAAATTCAAATATTCTCTTCCAAGATCCTAAATACTTTTTTTTTTCACTTTAGTGTTTAATATAGTTGCTGATGAAAAAAAAAAATAAAGGCAACCTAAAAATGTAGACCTACAACCAGCATAATCAAAAAAACCCCAACAACAACAACAGAGAAAGTATTATTTAGAAATGAAACAAAATGAGACATTTCCACTAGCAATCCTTTCACTAACAGGATGAGAAGAAAAAGGAAACTAATTCACCCTGCACAGTTTTTTTTGTTTTGTCCTCGGGCATGTGCTCCATCTCCCTTTGTCCCCCAAATGCTTTTCCACTGGCCCTGACAGTGCTGGCATTGACCTTCTGCAGCCAAAATAGCTTGGACAGAACGAAACAGAGAAACAAGAGCCAGGCAGAGCAAGGGGCAGCGCAGCCATGGCCACGGACCTGGGGGAAAATGCTGTAATTATCGTATGAAACCCACGGTACTGCCGGAGCTGCTGCCTCCCTGCCCTGCCAGCTGCAGATGAAATCGGTCGGAGCGGAGGGAACAAAGCCCCACCTGCAGAACCCTTCAAACCCCCTGGCCTGAGCAGTCACCATCAACATCCTCCTCCTCTGCTGCTGTTGGACATCCATCTCCGGACTGTGCTGTCGAGGCTTTCATTAAAAGTTAGTGTTTACCCCATCACAACCTTCCCCGCCCAGCTGGAATCCAGAGCTGGCTGACCATATTATTTTACTATTTCAAAACCTGTGACGTTGTATGAAAAGCAGACCTGGGCTCCTCCCTGAAAAGTGAATATTACTGACAAATAGCCGACAGGAGGAAAACAAAAGCAGCTCTTCAGCTGGAAATATAGGTGTTAATTATCCATGAATAACCTGTTTGTACTAGGTGGTAACGCTCAAGCACCTGGAAATAAAACCTATTTGAAACAGTTTCTCTTTCTGCAATGTCATTACTCTGCCTTAAGCACTTTTCTTTCCATAGTTTTGGTATTTCTGGATATCACAAAGTCAGTAAGTTTTCTCGTTTCGAAATCTAGAGAAAAAACGCCGAAAAACCCCCTGTCAAAGTATGAGTACAATATTCACAAACTCTCCACTTTCAATCATTTACTGAGTTAGATATTTCTGAAGTACTTTTAAGCATCTATGTGACATTTAATATATTTGATCAAGACACTTTTTTCCTAGCAAATTGAAAGCTGAAGGATATTGCCACTGATGTAGTATCATATAAAATCATATAAAAAGCAGACATCAATAAAAGCCAAGTATAATTATTAAATGCAGTAGCTCAGATGCCATTGAAAATAGCAGAAGTTATCATCTGCTATAGCAAAACATATTTCAGATGCTTCACTAAAGGTTGGGCTTTTTTCCCTTTTCCTTTTTACCAGTTCCTGTATGGAATGGCATAAACTCTTGCCTTTTGAGAGTGCTCCTGTGGCTTATGAAATTCCAGCTGTGGAAATGCTTCAGTGAACCCTCCCTTGTTGTTTTTCTGTCCAAAGCCTTAGAACAGTCCTTAAACAAAGATCTTAAAATAAAAGAGTGCTGGCAGATGATCTCACGATGTGCCCTGGGGTTTCCATGGCATTTAGTGGTGGTTACCAGTGATCAGTACATTTGTTGAAGGAGTAACTGGGAGCTGCACTGAAATAATCTCTTTCTTCTGGCTGCAGGGTCCGAAGAAACCTGCTCTCAGTGGAATGGGTGTAAATGCTCACCTGGGGCCCTGGCTGTGCCCACACAGCCCCAGTCAGGAAAGGGCTGTTTGCTGGCAGTGGCTCTGGGCACGGGGGCACATTTCTTACAGTCACTTCTTTTTTGACAGTGTTTTAACCTAAGCCCTCACATGCATCTGGAATATCACCTGTTACTGGATTACTTGCACTTGTTTCTGTGTCCTGTGTAGAGGGCAGGAGCTGGCAGATGCTGCCTTTGACAACCAGCAAGAAGCCCAGGTGAATTGGAAAGGCAGGAGGAACTCCCTCAAACTGGGAACAAGCAAGCACCAGCTCCTGTCTCACCGATAAAATAAACTGTTTTCCTCCAGATGATGAATGCTCACCCTGTTTTGCCCCTGTGTTGCAGGGGCACAGAAGGAGTCTGGGGGTTAAGGGAGGGTATTTCACACACACAGGGGTTGCTGTGTGTCTGTGGCTGGCACACACCACCATGGAAAAACAGGGTCAGTGCTGCTGCTGTGCCTGAGACTCGGTGTGCATCTTCAGGGCGTGGGCTGGGACAGAGAAAGGACTCAGCAGATGACAATGGGGCTCAGTGTTTGCTGTAGGATGTCAGCAACACAGCAGGGTTTATTTCTTAATGAAGTGAGTCACTTGATTGGTATCAAGGATCTGTTAAGTTGAGCGATGGGGTGCATCCAAATGTTAGAGGACCTCATTTTAAATATACCATTCACCACTCTGGGCTGGCTTGCACTGTGTAAACAACATCAGTGAGAGATGGAAATGCATTAGGTTAATTCCATCTGGGGTTTCTAAGTCTCCTGCTTCCTCACAGAGCTGAGACTGATTTTCCAACAACACAAAATTCACCTCAAAGCCCTACATCCCATCACAAAAAAGCTTTCCTTTGGAAAGGGGAAAGCCAGAAGTACAGGGCAAGTAAAATCAGATAATCAGCACAGCTATCTGACTTCTGCATTTCAGCTTACTCAGCTGAACTCGCTCACCAGTGCCCCAGAAAGGAAAACTCTGGGAAGCAGAAGCCAAGAGGGAGTAAAAAAGGAGTGCTCCATCCACAATGCATTTGTGATGCCTTTGGCTTTGTCCTGTGCAGTTCCTACAGCTGGAATTAAATCTTTGGGCTTTAAGGGTCCTGGCATGTGTATATTTTGGTTTCAGGCCTTTCCATCCCCTTTACTGTCACTGAAGTGAGCTATAGTATTGCCTGCGACTTTTAATGGCAGCAATGTTGAGCCCTTTAATGCTTCATTCCTGATTTTCTCCCTCTGAAGAGCAGAGGAAGGAACAGCAACCAGCCTCAGTCAGGGGTGAGAAATACACCGTGTGTCTTTTTCATTGGTCAGTGCCAGAGAAAGGTAAAATATTACTGAAACTGCAGGACTCCTCCATACACATCCAGAAATTGAATTTAAACATTGATTGATGCTCCTGGCAGAGAAAATCAGCTGGATAAGTATGAACAGGATTCTCTTGGGTTCTGCTGAAGCACTCGGCTGTGAGGCAGCATTTCTGTGTGGAGGAAGGAGCCCTGAAAGAGATTTTTCCCCACTGCTGCCTTTGAGTTCAGCTGCCAGCCACTTGGTTGGATGAAGAAACCCAGTGTTATAATTAATTCCTCCTAATTTTCTATGATGCTAATGGTAAACAAGGTCACTGTTCTGTCTTGCACAGCACACAGTGCTCTGTTGGTTCTGGCTGCAGTTGCCAATAGACAGAAATCAATGAAGTGAGACAGAATAGGTAATTTTTTTTAAAGGGAGACATTATATATATTGTGGAGTTTTGACAGGAGAAGTGCTCTCAGTTGCTGATGCAAGCCCTGTAAATGTAGGCTGAGAAGAAAGAGCCCAAAATGGGTCAGGAGCAGAGAAGAGCATTTATTCTGAGATCACAGCAAACTGAACACTGCCAGCAGTGAGTCCTATTCTTCCACAATCTGTTATCTCACACAAGTGCTTGTGTTTTCAGTCTTTGTTTGCTTATAAATAAAAGTATTTTAATTTCTCATTTTAAAAAAGGTATTTAATGTATTTGGGGGGTAGGAGGAGAACTGAATCTTAAAGATTTTTATACAATGTTCATGAAAGAATTTGAAAAGCTCAATAATTACTGTTGGTTTAGCTTTTTGTCTTATTTCAAATAAGAACTTATGTTATTAATTGAAAGAATCCTAAGAAGTATCCAGATTGACCAGTGACAAAATAGAACAGCAAAAAAAAGGAGAAAAGGAGGGAGAAAGGATGTAACTCTTCTCTTTTCTATGTCATGCTTGGTCAGCTTAATTATGTTAGCTTAGTTTAAACATCTTTGTTTTTAAAAAGTGGGAAAAAGTGTCCTTAGAAGTTCCTTTCTTTGAAATGGGTATTCCTATGGACTAGTTATTCCTGTGGAATAGTTAAGACAGAAGTTAGTGGGGAATTTTTAAACTGTATTTTTTAGCTGCTGTTCTTGCTGAGTTCTTGCTCAAGGAGCTCAAATGGAGGTTGTCGTGCCTAATATGGTGTCACTTGGGTGATCCTTCCTGCTCACACAGTCCAGAGCTCCCTCCAAGCCCCTCTGGCAGCTGCAGGACCCTGCCTGGGCTGGGCTCTTGCCCAGGCATACTCACGTGCCACATCCCAGCCCATGATTCTGAGTAATACGAGTGACTCAGGAAATAAACACATGTGACACCTCACAAGCAGCTCTGTGAAGGCTTCCAATTTCCCACTACAGCCACATGATTCATCACCTTCTTCTGCCAATGGCTTCCTATGTAGAAATTGGTTCAGTTAAGCAGCACTAGCCCTACATATTTCCAAACTCAAAATCTTGGTTTCAGGAAACTATTCCTTTTCCAAATATTCAACAAACACATGACAGAGGAAAAGGTGTGATAGGGAAACAGAAAAGCAGAACTGCAAGCATCACCTGCTCAGTTGTGATTTGTTAATCTTTAATGAAGGTTTTTGGATGCAAGAAGAGAAACAAGTTATCCTTTAAGCAGCATCCATGAATGAGAAGGATGCTGAGTGTGACAGCACAGGTGCCATGAGAAAACAGCACAGGGTCAGTCCTCAGGCTGCCTTTTTCTTTTACTTAGGGCATCAAAAGGGCTCAGAGTGTCTCATGATAAACTTCATTTCCATCTGTAATTGTCAGCAGGGCTGAGTATTGTCCCTGCCTCGAAGGAATCCCGCGTTACTCAGGGCTCCCTGCATGACTCAGCTCCTGAGAGCTATTTCGGGTGGCAGAGGGGAGAAGCTGCCAGGCTGGCATCCCCTCGGGTTTCCTTTGTGGAACTAGGACGTGGCTTTGCAGGACAGGGGTTGGTATTCTGTGAGTTATCTGCAGGGACGTGCGGAGCGCAGCCGTGACCGTGCGCGCTGATATCGAGGATGTGCCCACAGTGATTCATTATTCACCCGTGTGAGAAAAGCCAGAGGAATGGAAAACTAAAACGTGAAACTGGTGAGCACAAAAACCCAGCAAGTGATTCAAGCTGTGTGGAAAACGGGCCTCACTGGGTGTACACCTGTAGATCTGAGGAATGAAGCACAGCTACAGGGGCTAATAATTAATCTAATTTACAACATTTGTCTTTCTTTCGGTCCTGGGTACAGCACGTGCACCTTGAGAGAGCCTTCATCAAGTCTGCTTCCCCAGGGGCCTTTCAGCTCCCACAGATGGCAGAGGGAGGTGGAATTCTGTTCTTCCCTTGTGAGCAGGTGATAAGGGGGCAGAACAGAAAACCCAATATGACAGCAATTAAACCAAGTTTGGTTTGGTTTTTATTCCCTCTTATCTGCAGTTATGCTGGGTTCAGAGGGTTTCTCATTTGCTCTCTTTTCTGAGCCCTTCTCATTGGGACATCACCATCACCCCCTTGCTCCCAGCAGAGCTGCAGGAAGAGCTGGGCACATTGCAGAAGGGTGCTCAGCTTTTCCCCCACAGCCACCTCAGAGACAACTTTCTGCTCACCTTGCTTCCATCATTTTCAGCTCCAAGACTCCATATTCATAATGCTGTGGCCCAGGACTACTCTTTCCCTGCATTAGAGTATTTTTATAGTCCATTTTGCCAAGGAATCACAACAGGAAACCTGCAGATTGGCTTTTCTGATTATTCTCTCACTCCTTGCTGAAAAGTTTCTCTCATCATTCTGCTGAACAGGGAAATTTCAACAGGGAAAAGCAAATGAAACGCAGTTTATATTCAGATATAAAATTCTCACTCAAAGAGAAATGGATTTTTTTTTTCTCTTGGGAAAAGAATTAATTTCCTCTCCTAGATTTTGAACTTTATTCCTTTCTTACAGATCCTCTGGTGAGCAATGAAGGACTCATTAACCATCTCCAAACAGATCCTGCACCACAGAAAACCAGAAGCCCTTGGAGGCGACGTGAAGTCCCCAAGCAACAAACTGAAACTTTAAAACTGGTAAAGGAATGAAGGAGTAAAACATCCCAAATGCCCAATTAGTCAGTTTTATTATCATATTGTGTGTGGTCTCTGTGAAAATCTGGCCACATCTCAGAAACTCTGAGGCCATCAGAAAGATGTTGCATGTGCATACCCCATAATAAAGCCATTAGAAACCCAAGAGGAGTTTTCTAGTGTGAGTCATGATACTGAGGAAGAGATGAAGCAGGGCAGCCAATTCACTTTTAAACAGCAGTGTGAACCCAGTGCAAAATCAGCAAATCCAGACCCGGATATCGCACACAGTGTTTTATTTACAGCCTCAGAAATGCCTAAATCTCAACCAAGCTGCAAATCTAACTCCCTGAACTGACTTGGAGGCAGGAGAGGGAGTGCAGATGCAAGCAACAGCTTCAAAGATTTGTAGTCTGTAGCATCCACCTAACCCTCCAGTAAACTTGGAGAGAGGAGGACCAAGGGATGTGAGACGAAGGAGTGAGAACATGGATGAATTGGTTCTTTGTAACTGCACAGAGGAGAAGCCTTGGTGACACCTTAAAGACATCTTGGAAAGAGATTAGTTTCAGGTACAGCATTACTCTTCTATTTTCTTAGTTCACGCTTTTTTTAATCCCAAGGAGCTTTTGGCTTTTTCAGAAGGGAGCAAGTTATAACAGAGCAGCACTGCAGAACACCCGTGGGGTGTCTGTGAACCAGAACAGGTTTGGGAATCTGCAGCTCAAGGCTCACAGTCATCATCCAGGGAGCTGCTAAAGGGAAGTCACCCTGCCAGATGTTACCTACAGCTTTGCAGCAAGGCCACCCATTAATATTAAGGAACAGCCACTTTATGAAGAACAAACTGACCAGGAACTTAGCAGAGCAGAACAGTGCCAGGCCCAAGATGCAGAGAACATTTTGGTATGTGCTTCAGATGGAGCCAACATGAGACAGGAGCCTGAAGCAGCCCTTCCTTCCCAACCATGGCAGTATTTTCTTAGCTCAGTACCCCTGCTTGTTCATCCCTTAAAACTTCACTGTTTCTGGACAGAACATGCCCTTACCAGGAACGCCCATCCCTTGGGCAGGAGAGGATGGCAGCACATCAGCCTCTGCTTGGGATCAATCCTGCAGATGGTAGAGGTGGAGAGAGGAGAGAGCAGGCAAGAACTGTGGCAGGCTGGAGGGATTAAGCTCGGGTACAAGTTGGACCCAGTCAAGGCTCAGTCAAGGAGAGCACATCTTCACCTGGACTGAAAAGAAGCGTGGTGTGGAACCTCCAGAGCTCTTGGAGACAGATGCCAGCAATGCAGAAGCTGGAATTTAATGTGTGGAGCAAGGAGGAAGGGAGTGTTGGAGAGATGGGTCTAGTGGGAAACAGTCCTCTCAGGAGTGTAGCTAGGATTTGCACCTTATGCATTTTCTGCTCACCATAACTGCATTTCACAAACCCTCTAGCATACAAGTTCATGGGGAAGAGCCTAGAGGAAGATTTTGAGCATCTCTTAATAGTAGATGAAGTAATTGGGTGGTAAGATTTTTAGCCTAGGTGTATCCAGTGATGGCCAAACACCACAATTCCCACTTTAGACCCCAGATGTTCAAAGAAAAAGTTAGGACCAAATCACCACCCACCGCTGGTGATTTCAAAACTATTGTTATTTCCCTGGAAATATCTGTCTGCTGAGCAAGTAATTCTCACTCATGAAATATTTAAGCTTTGTTTAAGGTGGCACTTTGCCAGCAGAAAGAAAGGTGGTGCACATCAGAAACGCTAGTTTTAATTTTGGCTGTACCTGCTGACCCTGACCTGGTGACAGATGGAACACCACTGAATATTTTATAACACACAAATACTTTGTCTCTCTGCACAGGATGCACTCAGCACCTCCCACAGCATGACACACTGAATGGCCACCCTTTCTACTGCACCTACTGGCATCTCACAAGGCAATTAAAAGCTGATTTCAAAGCCACTGCTCCTGCCTGGAGGTCCCATAGCCACTTGCATCCTTCTGTCTTTAATTTCAAAAAGTGCCATTGTCTACTCGTTCTGAAAACAAGGATATCCCTCAGGTTTAGCCACATCCATGAGTTTGCCCATCTCATCAGTCATCACAAGCAATGAAGGACAAGAACAGTTGGTAGAAATAAGGGTGTAGTTACAGGCTTTTGCATCAAGTCACACCTTCCCTCTAACCTCTAGGCTGAGAAATCTGTGCATGCTCCAAGTCTGGAGAGGTGTCAGTCAGACTGAGTGTACTGAAAGCCAGTATGGGTAGATGCCTGTTTTAGGACCTTTCCATGATCCTTCGAAGTATCCATGCGAGACAGAACAGCAAGAATTACGAGAAAATTGACACCCTCAAGCAAAGACAGACTTTTATTCTGAAAAAACTACTTAAATGCAATCTGCTGCTGTGTAATATATATGCCAGAGGGACAAAATATGGTGTAAAGAAAGACCTCAGCAAGTTGAGATCCAGCTTACATATTTGGCCTGTTTAATCCAAGGATGAAAATAATTACGCAAAGTCAGTCTAAGCAATCCCAGAAGGATTTGAACATATGAATTACAGTCTCTGCGAGAAGCGGAAGGAAGGGAGAGCTTCACCAGCTTCAGTTCCCCTTGGCTTTCCTACACTTGTGTGTGAATTTGGCCCAGAAAACTGTCTGGCACAGGGGATGGTGATCATTCATCCTTTCTATTTGCACAAGAATGTGGGAAGGGCTTAGAAAAAGCTCCTCTTCTCCCATCTGGGGGTCTGGGTGGGTGCCAGTTAAGTTCAATGATGCATAACCATTTCAAGAAGCTCCTTGCCACTCTCTGTTTTGCAGGCATTTGTAAAGAAAGAAAATGTACATGCCCCAGCAGCATGCTGGCTGGTCTGTCAGGGTAGGGGGTATCCTACTTTTCTCTGCTTGTCATGACAGCAATACCAGGCAGAAAGAAAATAAAACCAGTTTATCACCTTAGCACACATCCAACAAGATTTTCAAACCTGAGCAGCTGGGAAAAAGAGAGGGAAGAAACTTAACACGCAGGTAGAAAGTCTTGATGTGGTGTGTGCTCAGAGAAGCCAGAAACTGCATCTTCTTGAGGGCACCAGGTGCCTCTTCTCACACACGAGCAGCAGGGCAGTGGAGGCAAAGCAACAAGATGTGCTGCAAGAAGCCAGCTCCTACCTGGAAGCCGTGGGCAGGTGCTGCTCCCGGTGTCCTGCTGGCAGTGTCCCTGCTGTGATGGATGAGGTGCTTTGGGTCATTCATGCGCCCAGGTCCCAGGGTGGGGCCAGCGGGGGCGGCTTTGGCTCCAAACCCCGCCTCGCATCATGTGAGCCCTTCAGGGCGAGCTCTTCCCAAAGGGTGCTCCCCTCTCCCATGTCTCTGTGAGCCCTCCTGAGGAGCCTCTCTGCGTGTTCAGCGGCAAATTGCAGCCAGCCAGCCTCGCCTTTGAGTCCTCGCCAAGGCTTTGTTTGTTTTCTCTTCTGTGTCAAATATCCTTTGTGCCTTTTTGGCTCAGCTCGTTAGCACAATGCTCAGCTTCTGCAGTTTGTAAGTGCTGCCCAAATAATAGCTGGTCAGACCTAGAGGGACTTTAAAGCCTGTGCTGAAGGTGTGCTGAGGAAGGAAGGTGGTCTCTGCCTGTGGCAGGTTCATCCAGCTGATGCACAGAACATCAGAAAAGACACAGTGGCTTGGGGACAGTATCATAATAGGGTTTGTACCTTGATTTCTGCAGTGCCCTGCAGCCAAAACTGCCACATCTTTGCTCCTGGCACAGATCACTGGGTTCAGGTAACAGAGAGGAAGCCATCAACACCTGCAGTTGCAGGAGGGGTGGCTGGGACATAAAAAGGATGACACCACGAAATCATTGGTGCAAAGAAACATCTCCAGGGCATCCTCAGCAGCCAGAAAGAGTGGGAAGACTGAGAAAGAGGCACCTGGGGAATGTGGGGAACTGCTCTGACACTGCTCAGAGGAGAAAGACAGAAAGGCTGTGTATAGGCAAGAAAATCAGGAAGAAAAGCAGCCTTAGATATTTGGAGTTGTCTGTCAGATGGACCATCAAACTGTATTTTAAAGGTTTGTCTGAGCTTGACTGTTCTTACAGCTCCATGATGTCACTTATCTTTACCACAAGGCAGTTTGTCCAGGGGTTAAAACTGCAGCTTCCAGCCATGTGGCAGCCTGTTGTAATCTGCCTCTATTACATAACCCAGCAAATATTTTGCTAAAGTTCAGTTTAATTGCAGGATTGATGGTGGCGAGAAAAATGTTCTCCTTTATGAATATTTCCCCTTTGGATATCAGGATAGAAACATGCAAAGGACAGTTTTTCTCTGCTTGCCTTATTCAGTGGCCAAGAAAAGGCACTGTGTTCCCCCTCACACAAGTCATGTTTTGCTTCTCAAGGAAAAGGTTAACATCTCTCCTTTCCCTACTTCTCCTGCTGTGGCACATACCAGAGATCAGAGTGCAGGAGACAAACATGACATGAGTCAAGCAAAGAACTAGAAATAGGGTAGGGAGGAGGTGAGTTATCCTTAGTCCAAATTAGGTGGAGCCCGGCTATTCTTGTGCTGTTTTGCTAAGGTCACTCTGGATTAAGAGAGGACACAAAGGGGAAGGGAGGGAGACAAAAAAAGTTTTGCTATTTAGCTTTTTCCTGAGACTGTTTATAGGTTGCTTGACATCATTTCATGATCATTCATGGCAGAGCTTTTCTAGGCTGTTTTCTTCCTTCTGCCTTTAATGCCACTGTTGCTTTTCTGATGATATGGGATCTCTGTGGCTCTTTCCAGATCTTATATTTTCTCTTGCTCCTCCTCATGTGCTTCTCTCTTCTCATCATGTTGTTGGCCTTTCTGTTTAATACAGAGAACAGCTGTTGGAGACTCAGGAATTCTGACTGTTGGGCCAGATCACCAATTGCTCTGTTCTTCACCAAGTTTCATATCCATCTCCCTCAGATCCATGCTGACCCTCCTTTTCCATCTTTTTCCATTCCTCCTTTCAATCCTTTTTTGTTTTTCTCATCATAATTGTGATCCCCACTTACTAAAGCCTCTTGTGGTTCAGCTACCTTTTCCAGTTACACTAGTGTGAATCCAGAGTAAATCTGCTGGTGTAATTTGGATCCTAAGATATGAGATGACTGCACCTTCCAGGAGCCAGAGCCAAAACCAATGTCACTGTCGTCAGCATCTTTCTCGCCGTTGTTTCCAATATCAAAGAGAGACTGTAGTCTGGGAACAGTGATACCAATCATCAGACTGGGAGTTAAGTTGCATAATTTACCTATTTCAACCTTCTCCAGATGCTTTTCAGCCATTAATTAAGTACAGTAGCCCAACAAGACAAGGGTTATCATTTTCAGGGTGAGGCACTCAGAAGGCAGCAATGTTCTCCAAGGCACATACAAAGAGTCCCTCCTGGCTCTGTGGCGAAATCTCACATTGATTTTATTGGCTCAAATTCAGCAATAGGAGTGGAAAAAAAGAGAAAAGTCCCTGTCTCTTGTCCATGTTTTACCAGAATGTTGATCCCACTGAGAAAATGGGTGCCACAGAGTGGGTGCAGTCTTTCCCATGCCACAGTTGTGTCAGATTTGGGGTTGCTGTTTTGTTGAATAGGATCAGAAGAAATATAAATGTCTGTGACAAGCCACTCCATATGGCACTGGCTTCACTGGGGCTATCACATTTCCCCTTCCAGCCCATGGCAGCAAGCTTCCAGGTCCCTCAGGATTTGGGGATAGATTTTCCCCTTTCATGCTATTGCTGAGTCCCAAAGGGATTTACTGATGCTAGTCCTCAGTCCAAGCTAAGCACAGCTTTGGTGCTGCCAGACCTTGAATACAAAAGTGTGAAAAACCTGATCTGTTCTGCATACATCCACATTCCCAGCACCTCTCCTGAAACACATCTGATGCCACAGTAGCTTAAAGGATTTTGTTTCATGCTGTGTGTCATGAACTTAAAAAAAAAATAAAAATAGAATTCTGGAAAACTTCCCAGATTGTGCAGTGCATCTGCATTTTGTGCCCTAAGAAAAGGGTGAAGATGGTAGGGCTGTTTCCTTTAATTTTCTTGGCCCATAAGAATGCATCATGTTCCCACACTGGACTAGTGTGCTGGTCCACCCCAGCTGTGTGTTTCATTAAAATAAGTTTGTATTGAGGTGAGATGGAGAACCCTATGGCAGTGAAAGACAGATGAAACAGTTTTGTTTCTTGTCTGTTATGTATTCTATGAACACAGCAGTAAATGCAGGTAGAAGAGTGCATGTGTAATGCACCTGTGTAATTTACAATTAATTTGCTAGCATTAATTTGCTAATATTTCTCCCACACTAATTCTAACAACTAGATAGTTTTTTTTTTTTGGTTTTTTTTTTTTTTTTTTTTACAGCCTGTTCTGACAGAGGAAGACACACTGATAGAAATCTAATGGTAATATTGTACTAAAGAAAACTGGAAGCCCAGCCAGGACTAATTACTCCAACCTCAGACCTGGCTGCTGTCCTCATGGTGAGGCTCTGTGTAGGCACATGGGCTGGCAGGGTTGGAGGGAACAAACCAATGCAGAAACAGGAATGAAAGGTTACACTTGTGCAACTCTTCTGGCCCTGAAGATACTTCAACACAAAATGTTACGCCAGCAAGTTTTGGTACACAGACACTACTACTTAGTTGTAATATCTACTACTAGTAAATACAAAGGCTAGAAAATTTAGGATCTTTTTGGCATTTTCAAACTCATCTGTGTCTCCGGACAGAACACAGTTATGTAATTGTCTTTGTTGCCGTAAAGGCAGGGGTGTATCCTTGAGAGACAGTTATTCCTTTGGTGTTTGAGAGTTTGGTGGCCTGAATTTCCTACAGTGAATGGGCTCTACATGGGCAGGACAGGATGGAGAAAGCTCCCTCATGCAGAACACCAGCTCCATGTGCCTTTTCTTTCACATCAACACTGGCTATAGGAGCTCCTTGTTATCCCTCTCTGTACCCCCCGCACAGCTACACCATCCCCAAAGGTGCACTCTCAATTAGACCAGGGAGAAAATAATGCTCCTGCAACCTGACTGCCAACCAAAATCCCATGGGGATATCCCTCTACTCAGAAATGCAGCCCTGAGCACCCCACACATCCAGGTTACCCACGGTGGCTGCTCTGGCAGACACTACAGGACAGATGTGCTGGGGATGGGATTGTGGTTGGGACAAGGGCACGCTGCCCTGTGCCACAGGAAACACGGAAACCAGGAAAACACGAGGTCCATCTGCACAGCACACTGGCACTGGGTGACCATGCGTGCTGCAAGCTTGGAGCCAGAACTATTTTGCAGCCACTCCTCGGTACAGACAAGCCCAGCCTGGCTGATTTGAGTGTTTGTCTTGGCAGCGAGTCCCCACGTCAAACCAAGGGTGTCATTTGTCTCCAGTCGTGGCAGTGCTCTCCAGAGTGAGGAGCAATAGCAGCAGCCCTGGAGGCCCTGGCTCATGGGGGCTCTCCCTGGCCTTTGCTTCACATTCCTCCACCTCTCACACAGTAACAAGGGCCCTGGAAAAGTGGCTGCTGCAGCCAGAGTGCCTTGGACAGAAACAGATGGTGCACAAACTGCTGGGTGAAATGCATCACACTTTGGTGCCCAGGGAGGAGCGCACTACCAAAGCAGACTTGGGATGTCTGTTGATTCTCCTTCTTTCTTGAAGTTTTGAAATGCAGCAGTAAAGAAAAATCAACATTTTTCAGCTGATTTTGGTTTGCTTCAGGGGTATGTCCGTTTCTCACATGAATCAGAAGCTGTGGCAAACACAATGTGCTGTGCCTCTGGCGGGTACATACCATCCCCATTTCTTGCAGCTTGATGGAGAACAGCAAACCCTTCATTGGACAGGGGATGGACAAAGAAAGCCTTGTTGCCTGTGGGGCTCTGTCATGCCGATGTTTCTTTTCCACTTGCACTCATAAGTCACCATGCGTACCCATTGGAAATAGAAGTGTGAAACTAATAACTAAAAATATAAACTCTGAAGGGAAGAAGATGAGTCAGGAGGGAGGGAAGACCGAGAGAAGCCAGAGGGATGCAATTTACTGAGCCTGATTCATGATGCTGGCAGGGAGCTCTCTGCCAGAGCCAGATAAATCAGATTCCCTTTCAGTCTGTGCTGGCACCACAGTTATTTTGGTGTTACCATGGGTAGAACAAGAGTTGGCATTGGGAAGCATTACTGGGCAGAGAGTGAGTGTCTGGTGAAACTGAAACAGCTTGTCATCTTAACAGTATTCTCACTGAATGAAGTAAAAGGAGGGAAAATCAAATTTTGGTGTGTCAGGTCAGAGCTTCCCCTGAGAGCCAGGGAGGGTGTTCCTCACCCAAGCTGGGAGTCTGGTTCCTACAGGTTTTGTTTCTCTGTCTCTTGATGGGGCTGGAATAGATGCTGTTGCAGCTCATAGTCAAACATCTTGAGAAAATATTTCTAAAAGAAAAGTGCAACTGAGCTGACATTTTGGTTTAGATCCTCAAAATTTGTGGACCGTATTCAGCAGCTCATATGGTGGAATGGACATGCAGCCTTTGGCATGGCAGACAAGAACAGAGGAGAAGGGATGTCACTGCACTTGTAGTGTTTTTCTGGATGTCACAGCTTGGAGTGCAGCCCTGAACAGGGACTTCCACAGCTCCAGCTGATCTCAGGATCTCAGGTGTATTATTCCCACACTGTTCAAAGATCAACATGGCACCTGAGAAGCAGCAGTCTTGTGGGCCAGGTGTCCATTCAGCAAAGGACTAAGGTACATGTTTTATTTTGACCCTTGCTCCAATCTGGTGGCAATTAGGAGGCCATACACATTTGCTCCAGTGTCTTAGTGAATGGAGTCCTTTACTGCCATTGGTTTCTGGGGATTTAGATCATTCCCCAAAATAAGGTGAAGAAAAGGTTTAGAAAACATTTGTGCTAGAAAGACCTCACTATTTTCGGACTTGGCCAATTGCAACAGTTTGCTGATGGAGGTGTTCTCTTCTCCTACTTATTTGTTGTTCTGACTCAAAAATTATCCATGAAAAATATGTTCATCAACAACTGCAAAATGCTCCCAGCCTGCTCCAGATGTCAGATCCAAGTGCATGCCTGTGCTTGCCTGGCTAATAAAGAAAACTGGCAAATTTTTGTTTATCTGTTTCTCACCTGTGTCATCATGACAATCAGCTACAGCAGATGAATATAGCTGGCAGAGACAGGAGCTTACAAAACCAGCCTATTTTTAGCCAGCCTTCCTTCCATGCTGTGGAGGAAACGAGGCATTTAATATGCTCTGCTTGGTGTGGGAGTCATGGTGTGGTTTTCCCCACCCTCGCTCAGATGATCCTGCCTCATCACCACGCTGATATTCCTTTCTCAAACCCATATCACATGCCCGGGCAGCCAGCCAGCCTACCTGTCTGAGAAAAACAGAGCTGCTTCTCCCTGCCACACCCTGAGCTCTGAGGATGATAACCCATTGTCGGGAAACATCCGCAATAACTGTTTGGAAAGCAGATGCCTGTCAAATTCCACACACAGCCATCTTTCCCTGCTGCATCCCTTCCCAGCATGGATCTTGTGGTAGGTGCCATGGCCCTGATCCTGCCTGGCACCTCCCAGGCACCAGGATCTGGTTGGTGACCCAGTGCAGGAGATGCTCCTCTTACATGTGACCCACAAACAGCATCCTTTCGCTCCACCAGAAAACCGGTGCCATGGAAGCAACCATCCAGCTTCATGGCATAAGGAAATTTTGTTTCCTTAGCCAAAAAAAACCAACCCAAACATTTTGCTAATCGGTGAGGAAAGCCTGGTTTGGTGGAGTGCTCTGTTAGTGTTCTGGTTGTATTTGTTTCTACTAGGTAGCACCTAGAAGTCCCAAGAATGTCTCTGATGTGGTAAATAGAAACAGTAGTAAGATCCACAAAACTAGTTTGTTTGTAACACAAGTAAATCTGTGCAGGCACACAAACATTAGGAAAATGCCACTACTGGAAAAGTCACATTTATAAAAGAAAATATTTTCACCAAAATGATGTCAAATATATTTTGAATAAATCATTTTTAAATACTGTCAGAGTGTAGTCCTAAAGGATTTGCTATAACCTTATAGCAACTCAATCGGTTTAGGTAATCACCAGGTAACCAGCAGAGTCAGACTGGATCTTTTGTTGGGTGGAGGGATTTGAGTTATTCCTTGAGTTGTCTCCTTGATTCCAAAAAGTCAGCTTAGGTAATAATAGGACTCAGTCTGACAAGCAAATTCTAACTTTCCATTGTTATGGAAAATATAATCCTAAACTATTTACAAAAGAAAACAGAAATAATCAGGCATTTAAAGAAAAAAAATACAAGCACTCCACTTTTAGACTACTAAAATCTTACAGACTGTGTTTTGTAGATTATAACTTCTACCAGAATAAATAGTGAGGAAATTTATTGCAAAATGTAGATAAACATAGTTTTTTGTATATTTTAGAGAGAAAAAGATACTGTAGAAATTTCAGATTCCTGCCATTTTTGTAGACACAACTTTAAGACTACAAGTTGCCTGTTTTAAAACAGGTCAATCTCTGCATAAACTAAATAGCAGATTTGTAATTTATTGATACTCTTCTGCCAGCTAAGCACTGTTTTGCATTACTCTTTAGACTCATTCCTCCAGTCATCACTGTTCTGCTTCAGCCGTATTTTATATTAAAATGTGTATCTTTTCCCCTTAAAAAAAAAAAAAAATTAAATTGCTAATTTCCTCCTGCTCTGCAGGGAAACCCAGGAAAATAATCCCTGCTTCCAGAGTGCCGTGTTGTCCAGCTATCAGACCGAATACAGAGCACAGGACACGTTGAATTTGCAAACATACACTGCACGGCACAGCTTTAGCCATTGTAAATGCCGGGTGGATGGGATCATGCAGGAATCCTGCTACTCTGGGAAATGAAGGGCAAGCTCGTGAATTAAGGCATGCAACCCGAAAGAGGTCATTTAGACACAGCTTGAATTTAATTTGTTTACAAAGTCAAAGGCTTCTTTAAGCATAGCTTCGACATAGGCAGGAAAGTTTAGAGGAGGTAACTGACAGGATTTTCTTAACTCTATTTTTCCTTATCTGATTCATGCAGCATCAGAGAAAGCCACACCCCAGCAGCTGCAGGGTTTGCTTGGGAGGCTCAGTCGCAGCGAGCGGAGCACAGGAAAGCAGAAGCAGAATACAGAAAAGTATAGAAAATATAAGCCCACCACTGGCTGGAGATCCTTGCCAGTTAGGAAGAACTAGATGAAAGCAGTCACACATCTTGGTAGATTATGGTGGTACAGCAATAACAAGAGAGGAAAACTTTGTCTTTTCAGAGGATGCCGGTGCAGAATCAGTCCCAAGCCAGATGAGGAGACGGAGACTTTGTGATTCTGTGCTGCAGGAAAAGTGCAGCTAGACTGAAACTAAATGCTGACACACTCCTCAGCCTCTCAGTGAATATACATCCTTGGATGCCAACCAGATTATTCCGGGCTGCCCTGCATTGCATTATGCCTCAGTGATCACTGCTTGCAGAGCTGGAGTTCAGGTCATTGCAGAGAGAGGAGAGGAGTGGTGAGGATGTTCCTCGCAGAGTCTGAGCACACTTAGGGAGATTGATGAAGGCTGCCTGGGCTGCCCGATTGGCTGCTGCACTCCCTGAGCTCCAACAGAGAGGCCAGGCTGACACGAGAGCACAGCAGCCTCCTGGTGATGGAGAGAGCCAGCAGGAGTGGGGCTGGCGAGTGTTCTGCATGCCTCCCTGAGGAAATGCAGAGAAGCATGCAAGAAAGGTGAGCAGACCTTGGGATTTTCCCTTCCCTGAGAGCAAGGTTTGATGCAACCCTCCCCATTCTGAAATCAGCAGAAGGGAATCTCACTCATCAGCTTAAAATTGCACTCCTAAACCCTGGACACCCATCACCCATCACATCTTGAAATGGGACTTGTATTCATGGCCAGCTACTTATCCCCACCAAGAATGAAAAAGAATAAGATATAAATTACACGTAGACTTTCTGTGTTGAACTTACTATAATGCTCAGATATTTCATTAGAAATTTTTAAAACCAGGAAAATCATGCTGCCCATTCCACATGTAACCAGCCTGGGGCCAAAAGCAGCTGCTGTGCAAGAATGTGCACTGAGTCTGATCCAAAGCCCAGAGACCAACAGGACAAGTTCCCCTGATCCTAGTGGAAGCTGAGGAGAGGATGAGAGCAGCCAGTGTGAGCCAAGAGGCCAGTGCTGCTTAAGACAGGGAATGTGCCCATACCATCCCCTGTTTTCTGGCTGTGAGTATGGCAGTGGTATTGGTGAAGGGCACAGGGTGGGAAGAGACTTCAAGGCTTCGTGCTAGAATTGGCCTCCTTGGCATTTATGGCAAGGAAGGCAACAAGTGTCGTTGTACTGCTTGGCACCCACCTTAGATTATGCCTTAGTTTGTCTTGAGGAGCATAATCCCTATGAAACCAGTTAACCTGGCCCCAGCAGCTCTGTGGGCATTTGCTGCCTAAAACATCACAGGAGAGGTGACTCCTGCCAGAAGTCAGGCCTGTGGACTCCTGAGGCCAGAGTTCAACTCCCACAGCTTTGGATGTCTCAGAATAAAAGCTTCATGCTGTGCCCCATTGTAGTCAAAGGACTGTAGTCATCCAACCATATTTTGTTAATTTTATCTCTAACCTTTATATTCTGCTAACTGTGCCTGATAGAATAAATCCTTGAGCAGCAGAGCCACTCCAAGGCCCCAGCTTGTCATGGCTCAGACATGGAGAAGATGGATCAGAAGGTAGAGTGGTGACTCAGGGATTCTCTGTGCGCATAGGATGTGGCTTCTCTCTATTTGCAGAACCAGCTGATGAAGAGAGCAGTGTGGTATCTGACAACTGAATTATTCTTAGTGCAGTAGAGGAATAAAAATCCATGTGTTCTTTCCTACTGTTGAAAGGCCTTTAAAGACATGCTTTTGAAAGTAGTAAAATATTTAGTGAAGATGACAACAGTTCAAGTAGAAATGCAGATGCAAGCACATGTGCATGCACACACAGGAGAACAGCTCTGCTGGAAGATCTCCCTATTACTTATTTCAGCTATAAGTTTGCACCTACAAAGCCAAAATACATCGTGTGGGAGATATTTTTGGTTAGCTTTATTTTTGCATCTGGTATCAGTAGCAAATTCCTATACAGTGCAGAAAGTGTGCAGGATAAGGAATACCAATGACCAATGACCAATATGTCACTATCCAGCACAGGAAGCAGAAGGGCAGAGCCTGGAAGAGATCCATAACTGAGGACTAGGTTTTAATGAGGTTTCAGAGCTTGAAGCATGACATGTGCAGAAATTAGTCCAGCACTGTGCTGCCAGACACCCCAGCTCTCTGCTTGTGCTGAACACAAATACCCTCTGGAGGGACCTTGTTTCTGTTGCCCAAGAGATTGGATCTCTCCCACTGGCCCAGAGGGGGCTGCTCTTCAGGAGAAGGTCAGTCCATCTGCATTCCTGAGCCTGCTGAGCTGCTGGCTCTCCAGAGATGTTTTGTTAGGTATCCTTGGAACTTCATTCATCCATGGTAGCAGGTTTGGGTTTCTCCATCTGCAGTGGTTTAGGGGTGGTACCCACTTTTGTCACAACACACCAGTCCATGGAGCACTCTCCTGGCATGCAGGTGGTCTGGGTTCAGTTCTCAGCTTGCTCTGTGAGGGTGTGGGTTTGGATTCACATTTTCCTTATCTCAGAAGAACCAGAGACATAAATATGGAGCTTCATGGGATCTGGAAAACATCCTTTCTTGACACCATTAAGAAAGCTCTGTGTCTCTTGCTAGCTGAATGCATTCCACCAGAGTCTTCACAAATGCAGATGAAGGGAAAGTGAGAGCCCCTTCCTGAAGGAAATGGCCATAAATCAGTAGCTGCTTATCCATGGACCAGATGTCCCCACAGTATCTGCTGAAACAAGGTCTGAGCTGCTGACAGGAGGGACCAAAGATTTAGAACTGCACAGCCACACAAACCTGCTGGCCACCCTCTGCAGGGCCACAGCTCAGCCTGTCCCCCCTAGGCTCTTCCCAGCCTTCCTGCTGCTCTCTGCAAGAATTTTCAACCTGTGGATAGAGCTAATGCTACAGTTTTCTGATCATGCCCTTTCTCTGTAAAATCCAAGCGTCTTGTCCTCTGAAAATGTCCTCCCTGCACTGCTCATTACCAGGTGGAGATGCCCTCAGGGCTGGCAGCTGAGTCCGATGGCCTCAGGGCAAGTGTGTCATGGAAATATCCACAGATGACAGAAGAACAGGGAAAAGCAATTGCAAAGTGCTAATGCTCCCTCAGGGGCTGTGAACAAAAATAAGATAAAAAGACAATACCAGAACTTTCTCCTGACATTTCATACCCCAGAAAATTTGTGGTGGGGGAGGAGCAGTCCCTGGTGCAAGTGGGTTGTGGTTTGGGAACACTGCCTGTCCTGGAGCCTTTTTCCATGAGCTGTGCAGCCTTGCTGCTCTGTGTCCCTTCACTGATTGTCATGTCCAGTTGGACCAGGCCACCAACTGTGCAATGTCCCAGAGCAAGGCAGTGCTGAGAAATGTACCTCTGAAGGGAGATTCCTCTAGAGATGGGTGTTGCAGGCACACACACCACTCCATTACTGCTCAAGGAGCCTGGAGGATGGATTCAGTCCAGTTCCTCCATTTTCTCCTGTACACAAAGTTACCTGATGTCCATCCTAGGTACCTTAGGGTTCCTAGACATCTGCCTGGGGCTGGCAGGTCTGACACAGGACCCAGGATAAACCTGTCCCCTTCCAGAGGGGCCAGCAGAGGCAAGGCAGCATATCCTGGTTGTCTGAGAGCCCGACTTGCCTACATTTGGACAGCTGAACCTGGCCAGGGAGGCTGCACTTTGACATTGTTAAAGTTCAGTCAACACATCTGTTCTGGATCTTGACGATTCGAATAATGGGTAGCTCAAAATTTTTCAGAGATGTGTATTTATTTTTCTACATTCATTCCTACTTGTTCTGTTTGAATTAGTCTTTCCCTTGCAGTTCAACTCATCCAAACAGTGCAGCACAAGTGAAGATAGCTCTTCAAACGAGCTTGTATTTCTGTCCTGTGTGTCCTTCCTGGATGGCAACACCTCATGGGGCTTCTTGTTAGAAACATCCTCCTCTGGACGTGTGACCCAGCTCATTTCACACGTGAGGCTCCTCCAGTGGGATTTATGGCTCTGGCCTGGCACACCTGGTTCCCTCTGTGGTGTTGGAGGAGGGCAGCCAGTGCAGGAGCACAGTGGCTGGGTGAGGGCAGGGCACAGACCCCCATCTCCATCTGCTGGGTTCTTACAATAACACCACAGTCTTGCCCAAAATATAAATGCTACCAGAAAGCAGGGGCTAGCAATATACTTCCTAGAGGTATCACAGAATCATAGAATAGTTTGGGTTGGAAGGGATCTTTATAGGATATATAATGCAACCCTCTGCAGTAAGCAAGGACATCTTCAACTGGATCAGATTGTTCAAAGCCCCACCCAATCTGACCTTGAACACTTCCAGGGGTGGGGCATCTACTGCCTCTCTGGACAACCTGTATTTCAGCAGTTTCAGTGCAAAAATTCCTTCTTAATATCTAATTTTCTAGTTTAAAACCTACCCCCTTTGTCCCACCACTCCATGTCCTTGTAAAAAGTCCCTCTCCACCTCTCTTGGATCCCCTTTAGGCACTGGAAGGTGCTGAAAGGTCTCCCTGGAGCCTTCTCTTCTCCAGGCTGAGCAACTCCTGCTCTCCCAGCCTGTGTTTGTAGGACAGGTGCTCCAGTCTTCTGATCTTTTCTGTGGCCTTCTCTGGACGCACTCCAGCAGGTCCATGTTATATCCTGAGCAGTTCCTCTGAATGTCAGCACTCACCACGTCTCCAGCGTGTTCAGATGACTTTGCCCTCGGTCAGTGTGTACGGGAGAAAGAATTCCAGCTGTCCTTTTGCTTTGCAGTTTTCATACCACTGAAAGGTTAATGAGGCTGAATGCCTGCCTGACCCTCAAATACTTGGGCAAAACGTGAGGAACACAGCTTGTGCCTTTGAAACCCAGAGCTGGAGGAAGGCAGCTCAGCCACCAGCATCTGTTCTCAGCGGGGCTGGCTGCGTGAGTCCTGCAGTGTCTCCTCCAGCCCTTCAGCTGCTCTGCAGCAGCACATTGCTGAACTGGGAGCAGCTTCCTTGTTCCCGTGGGCATGGATGTCACTGTCACTCTGCACTGTGACCTTTCAGGTTGCACAGCTATCTCCCAGCCTCGATTCCTACGTGCATCCCAGCATTTGCGCTCTAGCATCCAAATTAATATACTTGCTCTTTTGAGCAGGTATATTTTGAGCCCAGATTCCTCTCTCCTTTCCCTTCTTTCCTGCTCTCAGCATCCTCATACTCTTCACCATTGACCCTCAGTGGCTGGTTGCTGTTCAGATAGTGGTTACTGGTCGGATGGTGCTGCCACTGAATGGGCAATTATGGCAAATGAGTGGCAGGAGATTTTTCCACTGAGGTCTGTTGGAATCAGAGGGGAGATGCATTGCCCTGGGAAACATGTTCACATTTCCATGTCCAACAGAAAGCTCAGCTGGTCCCTCCTCAGCCTTCCCTCTCTCCTTCAATGGCCTCCTGAAGTGTATCCATTCTTATTTGCTAGATGTCTTCTGCTTGGATTTATACTGTGGCCAGTTCAGCTATTTGAGAACTGCAAGGTCCTGCAACATCTCCTGAAATACCAATTTTAATGGTTTTTCTATATGAATCTGTGCTTTTTTCCTAGAGTGTTTTACATAACTTTCTAGATGATTGGAGGTTTTAGTCTACGTGACATGGACCAGTTCCAGTGACTTTTTCCACCTCACTTTTGTGATCTGGTATCTGCTGAGTTACACAATCTCCTCCGACAGTAACATTCAGCTCATCACTCCCCCAAGGTAAAAATCTGCTTAGGGAGCTGCTCTCATCTCAGATGCACAAACCTTTTCTGGCACAAATGAAATGGGAAAGTCAGACATAAAAGTTCCCTGGAGCCAAATGGGTGTCATTCATTCCTGCCATGTCTTGCTCTTTTAAGCAGTACAGCAAGAACAGAAAGGAGAACTTTGGAGCAAGTTTAGAAGTTGTCTGAAACTGTTCCTACAAGCAAGCTAATAATTGTAACTGGAAAAATTAGATAAAAAATATTAAAATATTTTGCCTGAAATAAAAAAAATATATACTTCTCAACTTCAGCCTTCCAGCCCCATCCCTCCCTTTTAAATATGTCAGTGATTCACTCCACTGTTGGAGCTGTGCATGTGGAGTATCCAAAATGAACATGCAAAGCACCTTCAGTTTCTGCTGCAGCTTTCCTGATGCAGAAGGAGCCCAGGTGCACTGGCCTTTGGTGTGCAGAGTCCAGATGCATGAAAAAATGGTCCTTTTGTAACAAAATCTGGCACAGCTCTTTACACTGGTGTTTTCCTTCTGGCCTGTGATCTTTTCCTTTAGTAACCTGGGACCACTCCATTTTGCAGGACTAAGTGATGACTCCAGAATATGGATCCTACAGGATCTTGTCATGGTGGTTTGTTCTCTTTTTTTAATGTGCATTTGGTGCACGCAAGTGAGCGTGTACTGGAACATCCATGGGGCAGGGAAGGGAGGAAATATGCAGTGCCCAGTGAATTTTGGTAGGGTCGTGGTTTGATGTCCTGACTCAGCTGTTCTTTTGGCCAAGCTCTACTGACCAGCTGTTCCAAGCTATTTAGACACCGGATGTCTCAATATAGTTCAGCATCTGTCTCAGGCTGCCTGAGGACTGGTAAGGACCTGTAGAGAGTGATCCATTCATGATTATTATTTGTAAAGACATTGGCTTTTGCTGCTGATTATAACTCAACCCTGTCTGCATAAATTCCATTTTTTTTCAGAGAATTTCTATTATTGCTCTTTTAAAAGAGTCCCCTATCTGCTGTCTGATTTTAACCTCCTCCTGATAAGTCTTTAGGCAGAGATCAAGGCTTAGGCAAAAGAGATTTCACTGCTTTAAACAGTGAGAAAAACTTAGGACAGGTTAAGTCTCCTGCACTCTCATTACATTATAGTAATGCTAAAGTGCAGTATAGATTTTCCTAGTAAAATACACTTGCTTTCAGGCTTCCTTTTTGAGACAATCAGGTGTAATATCTCAGTGATTTACCCAAAAAGACTCTTAGTTAGGTTTCTATTAAAATAACTTTGAAAATTTCATTAAAATGTATCTGAAAATTTCTGAGTGAGATATATCAACCTCAACTATATTAAAAGCTTTCATTTTTACAAGAAATTATCTGCATAGCCTGATTTTTCCAGTTATGAGGATAGTTCATTTATCTCTTTCTGTTTCAGCCATTGGAGTTCCAGAAAATCAATTACAGAAATTTCTTCCCTTTTACAAGGACACATTTTTCAATGTTACATTCCTTAGGCTATGAAAAGGTATTGGTTGCCTAAAATCTGTTAGTTTTCCATAGCTCTGTTTCCCAATCTCCTCTTTCCAGCTAAGGAGAAAACATCAGTGCAGGAAGACCTTTTCTTCCACAATGGTAAGATCACTGCTCTTCCATTAACCAGTCAAAAGATAATGATCTTTTAGCTACCCAGGTGACATACATTGCCCAGATATAAAGGATTTTAGAGACTGCAGAGCTGAGTATTCCAGGACTTTACCTCTTACATTTCTCTATCCAGTTCTGATTGGAGTGTAGATTCTGGGAGAGCTCAGCATGTAAAAGTGGGGTTCAACGAGGCCAACAAGGAGCAATCCCCTAAGTTAGCCTGAAGAAAAAGGCAAGGAGAGTAGCAGGGCCCTGCAAAGAGATAGAGACACTTAGCTCTGAGCTGCAGAAGTATCTGCTCTCACCTGGAATCCATAACCATAGACTCTTCCCTGGAGATCATGTCCAAGCCACCCTTTTGGCACAGAACACAGCTAGGGAGAGGCTCATCTGCCTTTGCACAGAGTAGCTCAGTTTTTGCAGGACACTTCTGAAGGTGAGAGGCTGAAGAGCAATTCCCTCAATTTCCTGGAGAAGGGAGCCTGCAGGTGACCTCTCTCTGCCTGAGAGCCTTGTGAACGTTGGCTGCACCATGGGGTAGGAGAGAGGCACTGTGCCCTGCATGAAAACATCCCTTAACCCAGCAGGAAAAGTGTTTCAACTGGGCACTGGCATGTCTAGGAAGATGCTTTGGCTGGTGGGCATCTCTTCTTTCTGTGTTGCCAGAGGCTGTGCTCCAGAGCTTGCTGCTTTGGAGGATGCCTGATGTGAGTCTTTCATGACTCATCCCTGCAAAATAACCTCCCACATGAAAAAAGCCTTTTAACTCCAGGGCTTCATGTGTTGTCCCAGTGCTGAAATCTGCCCAGTCCATCTTTGTTGAAGTTCTTCTCTATCTGCTGCAGACTTGTGTGTCACCTGTGCAGTGCCTCCTGCTCCATTTGCCTGTGTTACATCTGTTCTCTCAGTCTCTCAGCTCCCTCCATGCCAGAATCATCCCCCTGGTTCCTCAGTGCTGGTTTTGTGAAAAAGAAAATTCTTTTACAGATAATTCTGTTCATAACAAGGGGATCACCATCCTTCTGCCATCTTACTTCCTTATCAGTGGGATTCCCAAAGGGACCACCACTCAGAAGTGGCAATGCATTTATGTCCTTTCTAGTGTTAGCTGACTTGCACAGCTCACCCAGTGGCACCCAGTGCCTAGCACGGGGCTAGGAGCTGCTTGTGATTTACACACTCTGCCTTTGCCTCTGGTGGGGGGGTCTCATGGTGCTCCAAATGATGCTGTTTCACAAACAAAAGCGTTTACTCAGTTCCTTTATCAGTTCCTGAGCGGGCGTGTTCATCTCCGTCCTACTTGTGGCTGTCATCCAGAGCCTGGATCTGTGCAGGAAATCTGCCTCGAACAACACGTGAGGGCTGCCAAGACATGCATTGCTGGTCCCCACAGGCACCAGCAGACAGCATTATAATTACTAATCCTGGGGAGATCAAGTGGTACATGGTGTTCTCCTCCAAAGACTGGAGCACTTTCATATCTCAGGGTAGCTCAGCTTGAGGACAGAGGAGGGACAGTGCCTGGGGCTGCTGTTACACTGGGACAGAGAAGGCTGCAGGATCATTTTCGTGTTGCAACTTCCACCATATCTGACTGAGGTGTTTGCTGTCAGCTCTAGAGGGCTGTGCCTCAAATGGGATCAGATATTTGAGCATGCCAGAGGCTCAGCTCCCTGCAGACCAGGGGCTGAGGCAAGCACTGTGGCTGCTCTCTGTGAGCGAGGGGCTTCACCCTTCTGCTTACTCGTGCTGCAGACCACTCTCAGGTCAGCCAAGGGTTGCAGGGAGAGTGTTTTTCTTCCTTCTCAAAGGAGACCAAAGCCTGAGCCCTAAAGGAGGTTTCATGCAGACCTTGCTCTACTCTCCCTGGCAGTGAAAGCTGTGCCTCTCCAAGCCCAGGCATCCCCTATCCCACCAGGAAGGGGTCTGGCCATGGCTGTGGGATTTTTGCCCTTTTTTCTCACAGAGGACAGGGAGAGCAAGTTCTGAGGAGGCAGACATTTCTTAGTTGCCTGCTGGGGTTTCATCCTGGTCCTCAACAAGACAGGATGCTTGTTGAGCAGGGCTGCTGCTATTTATTTCATATGTGTGGTACTTCTGTGAAGGGAAAACATGGGAGTGACTCAGCTGCTGCCATAGGGATTTACAATTTCATCCAGGCACAGGGGTGGGACAGCCATGCTGACAGAACATAAGGACACACCATCAGCTGCAGCCACTGCTCTTCACCTACCATAAAATTTGGGATCAGTTATCATTCTCATATTAACAGAGGCCATAATCTGTGCAGCATCACCTCTGCAAACAAGCCAGCTGTGAGAGCTCACAGGGAGGGCTCTTCTCCCTGGATAGCCTGACACTTCCAGGCAGGTTGCACTGTTTTCCAGAATATAGGGACAAAAATCAAATGTGTGACGCTCTTGAACTGGTATCCCTAGGAAAATACTCTGTGTGTGAGCAAAAATGTGATCCTGAACAGAAAATGGTCACATAACTGAAGCATGTGTATGGCTGGAGGAGAGATAAGAGCTGGTGAGAGGGAGGGTAACTGCAGCACCATCAGAGATAATGCACTCCTTAAGAAATAACCCCCTGCTGCTCTGTGGGAACTGAGGGTGGCTCAGCACAGCACAGTGCCTTGCAGAGACTGAATATTCAGCCAGAGACTCTGTGCTGGAGCAGAGCCCTCTCCAGCTGCCAGCGAGGCTCTGCTGGCCACCTGCCCTCTGCCCTTCTCCTGCTGGCCACCTGCAGTGGCCCAATAAGTTCACTGGTTTCTTCACACTGTCAGTGGCTGGCCTTGCCACAGGAGTGCCACCACCATGCACAGGGTATTACCTGGACACTTGTGCCTCAGTGGGACCAGTGTCCTTTCCAGGACTGCAAGGAGACACCTGCAGCCAGCTGGGATCCACTCCCCAGGACCCTTTCCTGAAGGCAGCTGCAGACACACCATGTTTCACAGACCTCACCAGAGCTAAATCTTTTTCTATCTGAATTAATCCATTCCTCCTTTTCAGTGATTACACAGAATCTGGAGGTTTGGTCCAAGAATTAGGTGAGCCAGATTTGCTGAGTAACGAGATTCAAATCTGTGCTTGCTCACCAGGTAGTCCAGTGGGAGCTGTGGGAATTCCCATCACATTTCCTGAAAATGGGTCTGCTGTGCAGCAAGAAGCTCAGACTCTGATCAGATAGAGAGGCACCACTGCAAATATGTCTGTGATTTAGTGCTCAAGGTAAGGTGGTGGCTGCCAAACCTTGTTGTACATTTTGCATTAAATATTTAGCACATAAAAAAAGGAAGTGGTTTTCTGGAGCAGAGTGCCCCTTCTTCTAGATCAGTGGCTTAATTGCTAAATCATCAGTCATCTTCTTCCTTGCTGCCTGTGCTGGGGTTTCTTAGCTTTCAACAATCTGAAGGAAAGAGTGACCTGTGAGAGGTAACTTGCAAAATATTTCACTGGGGAATACCAGAATACCATTATCCAAACATTGCTTTTTGGTGAGCTTATGGGATTTTTGTCCTGGATTCAGCTTGGAGGTTTTTGAGTTATTTCATGATGTAAGACTACCCTAAGACTAATGGAGTAAAATGCTTTTTCTTCTAAATTGCTGCACCCCTATGAAAAAGAAAGGTGTTAATATGTCTGTTTTACACTCTGCTTGTCTCTGTGGTTTTGGTGTGAACTCTGAGCAGCCAAAAGTACAAAGAGATCCCACAGCTTGATGGGAGGGGTGGGTACCTCCAGCTGCAGCACAGGGCAGCATTTAACAGCAACTCTAATTATCCAAAGGGGTAGCTGAGAGGGGTGCTGTGGCTTTCCTACTGCATTAAGCCCTTAATTGAAGGCTGTTTTCTTTAGGAAGTCTAAAGCTTGCTTAGCATTTATCAATGGGTGAGTGCCAGCACATGGGTGTGAAGATGAGGAGAGGGTGCAAGGCTCAGGACCACGCCGGGAGCAAGAAGGTGCAGAAGAGGAGGAACCAGAGGGAGGAAGCCATGGCTCAGGGAGGGAAATGTACAGCCAACAGGCAGGGTCAGGGCTGGGCTGATAGAGGGAACAGTGTGTTGGAAAATAAAATGATTTAGCTCTTGTGTTTTAAAGAAAAATAGCATCCTCTGTGTAAGTCTGTGCTGGGACGCCCTATCCGACCTTGCTCTGAACCTGGGTGTGTGACCAGACATTATCTGGTGGGGGCCTTCTAGAGGTCTGTTATAAATCCTGTTTAAAGGAGATATTCCTACAGAGGAGGAAGAGTTGTGCCAGGAGCAGAAGTGAGGGACAGAGCCCCACTGATGGTGACAATGGGGTAAGGGCAGGGTGGTGGCTCCCAGCTCACACACCTCAGGGCCACCCAGTGCACATCCCAGAGCTCTGCTCAATCTGTAATTCATTTTGCATGATTAGCTTGACATGATGTAACCCCTGTCCTTGTGACTCAGCACGCCAAATATAAGCATCAAATGACTACAGAGTCATCTGATTTACAGGAGTCTCACTTATAACTGCTCATTACCGAGCCAGCAAAGTATCTGTGAGCCAGCCAGCAGAGAGCAGATTGGAGAGCTTATGAAAGCAGATCTTGGGAAGGCTTTCCTTGTCAGGCCTGCAAAACCACCTTCTTACAGCAGATAGGCAAAATCCTCTTGCCTTACCTTTTAAGTTTTCCTTTCTCACTTCACTTTGTCTCAGGAAGTGAAGTTTCACCAACCAAAGCCACCTCAGGAATGGTCTAATGAGTCTGTTTAAAACCAAGTCAAAATAAAATCTGGCTGAGAGCTAGGTGATGGAAGTAAAGATTTCCACCAGCACAGAGTGAGACCAAAGCTCTCAGACCTCCCAAGGTTTCAATGGCAGAATTTTCATGCAGTGTCTCTGCGTGTCTGTTAGTGTGTCCTTTCATGAGTCAGGTGGTGGTCAGAAACTTCAGTTGGCTGTGAAGCATCACAGGCCTTCTGCATTTATTTCATTACTTAAAGAGAGCCAGATCACCAAAAGTCTTCTTAAATCTCCCTCCTGTGCTTTACAGCTCATTCCTAAAAAAGCTACATCAGGTCAGTTACTTGGATGGTCAGCCAGGCTATGATATTTTCTGAATTAGTGCAGCCAAAACTACTCCCATGGAATAGACCAGGCACTAAACATGCTATTTGACTGTAAGGCACCCATTTGACATCACCTGTCTTTAAGCTAAGTTAGGAAAGGAAATGGAGACATTCAAAAGTGCAATGCCATTTGCATTCAAGTCTTGCCTAACATGATCCCTGCTGTTATGTATTTCTTTGTGTAATTTCTCTTTCTGGGCTGGTGCAGGTCTGCCTGTGCCCTAAAAACATGAACTTGGAGGGATGAGGCTCCAGCTGCCCTCAGAGATCTTGTGCTTGTGGATAGGGAAGACACACGCCTAAGCCCTTCTCAACATGGTACAATGCAAACACCTCCCTAGCAGGGTATTTCCCTGACCTCCAGGCTGTAAGATATGTGGGATAGGGGGTTTCCAGGAACTGAGATGGGCACTCAGATCTTCCCACAGCTAGATGTGTGTAACTCCAATCCCTTGCAGCCACTGAAGAAATAAAATGTTTTTATTCCTGATCTCTGGGTTGTGCCCAGCCCCACTTAGAGGGACCATACTCCCTACCTGTACATGTCCTCAATTGCAGATTGTCATGATGTAGGAAACACAAGTAGGAGAGTCAGTTTTTTAAGGAAAATACAGAATGTTTGGGTGCATGCTTATCCATGGGTATTTTTCGTTCTCTCTCACTCTTTTCATGCGAAGCTGTCACGGGAGACATCTGGCAGAACCTCTTGGGCTTTGTCCATGTATGCCCAGTGTTTGTATTTAAAGAAATAATCTCGGAAATGTCTTGCCTAGTTCACGTGATTTATTGCTTCAGGATACGATTTTCTGGAAATCTGTGAGATCCTCCAGGATCAAAGCAGCCTACCAAAGGCCAGGTGCTGTTATCCTTACGTCTTCAGTCACCTTACTTTCCCTAAGGGGAGAAGTAATTGTGCATGCAGTTTGTGTCTGGAGGCAGTATATTCTACAGAAATGCCACTTATTACTGCACTGCTTTTCATCTGCAGAGGGGAAAAGTGATGTGAAAATGCCTGAAGGAGCAGGAATGTGGTAATATGAATCTCATTTTGCCATGCCTAAAAGAACCTCATGCAGACAAGGAGTTGATAAAAGAGAGTCAACGCTGAATAAAAATCCCCAATTAGAGCTCTATCAAAAGCAGCACTTGTATGGTGAAGTGGATTAGCTCTCCCTGCTTTTACAGAAACCTGTGCTAATGTGTGCTTGCTTGGCTTTTCTGTAGTCTATCTGTACCTCTCCTATCTTGAAGCCATGGCTTTCTTTCCAGCTACCTGTATGCCACTTCCAGCAGCTGGATAGCCAAAAGCTCTGGTGTGGGGCTGGGTAACTGGGCAGAGGTGCTGCAAGGCCATTGCACCAAGGCAGGGCACTGGATTTCCCAGTTCCAGGATAGTTTTTTGCCATCAAGTGATGGCAACTCCCAGTGGTTTGCCATCACTTTAAAAGGAGACATCCCATCAGCCCTGAGCCTGATGGAAAACTGATGGTGCTCAGCAGCTCAGCCCTGGCTTGTGGCAGCCTGGAGACAGAAATCTCATTTCCAGGCTGGGTTTGGAAAGCAGCACATGGATGGAGGGATGGCTTGTAGCTGCTGCTGTGGGGCCCAAGGTTTTGGGGAGAGCTGGATAGGTCCAATTTGTGAGGGTTGTGTGCTCCCCATGGGCTGGGCACAGCCCTGGTTTGCACCAACCATCACACCCTTTGTGCAGTGGGAGCTGTTTGAGACCATCCCCAGCTGAGCAAGGGGCTCATGCTGGGAGGCTCAGCCTGGGGTCTGGCAGCCCTCCTCCTGTCCCAGCTGCCACTGGCACTGTGTGTCAGCTGCTTTTCTCATTCCTTGCCCCACTGAAACCCATGGGGAATTCCTCAGGCAGGGATATGAACTTGCAGATTCACTTCAATGCTTTCTGCCCTGGAGTCTGTCCTTCCAGTTCATTGTGGTGGGCTTCAGATTGGCTTTTACCATCCCATTGCATTTGAGGGGGGTAAAGCATAAACAGCTTTTTGTAAAACCATGCTCTGTGCAGCTATCCCCTCAGATCAGGTGAATCTTTCCCCCACACAGACCCACCCCCCTGAATCACAGAATCACAGAATTTCTAGGTTGGAAGAGACCTCTCAGCACAGAGCCTTATCAGCAGAGGCTGTCTGATAAACCAGGGCAGTGCCACGGGGGGCAGTGCATCTTGGCCACACACACAGAAACACGTGTGTGCACACACATTCCTGCCAAGCAGGAGAGTGACTTGGACATTCCAGTGATCTGGAAGGGACCTGGAGGGTTCACAGAGAAGAACTGAGCTTTTAAGAACCCCTTTGCATTCAGCCTCTTCCTCCAGGTAACAGTTTATTTGTTCCATCTGATTTTCCCCTCAGCACATTCATGCCACCTGCTCTGACAATTATTTCTGGTTTTGCCCAGTGTGAATTTCTGCTGCTCCATTTATAACTGACTGTCACAGGGTGCCACAGATCCTGCTGTCAGTGTGAGCACACACCTGATTTATTTGCTGTGCCTATGTTAGGAAATTACTAGTTTACATTTAGGAGGGAAAAAGTTATATTTTTCTTTCATCCTCTCAAATTTTATCACAGCACCATCAAAAATAAGAGCTGAAAGGGATTTCTGAAAGTCATCCAGCCTTGGGAAGAGCCAGGACAGACTGAGCATCCCCTTTGGACTCTGCTTGGCCCCAGTGTAAAGGCACAGCCACACAGTCACAACATCACAGAGTAACCACTGCTCTGTAGTGGCAATTTGCAGGGTTTGCCTCACCTCAGGGTTCAGGAGCTCCAGGGCAGACCTCCCTGTGTACCAGCAAAGTTTTCATTTTGCTGTGTGTCTGAAGCAAACATGCCTCCCCCAGATATGCTCCTGAAGGGGAGCTTTCACTGGAAATGTTTGTCACCATGAGATGAGACAAAAGCAGGTCCACATCTGCAGAGTCACGGTGGTCACAGGGGTGTGGGGACAGCAGGAGCAGAGGTGGGTTTGGTGCTCTTGAGAATTGCTGGATGAGCAGACGTGGCAGGAGGGAGGTCTCACTGAGGGGAAGGGTGCTCCCATCCCTTCTCACTCTACCCAGCAGGACCACTCTGTTCTCAGTGACTTGGACATGGTTGTAGCACCAGTGAGATGTCCTCAGCATCCAGCAAATGAGCTGTGAGCAGCCAGGGAGTGGTTCCCACTTGAGGGCCTGTTTGGAGAGATTGGTGCCCACGGTACCACTGCCTCCATGCCAAAACAAATCTGCTTCCTCCCACAGGAGGATGAAGATGTTTAAAACAGTCATGGTGCTCCTGATAAGGAGTGCATCTTCTTTACAGTCACCAGGTTTCCAAGCAGATTATTCTGTAGTTTCTACAACAGCTGGGTGGGAAGCAGCGTGTTGCCAGTTTTGCTGCTGTGTGAATTCCTTTTTCAGATGTTTATTTGTATTGCCAATGTCCTCAATGTGTCCTTGCTATGCATGTAGCTCTAGTGCCAACACAAACCTCACAAAATTTCAGCAAGGGCATCTGATCCTACATTAGGTTCCAGGAATAATGAGTGTTTTTCAACTGGTACTTGAACTTAAAAGCTAATCCTGATTTATAGCCCTACAGATCTCCTTTTCAAGCCCTGTGTGTTTCCCCTTCCTTGGGAGTGGTGGCATGGCTGTGCTGTGGTATCAGGCAGTGGCTCAGGACATCAGGGGAACACGTCTACATGACGCATGCGTTGGTGACCCCAGGAATCTTTCCCTGGAGTTTGTCCAGGGCAGAGATTCACTCCTTTCCAAAGTAATGTCTTGCAAAAAGGGGAGTTCTGGGGAAGGTTATGACACGTGGACAGGGGGCAGAGTTAAGGGGGGGACGGTTGTTCAGTCTGCTCTCTCTTCCTGTAGTTCATGGAAATGAACAACTTGGGCTCAAGTGTGAGGTGTTGTTGCTTTCCCTCTCTTCTGCAGTTTCAGGATCAAGAACATTTCTTTGTCTGTAGTTTAATGTCTACACAGAGTGCTTGGATCAGTCGTATTTAGCAATGCACTGCTGAGGGAGAGGCTTTGCAGTCTGAAGCGCATTTAGCAAAGTACATAAATGTGGGGAGGGGAGGAAAATCCCTGAAGGCATCACTTGTACAACTATGCAACATAAAGATTTACACCACTTCAATAAAGTATACACAAATAGTTTACAGTCTGCCTTCAACCCTAGCTGCTCTACTGTGATTTCTAAATAGAATACGATTAAGGTTAAAAATAATCCAATATATGAATTCTGTCTTTTGGATTGTTTTTAGCAGGTCAAAGGCCATTATTGCAGTAATTGAATAATCCCACAGCCCTTTGCTCCAGACATTCACTATGGAAACTAAGCAGTGAGGACTGGCTATTCTATTTTCCAGTCATCCAGACAGCATTTTAATGGGAAAGAAAAATCTGATGCAGTTAAAAGCCCTCTAAAAGCAGATTATGGGGAAAAAATAGATGCTCGGATGAGATGTAGGCTGATGATTCACTTCAAAATACTGTAATTGTTAAAGACACTGATAATCACTTTGGCAGGAATGCAAAGACATATAAATGCTTTTTTACCCTGTGTTCTCTAGATTGAGAGACAAGGGGGAGGGCTGTTTTCTTTCCATGAGACCAGTGAAAAGCACATATTTCTAAAGCAGAAATCAGGGTTTGTTCTGAGAGTGTTTTAAGACTCTCAGATGAAAAATATTCTGCTGTTAGAAATGTTGCCTGTCATATTTAGACAACAGTGTTTATTAATTATAGGATAGAATCATCTAATGACTCCAGCTGAGATTGTGACATAATGTACCAAGTATTATGTACACATCATCATACAATGAGGTGTTAAAAACAGCCAGGCTAAGTAGATTTTTAGTGTAACTGAACACTGTTTATTTCACCTGTTTTTACATCCTTGCAAATTCATTGACCCCAGTTCAGATGCTTTTCACTTACCCCAACTTTGGATGGAGACAAATCATAGGCAAATTTTGTTATTCTCATTTTTTTTTCTGAGGAAAGGGCAGGGAAAAAGTAACTAATTTGTCTGAAGTCACAGAAGGAATCTATGGAGGAGGTGGCATTGACTCTGGGTCATGTCCTAGATGCATGAGACTGTTTTCCTCCTATAAGAAATGTCCTAAGCTCATTTCAAGATGAGTGAGAGTTAGCCAGAAACACCCAGGCACTGTTTGGTGATGGATCTCCATCACTTCTTCTCCATCTCCTGGGAGTTTTCACTTGTATCCTGGTGGGCTCATGTCCCCTGTCCTTTCACAGCCACCACAAAAGACTCTGTAGATCTTGAGAGATCTAGGGAAAGCAAGTGCAAACAAATGCAAATCAAATCAGGTCTGCTGATCCAAACCTTTGACCCCACAGGGCCACACTGTGAGTGTGGCACTCACCAGGCTGGTTACTGGGCCAGCCAGGCTTGGCTGCTTAAAACATTGTGGGATTTGGTTGCAGAACTTAACCTTTATAGAAGCCCAGCAGCTGCTCCTGGGCCCTCTGAGAGGCCAAGCACTCAGCATTTAAGATCCAAGATTTGAGGCATTGCAGATTCATCTTTTTATGCATCTTCAATAACCTAAAAAAAGCTAAAGGTCTGCTAAAGGTGCAGCTGCATTACCGGGAGAGAAGCATTTAAGATCTGGCACAGAGAAAAGCACATATTTAAAAGACAAGCCTATCAGTCTTTAATGAGGTTATATGGGGACTGAGTGGTCATCTCATCATTGAGTAATCCTTAAGGCAGTGTGCTCTGAATCTATAATTAAAGCAGCTTCCACCTTTATCTCACATGCTGAATCTTGATTTCTCCCAGTTCTTGCAAGACTTCTCTCCATCTTAAAGGTACACCTGGTGTGTCCATGAGCCCTGAAAGGACACACCTTGAGTAGCCTAGTGGCACTGTGAAGGGCTCACTTGGAGCTCAGAAACTCCAAATTGATGTTTCCTATTGAATGAGTTTCAGCAAAATAAACTAGGTTTTAACAGGATGAGGCACCTGTATCAATTGTTATTAACCACTTCCTCTTGCTGCAGTATGGCTCCTGCCTGCTCACAACTCTTTATCTGTTGCTTCTTCAAAAAATCCTCTCTCAACCCAAAGGCTCTTCAGATCTCCCAGGAGGCTCCTTGCTTCTTCCCCCATCGAAATCACTCCCACCTGAGCCATTGCAAAACTTTCCAACAGCACCTGTTGCTGGAAAAAAGCAACTCAAGGCAAAAATAATTACCTATATTTCTAGAAATTACAGCTTGGAAGCACTCACTCAGGCTCAATGGCTGCCAAGGTACCCTCAGGGGTAAGAGAAAGAAGGAACCCATATGTCCTAAAGGGCAAATTCTCACAGAGGGAAGTTTCCTGGCCAAGCCCTCTGTCTCTTTCTTGGGCAACTGTGAAATTGTTCTAAAAGCACAATAAAGAACATTGTCAGATAATTGCCCTGTGGTCCAGGCACTGACCAACAATTTGGCATTTTCTATCAGTGCCTAACTTTATCCCAGGTTTCCTATGTGATCTTCAGCAAGTTGCTTGGACTAAACTTCCTGTTGGATATGCAGGTACCTAATTCCCACTGAATTAGGTCAGTATCTGCCAAGGACTCTGCAGTAGTCTGGCTCAGCCTCAATGCCCAGCCTGTGCAGTCCTGCCTTTCTCCTGATGACTTTTTTGCTTATTTAGATATATTGGGACTGGCTGGCACATGCTGTCTTCTCTGCAGCACCCGCAGTTGAGAGTTCCAGCTTTGATTTGGGGCTCTAACACAACTTAAACCACAACACAGAGGAAATAAACTACAGGTGGTAGCAAAGCTTTCACATCTACACAAGAAGTGCAGGGACTACTTCATCTCCTTGCAGCAGATAACCTAAATCAGCCCCTGTTTTCCCCCAGCTACTGAGCTGGAAATGTGCACCAGGTAATTAAGTGCAGTAATTAATTTAATCACATAGCACAGAGCAATGTGGATCGCTGGCTCAGCACAAAGAGACAAACATGTCAAGAGCTTCTCCTGAAGGAACAGCAACTTTCAGGCTGTGCCTGTGGCTAGTGTGTTGTCTTTATTGGGAGTTCAGAACTGTTGAGATTTCACAGCCCCTCTTGTACACAAAATGAGAAGCATTTCAGGGCAGGTGAGCTGAGGGCGTCTTTCTAAACACGGCAAATGTTTTCCAAATAACTCGTGAGAGCTGCAGCCAAGTCCAGCTGAGCTCTACCTGCTCTTGGGAAAGGCTTTTTGTGCAGTGCTGCTGCCCAGATCCTTTAGGTGACATCAAGCAGGTGGGAAGGGCTCAGCCCTGGGGTCTGGGTGGTCCATGGTACAAATTACAGACCTTTCACTTCAGAGTGAGACCATGGCATGGTCATCCTCCTGTGCTCACCCAGCCCAACTTCTGCACAAATCCCAGGCTTGCAAAGCTGGGGGAGCACTGTGGTGTGCTCTAGGTTAGAAAACCCACTGCTAAGGGGACATTTAGGTGGTGACTGGAAAAAGGGAGTCCCACAATCTGTTAGTACTGATTGTGGCTCTTCACTGCTGGGGAGGGGTGGGAAGGGAAGGTGCTCACTGGAGGGTGGGATTTGAAAAGAAAAAAAAAAAAAAAAAGGAGAGTTGAACATTTTAAGCAAAAGTTGCATTTTGACTGAAATTAATGGAAATCAGACATTAAGCAGATAAATGCATTTCTGGTTCTAACCCTAGTTTTTGTAATACGTCCAGTGCCCTGTTAGGAAGAAATTCAATGTCACAGTGCCTCTGAAACAGAGGTGACTGATGTGTTGGTAAATTGGAAATGCAATTCACTCCATCTTCAGCCAGAGAACTGTGTCCTGCATCTGACATTGTTTCATTATATTAATGTTTTTCTTTTTCTTTTTTGGAGATCATGTTCCCAGACAATTTGAGTCATAAATAAATCAACCTGTCTTACATGTCAGTTCAGCTTTTTCTTATTAAACTGAACAACTACTGGAAGATAGAGTTTTAGGAAAGAGCTTTCAAATTAATGCAAAGCTTGAACTAGTCTTATACTGCAAACAGTGGGAAAGAGTAAAGTTCCTTCTGACTGGCAGCCAACAGCCACTTAAATTAAGGAAGAATCAAACCTTTTGCCAGTTTCACAAAATGTCAACACATCTGTCTGAATTATGAATTAGTAATGCTGAGCTTAAGTGAAGAAAACCAGACAAAAAATGGACAAAACTATGTCTGGATCTCCAGTTTAGGTGCAGATGTTACTTCTGCTTTTATGTGACTGTCAAAACAACGTTGAAAAGCACCTCTGCTTAAATAACTTAAATGCTCAGTAAAGTACTAACAACCCTGGAATCCCCTGATCCTTTTTCTTTTATTTAGACTTCTCTTTGTTGGTTTCCTTATACTAGAACTCCATCTGGAAATCAATTGCATTTTTGCTCCATACTGAATGCACTTGCAATCTTCTGGCTTACTGGGAACTGTTGTGTATGTTGTCTCAAGTAATGAAAAAAAAAATTAATGCCAGTGTTAATTATAATTTAATTATGATGTATATGAAAATTATAGACATATATATAATTTGATTTTAATTTAATGATAATAGCCATTACCAGTCCTGTAGGTAACACATACTATGAGTAGGCGTCAAAGCATTTCACAAAGGGAATAAACATATAATTAACACTGCTTTACAAATGGGGAAACTGAGTCAGAAAGAAGGCAAACCTGGCCAGAAGAAGGCAAAAAGTTCGCACCAGGTGCTGCACCTCAGTCCTCTGGGCCCAGCTCCATGCCCAGATGCTCTGGTATCTTTCTGACAGCAGGGGCTGAGCTTTTTAGGAGCTGTAAATTCCCTTTTCCAAACCCTATTTCTTCTCTGCAAAATCCTAGACAACATCTGCCTCCAAAAAAAATTGACATTAGGCAATACATGCTAATTATTATTATGGCAAAACTTTCTGTCTCTGGCCATCAGTCAGCCAAGACGTTGTCATGGAAGGCTTGTACACCTTTAGTCACTTCTCTAGCTGCTAAAGAAATACCTCTGAAGTGACTGTCCCTGGTGAGCCCTCCCGAGGCTCCCCTTGTCCAAACCAGTGTGCCATTTGTGACCTGGGACATTGCTGAGATCCTCCCTGGCCCCTGTGCTGCAGCTCAGCCCTGCAGACAGCCAGGGCTCACCGTGTGCTTTGCCAGGTCATCATACCAAGGAGATAAGCAGATCTGGACTGCTGCAAGAAATGTGTGGGTGAGGAATTAATCCTTGCTTAATTTGCTGCTAGTAACTCCTGAGCTGTAGCATACTCCACAGCCAGCACCAGTCTGTGCAGCTTCAGACCCCAAGAAAACAGAAATACATGCCTAAACCACACTGTAATCCAAAAGGTATAAGAAAGAGACTGTTTTATTGGGAAAAGAAAGCTATAAAAGAAGGGTTTGTAATGAATAACTGAGTAAAAAAAATTTAAAATATATATATATGTATACGTATATATATATGAATATGTATGTGTATGTGTATATGTATATGTATATATGAAAGAGGTAAAGAGCTTGACTGTGGCAGTCTTTTCCAGCCTAATTGGTTTTATGATCCCTGACTTGAAGGTTGTTGTTGTTGATTTCTGTCGTCATAATACTCACCAAAAAAAAAAGAGACTGAAATAGTATTTTTTTCCCTTTGCTCTTAAGAAAAAAAAAAAATCACTTTTTTTTCCCCGTGTACTGGTGAGATGACAGGGCATTCTCTGGAAGAAAGTAGAGTGAGACATAGTTCAAATAAAGTAAAAAGGAATGGGAAAAGTAAGGAGTAAAGATATGTCTGAATGAGTCATACATACACTGTCAGGAGAGATGAAGTTACAAAGGAAAGTTGGCATGTTTGTGAAATTTCCTGCCCAGATTGTGCCAGCAGAACTCACATATGGGCTTTTGAAACTGCAATAACCCTCATGTGTCCATGCCAGAGGCTTTTGTCCGTGCAACAGTCTCTCTGCTGTTTTGAACAATCCTCCTGGTCCCAGGCCAGAGGGGAGGGTGGCTGCAGACTCTCAGCAGGCAATGTGTGAAATGTGGCCTGGGACTTCAAAGTAATTTTTGTTATTCTGGGAAGGTGAGAATTGAGGAAAAGGTGTTTCATACCATTTTGTTTAAAGACCTACAACAAAGAGGGGTGCACTATAGTGTAGGATCCCTGGACTGGAATCCTGGCTTGCTGCGTGACTTTGGACAGACCCTTAACAGTCACAGCTTCCCCTCCACAGAAAGGATATTGTCCTGGCATCTCCCGTGGAGCACTCCCAGATCCACTGATGAAAAAGACATTTTTGTTGCTATTACCACCCTTTAGCATTTCTGAGTATGTGCCATGGGTGGGTCATGTCCAGCAGACAGCTCTGATCCAAGTGGATTGTATGTAAGTGTGGCAGCATGAATAAAATAGAATAGGAAATTATCACAACTACCTCATAGCCAAAGTGCCTGAAAGTGGGAGGATGAGTGAGGCACCCTTTACAGCCAGGACTCTGCAGAAAGCCTCCCTGCTGCTCCCCTCACAGCCCCACTCTGACCTGGAACAGCTCTGCAGCTCCCTCAGCTTCTCCTGCGCTCCTGCCCACGGGCACCTTGGTTCTCACCAAAGAGGTCCAGAACTTTCTTCTCCCTGGAGCTGTGTTGTTGCCTAACTGTGGTGGAAAGTTCAAAGAGGTTGGCTTGTGCACTCACCTTATCCAAGGGCACAGGAACCATGGAATCACAGAATTGTTTGTGTTGGAAAAGACCTCTAGGATGAAGGTAAAGGGAGGAAAGTATGGGAGAAGCACAGCACAAACCAGCAAGAGTGAGGAATGGCACATGGGTCTGGATTAATGGATTAATGGAAGAGCTACCAGCACGCCTTGGAGATGATGCTCCTGGGGGAAAGGCTGGCATGAAAGATGGCACAAAGGAAGATCAGGGTGCAGGACACAGGCAGCACACCTGGGCACACATGAGGGAGTGAGAATCTGAAAGGAAAATATGGCCTGGAGGCAAGAGAAGAATCCAGAGAGAGGGTGAAAAACTATGACAGGACAAGAGCAAGAGTGTTCAGGGGTAATCAGAAGAGAATATCTCCCTGGGATAATATTACATAATTTAATTTGTCTGAACATTGCATCACATCATTTCTGACTTGCTTTCACTGTAGCAACAACTGACAAACCCCTCAACTTAAATAACACACACAAATACACAAATGAGCAGCCTACAAAGACCTGCAGCATGCAGCCCAGGGCAGATCTTCTTGCAGGCAGCCCTGGGTGGGTGGGCTCTGGACAGCATTTGGTCCTCATTTGGGACCAAGTGAGCTGCTGGCTGTGCTGTCCCACTCTCTTCCCTGCTGCTGGATGCTGCTTCCAGCCCAGGCTCACTGTTTACAACAATGAGGGCACCCTGTTTCCAGTGGCTGGAGGACTGGCAAGGACCTGCATCCAGGGGGTGGGCTGTGCCCTCAGCAAAGGTCTGAGTCTCGTGAGACTGGATGAGGGAAGCTACAGACACTCCTGGAAAGTTTCACCAGGCTCAGAGGCCCATTGTGAAACCTTTGTTTCTTGGTGCTGGGAAAAAGGAAGGGAAAAAAGACAGTGATAAACAAAATTAAAACTAATGTTTTTCTCAAACTAGAACTTTCAGGGTCAGGACAGCAGGTCAGAAGCTCTTTCCTCTTGCATATCCCTTTCTCTACCCTCCCTAAGACCATTCTATAAATCTCTTGAGGAAGACTCCACAGGTGTAAATGCCTTAACTCCCTTGGCTTTGGGTGGAGATGGGAATATAACTGATTTGAACCAGCTGAGGCTCTATCTCCCTGAGCCCAGAATAGTTTGACTTGAGAATGAAATGCCATCCCAAACATGAGTGCACCTCAGGAACAGCCTAAGAGGTGAATGATGTCTTGAAAAATCTGATTTTCAGCAGTAGTTACATCACCTGCATTTGTTATTCATCCATTTCTAAAGTCTGGGTTCCAGGATGTCTCTGTTCCCCTGCTAGCTAATGGGAAGCCTGTGTATCTCAGTGAGATGTTATTCATTCCAAGTGAATACACTTGTTAGCTTTTCTAATTACCCTCCTCATGTTCTCACATAAAAATGCCTCAAAAAAAAATTGTGTTTCCTGGAACAGTCATTGACAGCATGTTTACCATCTTTAATTGATCACCCATCACAGACTCCTTCTCTGCCATAACCACTCAATATTTCAGGGCCAGGCCAAGAACTCGCATTAAGTGGAGAATGTTTGCACGCTGTGTCTCCAAGACAAGAGGAGCCTTTGAAAGGTTAAAGGCTGGGGTCTGCAGCACTCCCAGTCCTGGCTGGAGGCTGGGATGCTTCAGGCAGAAGTGTGGGACACTGCAGCAGCCCTCAGCAGGGATAGGGACTGCCAGCTCAGCAAGGCTTTGGATCTGGAAGCTGGAGGAAATGGGAGCAGTCCCAATTTGAAGGTGATTTTAACAACTTACATTTGCCTTCCCACCCAGCACTCTCCTAGGAATTTTTTGAATCTCCAGTAAAACCGTGTTTCAACAAAAGAATAGGATGGTTCTCTTTATTTATTTTCTTCCTCTCCAAGTTCTATCATTGCCAGATTGGAGGACTTGGGGTGGAAAAGCAGAGAAGGAGGAACAGCCACACAAAATCTAAACAAGTGAAAAATGTGAATGGTCTTGAAACACCAGAAAATGTTTCATTGTGCATGAAAATGGAATAAAGTTTTTGTTTGCAAATTGAGAATGCTGAGCAATTTAATAAACAACCATAGCTCTTGTGGTATTTGAACAGTAATCTGTTATTTCAAAATCACTGCTAACTGACAATACCTCAAGTTCTTACCATAATTTGCCATCCAGATTCCCATAACACATAATGTTCCTGGGTGTGGGCTGAGCCAGACTCAAGGATATGAGATATGGGATATTTGGAAACACAAGACATTCCTTGCCCTGCATGGCTGGGGCATTAGCCATGGCTCCAGCCCCAGTCTGGACACGACCCCTCAGTGGCAGAGGCTGAGCAGCAGGGTGGCCTGGTCCAGGGTGCACATCCCACAGACAAAGGGTGTGTGGACTGGGCCTCCATCCAGAGGCAAGGATGTGTGCCTGGTGGGGATGATGCTGCCCTCGGCCATGCAGGGCACAAAGAGCTCGGGAATTGTGATGGACCAGTCCAGAGCCAGCATGCAATTGTTCACAGCACAGTATTTCATTAGAGTCATTTACTGTCATTACAACATGATGGTGAGCAGCAGGACTTCCCAATCCATCCATTTCTGGGTAGGCTTGTGAAGTCCTTTGTGTCCACTGACCATAATTATCCATGGCTAGCTGTGCAGGGGTGCTGTAAAAGCAAACCTTTGGAGGTGAGGACCTGCACTGAGCTGCTTTTGAAGAGGAGATTCAGAGCATTTGTGTGCAGTGAGATGTGAGAGAGCCAGGCAGGTTGGCAGGGTGGCACAGCATGGCACACACAGCACAGGGAGAGGAGCAGGGAGCCCCAGGACAGGCACTTCCTTTGCTGGGGATGCACAACTCAGCTTCTCTGGAAGATGCTCCTGCAGGAACAGCACAGCTACAGCCCAGCTATGCACTTTCCAATCCTATAGCCTGCACATCCTGTGCTCATTCTGGGTCCCTGCACAGTGTCTGTCACACAGAAGGGTTCACTCTTTGTCACCAGTATCACACAAGTCTTGCAAAGCTGAGCTCCTGGTGTTTCAGCTCTTCAGTGATATACTGGGAGCTGTAGGATCCATACTTTGGACAGGAGTTTTGAGATTAAATCCATCAAAACTCAGAGTACTGCTCAAAGGAGGCCATGTAAGTCTCATCTATATTTTCTGAGTAGTGTTTAATTAGATTCAGGTCTTACCTAATCATGATATTGTGTTCAGAGAGAAGCTGGTTTAATGTAGGAAATTTACCAGCAAGGACAAGCTCCAGCTGGTACTGAGGATCCTGGTACTGAGGATCCTGCTGTACCCTGAGTATCCTGCTGAGGAGTGGTGTGTTCCAGCTGTACAAGCAATATGAACATTTTCACTGTACATTTAGCAGATCCCACCTGAAATCCTATGAATACATCATGAAAGTGGAAGGGGATATCCTTTGATCCACGGCTGAAGTTCCCTGCCATATTCCTGCTTTGCTGGCTGCCAACCAGTTCCTCACCTGGCAGTTAAATGACCCCTTTGCCAGAGATCCCAGGTGAATCCATCAACAATTTAAATCCCCCTTACACTGTGAGTCAAGCACTCAGCTGTCTGATCCAGCTCCTACTGGACTTGGTTTTGCCCATGGTTTATCCCAGAGCAGAGTCAGGCAGCTCTGAGGATCAAACCAGACACCCCAGCACTGCCCCTTAATCATCACCCAACAAAGAGCTGAATGTTTGACCCCCTCCCTCCCTCATCCACTCTGTGCCTCCCCACATCAATAGCTCCTGAGCAGCTGACTTTAGCATAATGCAGTGATCCAAACACAGGCAGACACAGCAGGATTTACTGGAAGACTTCGTCTCTCACAATCCATTATTTATAGCAGTGCTTTATGATTAAACCTGAAGCCATTAGAACAGCAAAAGCTCAGGCTGGAACTGTGTCAGCGTGCTCAGATGCACACAGCCATGGCCATACCAGAAAAAGCATGTTTCCTTGCCCTGCCTCTGGGATATAGAGGGAAAGGGTAAGCAAGCAAACAAGATGACAGTCTAAGGCTGCAGGGATGGAGTCTAATCTTGTGGCAACTCACCATAATTTGGGTAGCACTGGGGCTGTTTGTGGGGCCACCTTGTCTGCACAGACCTGGCTGGAGGTGCAGCACCCTCCTTCCCCCAGCCTGGATGCAGGAGCTCCCTGGGGACGTGCACCAAATCCCTCTGGCACATCCACACTGGTGTCCTCCCCCAGGCCTCAGCCCCAGCAGTGAGCTCTGCAGCCCTCCCTTCCTGTCTCCCTGGGCACAGCCACTTGTGTGTGGATGTGTGCAAAATCCTAATGCTTAATCCTGCTGCTGCTGCATCTGCAGAGAGCTCCTCAGAGGAATCCCCATGAAGCTGTCAGCCACAGCTGCAACTACAGCAGACATTCAGGCAGCAATACTGATAATATGCAGAGCACCCAGGATGCACCTAAGTGCTGGCCACTGCAATCCTGTGGTGGTTTTGGATGTAGCTCCTTCCATGAGGGAGCACGAGGGGAGCCCATGATCCCTTGGGGAGATGCTGCACAAGTGTGATGGTGAAGCAAATCTTCCCTCCTGGAGGGCCTCTGTTTGGTCATCACCCTGCCACCCCCCTCTGCCACTGTAAGACTGGGGGGGATCAAAAACCCTTCAGAGCTGCTCTTCAGCTGAACATCAGCCTGTGCTGATTGTTTGGGGCCAGTTTGTCAAAGTTTTCTCCTCCTGGAGGACTGTTCTTCCCATACCACCAGTGACGAAATTGCACAGGTCAGTTACTTTTCAAAAGCGAAGAAAATACTCTTAGTGTAGCCTGATGAAAGCTTTCTCATCCCATTTAGCACAAGATCTCAGCTCCCATGTGGAGGAGGGCTCTCAGCCAGAACTTGCCTTATTTAGGGGAGAGCAATGGAAATCCCAGAGAAAACTTAAGAATGAGTCTCTCCAAGCCTTCCCCTTGCACGGCTGCTCTCAATCCCAGTCAGTTGGAGACATGGGATGCTTTATCCCACCCCACAGCAGGAGCTTCATACAGCAGTGAGATGGAGGTGTCAGAACCTCCCAGAGGATCTGGAAGGGGTGTGGAGGTGCAGGGGCAGTTAAGAATTGCAGGTTTTCCTTTTCTCACATCTCAGCTCTGGCAAGCAAGCAGGGCAGAGAAAATTAACTCTACCCTCACCAAACTATGTTTGCCCTCCAGCATGGTGAATTAAGAGAGAGACAAGGAGAAGGGAAAGAAGGAATTAAGGGAAAGACCCCTTTTCTTCTCTGAAAGAACAAAGGTTGGCAGCAGTAGAGCAGGATTATCTGACAGCTTCCTGCCATCCCCTTGGTTCCAGAAGAGCTTGTCTGCATTGGCTGCCAGGGCTCTGCACCAGACACAGCAGCAACAATCTTCAGTGTCCTTCAAAAATGTTTGCAATGATGCTCTCCAGAGCCATCCTTCTGGTATCCCTTGCTTTGACCCCTTCCTCACTCAGGAGCTCACCCTGACCTGCTCCATGTGCAGATGGGGGTCAAAGGCCATAAACTTCCAAACTCAGAAAGAAGAAAAATTACTTTCTCCCTCAAAGAAGATAGAGGGAAAAAAAAATAATAACCAAACCCTCTGATGGCAGCAGTTTTCCAGGGCAGTGAATTGAGGGAACTCTCTGTGGCAGAAAGAGCATCAACATGGTATCTTTTTCCATTGCTAAAGAGTTGGAGTTGTAGGTTCATCACAGATTTTTTTTCATAGCCATAGGTCAGTCTGTGACAAGACTGACACTTCAATATTACAGCCCGTGTTGTTTGGAGCACTAGACCTGTTTGGACATCACAGTTCCCTTCCAGCCCTGTGGAGAATTCCCACACTGGCATAAGGAGAGCTCAGTGGTGGCATAGCTGGTGAAACACATCACACTTCACAGAACCACTCATGCAGCAGTGAACTCCTTCAGCTCAGCTCTGCACTGGTGCAAATTAGGAGTAACAACACCACGAGATAAACCCATGATGAGTAACAGATTCCCTTGGATTTCCTTATCTCACTACTGTGACCTGGCTGCTGAAATGTAACCTCAATCCATCACTTGTGGAGTGACAAACCTTTATCAAACTTCCTGGAGTCTGTCAGTCCCTGGCCATCAGGGTTAGGAGATTACTTTACACTGCCTGGCCTCTGACACTATTTAAGGGTCCATCTACAGCTACCACTGTTTATAACAATTTAATATTTTCATATTTCACACGTGATTTCATCTGCATGGCTATGATATTAATCAGTGTGCAAAAATACAGTTTTGTTAAAATAGCTGCCTCATAGGGGGCATAGTGGGCAGACGGTTTTTCTGCATATCTACCACATTCCTTTGGTATAACCTTATTTTACATCAGTCCTATGGTGTCAGTCCTGTGTTTCACACTCATTTCAGAGTGGATTGTCAAGCTGTTTTGAAAGAAGAGTGTCCCAGCTTGTTTAGTGGTCACGAGATGCCAATAAACGTGGCAAGCATTTGCTTGTTCTAATAAAAAAATTCCTTGCTCTATGTTGGACAAATAGATAATTTTGTACAGCCCAAAACCATTTCAGGTGTTGCATGAGGTTCATTCCATTATTTTAGCAAACCCTCAAGCCAAAGGATGCTCCAGTTACCTCCCAAAGGTGTGTCTGGTTTCAGAAGCACTTCCACACCTCAAACATCCAACATCTTGTGTTTGTGACTCAAAGACAAGCAGAGTCATGTTGGTAAGAATTGGGCATCAATTATCTCCTTTGAATGCTGTTGAGCTCTACTTTGGACTAAAATGTCCAAGGATACCTTATTGTACAAAATAAAATCAAAGTGTTTTTTTAGCCAGGAGACACAGTTCTGGAAATGCTCAAAGGATTAACCCGGTTGAGCTCAGTTTTGCTGTGGTTAAACTACTGTAACAAAATGGACTTGGTGCAAGAACTGGTGCATTTAGAAGTACATGAGGGGTATCTTCCTGCAGGTTTCACCATCCTAAAGTGTTACACCTGAGGATTCTTTTAATCTTTTCACAGGTACTTTTGCCTCTGAGTCACAGAGTGATTGATCCACCTCATAAGGGTCATTATTAGTTCAGGCAGAAAATATTGGGTTGCATTTGAGGACACTGGCCTTGTTGGATTCCTGGTATTGAGGCACTGAATAGCAATAAATGGGAGGAACATTAGGAATGAGTAAAGGGGGGAAATAAAGAGGGTTTTACAGTCTACAAAGAGAAGGTGGTTGGGGAACAACGGGGCATGATCTGTCATACATGAGAACTGAAGGGTGTCCAGTGAAAAGAGCAAGTAGCAGATTTATTTTAAAATAAACAAGGGGAAGTACTTGTTCACACAATGCATAACTGAATCGTGACTCATTGCTGCAGGATGTTGTGGAGGACAAAAGCCTGCACAGGTTTCAACAAACTCAGGGAGAAGAAGTCCACTGAGAGCTATTGAATAAGATAATTCAGATGTTCCCTATAATTCACAGTCCCTAAAGCACTGCTTGCAGGTATCTAGGCTGGAATGGCGTAAGAATGGAACAGTTAACTCAGTACCTGCTGTATTTCCTACCTCCTTCCTCAGGAATCTGCTTCTTGTCTCTGTCAGAGAACTGTCAGAGGACTTTCTGACATGGCAGGCATTTATATTTAGGAACACAAGCTTATTTGTGAAAGAAATTGTGGTTGCATTGAGGACTTGCCTGTGAGGAAGATTGCTGTGAGGGGTCTGCTGTGGGTGAGAGATGTATGTGTGCCTCTTGTATGGAATAAATCCTGCTCATCTGCTTTGCTTCCAGGCTGTGACAAGCTGTAGGGAGCACAATCACAGTGAGGAGTGCAGGTTTGGTCACATACTTGGGGTTTTGCTATGAAGGGGAAAGGCAGAGAACTCAACCAAGGGCCTGAGTCCAGCTAGTTTTACTGTTTTGTGCTCTTCTAAGAAGTCAGTGAAGGAAGGAAAGGTTGTTTTGGAACCTAAATAAGTGATTTATAATAGGTTGCCTAAATACAGGTAGATGCTCAGTGTTGGAGAGCACTCACAGGACCCTCACAACAATTTTGGATAGCTTGGATTTCCTCCAGCATCTCTGCCTGGGCCTCTAAAACACAGAGGGGCTCAGGTGATCAAATTAATGAGGAGGTTCTTGTTCCCATCCACTGAGCAGCCTCTCAGGAAGGTCACTGCAAATATAATCTTTGTGTCTATTTACCCTACTTAATCAAATCTACAAGATCTTGTAAGGCTTTTCTATCTGAAGTTGTCTCTGCATGGGGAATGGGGGGATTTGCAGCTGGGCTTGAGAAACAGGGAGAATTACAAAACTGCTGCCTTAATCCTCCTAAAGGAACTTCACCTGAGTGAGTCCAAGGTCTCAGTGCAAAGTATGAGTAACACTGGAGAATGGTGGCCAGGTGAGTGCAAGGTTAATAATATAACCACCAAAGAGAGAAAGCAACTAATATTGTACCAACCCAAAGATCCCTGCAGAGCAGGCAGGCTCAAAAATATTTTCTGAGTTTCACCAAGAGAGTGAGGTGGAGAGGCTGTAATGACAAGGAAGGTGTGAACAGGTAAAACTCAGGGCCCAAAGTTGAGAATCAAGCAAACACCCCAGTGAGGTGGCTCTTTCACAGAAGTCTGTGCCATTGCAGTGATGATCTGTAGTAAAACACATTCTCCTCTCTTTTCCTTGGCTCATTGGATGTAGATTATCTGATCCATCCAGCTCTAAAAGCATTGAAAATTCTTGTTTCTTTCCTGTGATTTGTGTTCTTCTGGCTTTATGTGAAGAAAAGGATGTGCCCATATTTTATTGGGCTTGTCTCTTCTGTCAGTTCTCTGCAAATATTATAGAAATTGGATCTGGCCATGTTTTCCCCTTGAACTCTGGAAAATATATTGGATCAATCAGATAAAAGAAGCTGTACAAATTAGCTATCAGATGCTAAATACTTGGCAGCCTGGACAACGCCAGTATCAATCAAGTTAACAGTTCAGTGTTTTCCTCATTCTGCTGGATTAAAAAACTGAACTGCACTGCTCATGTAAGAAACCACCAGAATTCATCTTCTCTGTGCTTGTGGTGCTCTTTACTTCAGGACTTCTCAGTGGCATTTTGTTTCCAATTGCTGTGCTGTGGAATTATGGTTATCTCTCAGTGCTATCTGAGAAAGTGATTTATTATTCACTGTTTTGGTGAGATGAAACAAATTGCAGGAAATTGAGCTTGGATGGATGGATGGGAACTCTGGCTGACACTGGGTGGCACTGAGTCTGTGCTGAATCCCTCAGGTTTTAATTAAGGGGCCTTTTTGCTTCTTGTTCAATTTCCCTGCTTTAAACCATATGGAATTAACTGTCCTTGGACGAGGGAGCAATGAGGTGAGAAACTCCATCAGCTTTGTGCTTTTCTTGTCCTGCCAGAGCTGACTTCTGGAAGGGATCCCAGCTCTCACTTTCAGTGGTCCCCTTCTCTAGGCATCATGAAGTGCTGCACTGTCCTGACCCTTGTCTTTAAGTCCCTGGGACAAGAAAATTATTAAAGATACACCCAGTGTCAACAATACATAGCAGTATTATATCTTCTTAGGGTTACTACCTAAAAAAGGAATCCCAATCTGTTAGTCCTGATCTGAAGACCATGGGAGAAAATCAGGTCCTGGCAGAACCAGCAGGAGACTGAGCCTGCCCTGCCCATGCCCTGCTGCTCCCACAGTGTCCCACAGTGTCCCACAGTGTCCCACAGTGTTCCACAGGTCCCACAGTGTCCCACAGTGTCCCACAGTGTCCCACAGTGTCCCACAGGGTCCCACAGGTCCCACAGTGTCCCACAGTGTCTCACGTGCAGCTCCTGACAGCACAGCAGCACAGCAAGGACCTGCCAGCTCAGAGCTGGAGGCCATGAGCTGGGAGAGGATGTGGGATGACTGATATTTTGGAGAGTATCATCCCTTTTTTAGCTTTATGCCTCTTCCTGCATAAAGCTAATAAGAAATACTCCTTAAAACACCAGCTCTACAACCTTCCTTTTTTATGCTCTTCATACCAGCAGCTCCACAGAAAGTCCCTAACAGAACGTCCACACTCACAGCTCCCAGCAGCCTGGTTTGAAGAGATCTTGTTAAAAGTGAAAGCTCTTACTTGACAAACAAAGAGAGGTTTGAGTTAAAGACAAGTGGCTGAAGGGAAGCACATATGTGCCTTACCATCTTGCTGGTCTGGTGGATGAATTGCTTGAAAAGACAGGATGGGGAGGCACAAGCTGCTCCTGTCTCCCCTTTGCTGCCTCTAGAGCCTGCTCACTCCAACACAGTTTTACGTCCACTGTGAGCACATAAAACCCACAGACAGCATCCTCAGTGCCTGGAATGTTGTACCTGGGCTGCAAGAACTGTGCAAAGCCTCCAAAGATCCCCCCTCTCCAGCCACCAGTTCCTTACATCCAGCTGTCCTGTGGCAGCTCTGTGCTGAAAGATGTGCATGATGCATCATCCCATGAAGTCTCTAGGTTTGTTTCCTCGAGATACAGCAAGACCCCTTTAGACTAGACCTGTGTGGCTGTCCTTTCTCAGTGGAAAAAAATACCCCACTCCTTTTCTTATATTGCTTTTTTCTTCGGGATCAAATGTAATTTGTCCTGTGCCGTAATGCAGAATTTCACAAATTTGAACTGTCTGATTGCTTATCCAATTCCATAATCGTTTTGACTACAGAAAACTAAATAAAGAGTTTCCAGAGATTTTTATTTTGCTGTGTTTAAGTAGGTTTGAAGTGCTAGAATTCAACTGAGCTTTAAAAAACTTAAAAAACCCTTATGCTTTGGAAGATGTTAACTTTGGCTTCTATAATGGATTAGCCATAATACTAAACACATGCTGTCAAAACTCAGGAAAACAGAGACACAGAGACTCTTTTTTTTCAGTAATTTTAGACATTGTCTCCATGTGTAACTTTATACATAAATAAGAATTCTTTCTCACTCCACCCATGCATTTTTAATATTCTCTCTGGAAAGGGTTTCCTTAAACACTTTAAGGAAGCTGCTTCTTCTTCAAAGACTTTTTCCTGCCTTCTCTCTTAAAACAAGAACCTGGGTGGCCTTTTTTGTGATAAAGGGCGTCAGCTCTGTGAGCTTTGGGGTTTCAGCTCTTTCTTTCCCTGAGCATCTGTCCTGGCTGATGCCTGCACACACAGTGGATGAAGCAGGTGCTCTAGAAAAACTCCAGGAGAAAATATTATGCCAGCAATGTTCCTGTAGCAGTAGCTGCAATGAACAGAAATTTAGAACTACTTTGGCAGCCACACTCATGAGCACTTTGGATCCAGAGACTGCTGCATTTTAGAAATTGCTTGTTCTGGAGGAACATTTTGGAGCCTAGAGAGCATTGACAATACCCCAATAACCTCAGTGCAGTTGTTCCTCTCTCTAGTAGGGCACAATTGAAACAGTGGGTCACTGTCCAACTGGACTTGTCTATCCTTGATTCAAAAATGCCTGAAAATGAGGGGTTCAGCTGATAGCAGATCTGGAGAACACGGTGTACAGGGAGGGACTCAGGGAACTGGGCTTGTTCAGCCTTAAAAAGCCAAAGCTGAGGGTGATTTTCCTGCTCTCTTCAGCTACCTTGTGGCAGGGTACTGGAAGATGCAGTCAGACTTTTCCTGGGGGTGCACAGCAATAGGACAAAACACAGTGGACAAAAGAAGGAGAGTGAGAAGCTCACCTACTAAGGAGAATTACTAGGAGGACTGACAAGCACTGGACAAGGCAGAGGATGGGAAATCTCCATCCTGGAAAGCAGTAAAAACCTAGACAAAAAGAGAAACCCATATAGCTGGATCTGCTTTGAAGAGGGACCTGAACTAGGTTACAGCTAGGGGCCCCTTCCAACCTGAAATTTTCAATGTTTCTATGATTTCTCATCTATTATTCCTTTCAATTTTCTTCTGTGTTTGTAGTTTTGTGTGCTTTGCCCATTCATTTTATCTGAAACATGCATGAGAAACAATTTTGTCTGGCCCAGATTTCAGGATCTACTGAATGATGATTTTGGGATTCAGCAGAAGTGCCCAATATTTCACCTTCACAAATGCCTCACTTGTACATCATGGCTTGCTTGTTCCACTGACATTCCAATCTCTAAGAACTCCTATTGTGATACCAGTGTAGTGAAATAAAATAATCTGTTACACAGGTAGGTAAGAGGAAAGGAGACAGTGTCACACACTAGTAGAAGATTCTGGAGCAGTTTCATTAATTTTGCCTTTACACATGGACTTCTCTCTACAGAAGTACAGTTCTTCCTTTTGATTGCTCCAGCACACTGCCAAATGTGAAGATAGGGATCTTGAGCCACCTCCCTTAGTTTAGTGAAATCTGTGGTCTAATCCAGCAGAGTATCAAAAGCACTGAAATACAGACCCAGGAGGAGCCTTGTCTCACAGAAATTAGAGCAAAGAAGGAAACAAAATGGATTGCCAGCTTTGCATCCAGTCAAGCCAGGAATGCCAGGCCTTTTCTGAAAAGAAACCACATGAGGTTCACTCATCTTTTCTGTTGCCATTGGAAGGAAATATGCAAATGTTCCTATTCCTTCTCCTATATAAATATTTCCAATAAGTTAATATGAGGATATAGGAGCATGAATTATTCTATGCTTGCCAAGTACTTTGATATCTCTGGAAAAAAAAAAGAAAGTCTATGAAGGTTTTAGCCATTATTAATTAACATCATTATTGATTTTTGCAAAATGCTGCCTGCTTGGAATAGAGTAATGTCACTGGACATGGTACAATAGTGCAACATAAACCAGAGCAGGGTCTGTGTTTCTCAGGCACATGAGACACAAACACACACAAACATACAGGGAAAGTGTATTCTGTGATTCACATATCTCTCCTTCCTATCCTGGCAACAAAGGCAATATTCAGGAACCTTAACTGTTCCAATGGGCACTTAACATCTCAATAACCAACAGAGAAACTGAATGGCCAAAGAGATGAGTCAACAGTAGTGTGTTTGCTCAATCAGTTTCTAATAACTCCTCCATGTGCTCAAACAGTGCTTTGAGTAAATTGTGTAATTTCCTACTAAGTTTGCACAACACGCTTTGGTTTGGGATGTAGAACTGTGGTTTGTGTTGGCTGCATCCAGCCAGCCTATTCAGCATCCCTGCAGCACTACCAGCTCAGGAGCTGATGGAAGTGTGTCATTATCACAGCAGTGTAACCCCACAGCTCACAGAGAAATCCAGCATCAGTGCTGGGCACTTGTGCTCCTCAGACAAGGAGCAGTCCTCTATGTGCAGGGTCATCAGGCTGCTGGGGGAAGAGCAGAAAGAACTGTATAAACTTCACCCAGGTGCAGTGATGAAGCACCTTCCTAGAGCTGTTAGCCTGGGCCTTTATCCATCTGGGATCCATATTCTGCACTCTGTCAAGGCAGGGCCTTCAGCTGCTCCAGGGGCTTTTTCTTAGGAATAAAATCCACTCTTTTCTTTCAAAATTTGTGAGAGCATCATACTGAGGAAAGAGGTATATGCACTCTTCCATGAGGAATATTCAGAGCATTGGAGACAGGGCAGCCAGCACCAGTCCCTGACTAAGGTTTGGGACAGTCTAAGTGACTTCCAACCTGATTTTCAACCTCTGGAACTATTCAACCACTACTTCTGAAAATCATCTGCATGAGCAGATGAACAGGAACAAAGTTTATACTACAGGATTCCTGACTCTGAAGGCATTACCTTAATTTTAACATTTTTACTTTCACTGTTCCTGACAAAATGTATCTTGAATACCTCTCAGGTAGAAGCTGGGAGACACATTCTGTTTGAGGTCATGGTGGCTTAGACCAAGGGGTCCAGGGAGAAGTGCTGGCCCTGGTAACTCTGAAAATGGGCAGGAAACTCTGCTGTGGTGTCCATCAGAAGCTTAATGAAGAGGGTGACCAGGTGCAGTGCTCAGATCCAGGCCTTGTCCTATTTACTCACAGAGAATGATCATTTAGCTCACACTACAGACTCATACATCTATTTAAGGATGTGCTGTGTTTACTTCACAGTGTACCAAGGTCCTCTGGGAGATGTTCTGTTTCTGCTACACTTCCTCCCAGATAACGATTGACGTCTTTTCTTTATTTCTCTTTAGCATTTACACCTGATGGTGGATAACAGGTATGCCAATGCTGGCACAGCTATGGGCACAGGCTGTCACCCACACAAATGTAATCAGCATTTCAGGTTATAAAGTCTTTGGTAGTAGACAGTGTCTTTCTTGTGAATAGAAAGGTATTTTCTAGCCAAACCAGTCTGAACACGCACCAGCTAAATACAATCCAGATCTCTATCCCTGCCTCTCAAGTTAGAGGCTTGGGCACGTTTCACCTCTGAAATTACTGGAGCAAAACCTTCAGACCCTGCTCTACTGGTTGCTGGGGGAGGGTCTGCATCTCCAGAGAGCTCACCTGGGCAAGACTGTGCCCAGGTGGAACTCAGAGGCAGCAGAGTGGTGGGGAATATACCTCTGGAGCACAGATGTCAGCATGGAAAGGCCAAATCTGAAAATCACTAGAGCTGTTTCACAAACAACATGGAGGATAATTAATGACCCCATTATAATGACACGGCTATGGAAACAATTGCAAATTGACTTTTGGCAGACATTTTTGGCAGAATTGATATGAAATAGCAGAGGGGCCCTCATAGGATTGGGATCTGTTTGCTGCACACAGCATTTGCCTGTTGGTTCCTGGGGAAGCTGAGGGACAGAATCACAGAATGGATAAGGTTGAACTGTCCCACAGAGATGGACAATATTCCTTTCACATCTGCCAAGCACTCGCTCTTCCTTGAACTCGCTTCTGCTGCAGTTCCTTCAGCCCCACACTCTGTTCCCACGTTTCACAGGTGAAGTTTCATGGCTTGTTTGATAGGCTCTCTGACTGCTTTACCCTTATGTAATCCAAGGATAACAATTTTAAGTGCCCTGACATTTCAGGTGCTTCTTGGAAATTTTAGGATTTCAGATGAAGACCCGTTAAAAAATTCAGTCCCTTCAGTTTTTTCAAGCTCAGAGGCTTCAGCCTTCTGATGCAGTTTGTGTTGCAGCAAGTGATTTGCTGTCTCATTAAAACAAAAAAAACAACAAAACAGGAAAAAAAAAAGAGAAAGGAAAATGATGCTTATGTGTCTAGGCAAGGAAGTGACACACACCCACCTCCTTTCTCAAGCAAACAAACAGCTTCAGAGCAGTTGTATGAGTCACAGCTGCCTGAAGAGAGCTGAGTGCTGAGCTCCAGCCTTGCTCTCTCAAGACATCAGAGGGATGCTGCCCCTGGTTAGTCAAGCAGAGCTGAACCAGTGGCAGTCTGACCACACAAAGACACAAATCTGTCTGTCACTTCTTCCTGCTCAAGCCCGTATTTTAAGTAACTGTACACAAAAGCCGCTGCAGCCATAGCAACACTTTTTAAACAAACTGCTCTTCAGTGTAGTTTTTTTATACATTCATGTAACCCCTTCTTAGGCAAATGTAGGGGTAAGTGTGTCTCTATGGTTAGAATTTAAACATGGATATATGCACGTAGATAGATAGATAGATAGATAGATAGATAGATAGATAGATAGATAGATAGATAGATAGATAGATAGAGGTACATACATGTAATGCAGAATTATGGTGAGGTTCTGTTAAGTCAGAGTTCTGTGAAGATGCTCAGTGACTCAGAGCACTGCTCATCACCCTGTGAGGGGGAGCCCTGCCTAGGGAAGGCCAGGTCAGCCCAGTGCCAGCTCAGCCACCAGCCTGGCAGCAGACTAACCCAGCAGGAAAACAGAGAATCTTTTTCTTCGGTGTTAGAAAGCTGATCTGGCTGCTGGGAAAGCCTGGTGAGTGCAAAAGCAAGCTGGAAGGAGCAGACAGACTGGAGGAAGAGACATTGCTGTTTCAGCATCTCTTCATGGGATCAATTCAGTGTATCCACAGCCCCAGCTGTTCTCCTGGAAAAGCCTTTCCCTCTCTCCTTTGACTGTGGAAAGAGCCCAGGGAAACAAGTCTTCCTTGTCTTAGGCTCACTAAATACCCCTCACATTGCTTACACCAGGATTTACGACAGCTTAACTAAACAGATCGTGGGACCGCTTACAGCAAATCCATGGAATTTGGGACTTGGGAATTCCACAGTTCAGCCACTTCAGTTGGCTTTAACTTCTTCTCTGTTCTTGTCCTCTTTTGCAGCTCGTCCTAAGGAGCATTACATGTCCCTGCAGCTTGAGGGCTCTTCAAGCTGTTCCTGTTAGTTGAAGACAACTTGTAACAGAGGAAGAGCTCAGAGAGAATATGAACACACTTGAGAGTGGAGTTATGTGGCTGTGACAGTGAGAACAGCTTGGACATTTCACCCCAGGCCTCCCTCAAGTCGGAAGATAAGAACACAATCCCCCCAAGGCAAAATAACATAGTATTTCTTACTTGACACCCTGTACCTGTGAAAAATGCCTTTCAAAATTGCTCAAATTATAGGAAAATAAACATTAAATGTTCTTCTAATATGTGTTTTCTTTAAGATTAATATTTTGTAACTTTATATATACACTGTGAATAATTTAGTCTGATTATTTGAACTTACACACATCCCCCCCTACTCTTTAGCATTATAAATCCACCTCAGAAATGTAAGAATCTGGATTAATTAATTCAGAAGCTCATGTTGCATATCTATAAAATTACTTGTTTCATTTTTATGTTACAGAAAGATTAATTGGGGAAAGCTGTTGGATCAATTGGAACAACTAATGTTTGATGTGAATTTATCATATCATATCATATTATTTCATATGTTGTATTAAAGTGCTTCCTAAGAGAGGGAAGAATATTTTAGGATGGACTTTGGAAATCTCTTTCCTGATTTTAACTACTCCAAACTTGTGATTATGCTGGTAGAAAACCTGAGCAAATGAAGGAAGGATTTTTACTGGAACACACAAGGAAGAGCTCTGTAGCCACAAAACAGACACAGTATTCTCAATTTTCTTTCTGAGCCTTGTTTCTTAGAGTGTCAGAGTCTTCAGGACTGATCTCTAGAAAAGAGCTGTAAAATCATGGATTCTGTGTCTTGTTGAGAAGATGTCTTCAGTTCCTGGGAAAAGCATAGAAATAGAAAGGGATGTAGTGCTAGAACCAGGCTTCACTTCTGTACACACGTAATTTCTGCTGGTTGTAATTGATTCAAGACTCTATCCATGTTATACACCAGACATTTAAAATCTGTAATTTGGTCTGATTTACTGAATGTTGAAAATGAAGCCAAATTAGCTAAGACTTTACAGATTTTTTTGAGATGTAGTAAAAGAAAAAGGCAAAAATAACAGCAAAAGCAGAACAGAAGAGACAACTGCCTTAGACAGAGCTCAGCTAATGGCAGGCTGCTGGTGTGGCTGTCTGAGGAGTGAGGTGCAAAGCATCTATTAATGCCTGTGGCTGAACCACCATCTCATGGACAATTAAGTTTGAGAAGAGGAGCAAGTGATGGGTAATCATATTTTTACCATCATGCCAGTGGGTGGGAAGGGAAAGAGCCTCTCTCAGCTCACCCTCAGGGTGGACTGACACTGAGGGACACAGGGCATGGCTGAGCTCACGGTGTCCTTGTGCAGATCTGGGTGAAACCTGGGCAGCAGATCACAGCACTGCACAAGGAGTGTCCACCAGCAGCCACATGCTCCTGCAGATCCTTCCCAGAGCTTCAGCTCCTGCTCTGTTGGGTTAACAAAATCCCCAGCATGGGAAAACAAATCCACACGCTCCAGCTGAGCTAACCACACTGACCAAGCCTTGTTTAGTGTGTTTGCAGGATGGAGGGATGGCTGCTGGATCCAGCTCTTTGGATGCCTGTGACTTAAGAGCAGCAGATTTTGGCATGTGGCTCACAGGACAGGAGGGTCAGAGAGCTCCCACCACCATGGCTCCATGGCTAGGCTGGCATTTCCCTTGCACCACTGATATTTCCCTTGCAGACTAGTGCCTGAGGATTGTTTTCAGTCTGTGGAACCACCTGGGATGCTTTTCCTATATTACAGGCTCTATTTTACTGCTTTTCTCTTCCCACAGCATTTTGGCCCTTCCAATACTCAGCAGTCATGCAATGAGATTTTCTAGCCATAATTCACCCCGCTGGGGCAGTATGGAAAACAGGATGCTGTATCACACACACAAAATACACCATGAGTCTCAACTGAGGGCTGAGGAAAATTGCCATGCTGTCCTCCACGAGGCTCCAGCCTGGAAAACAGCAGCTTGAAGCTGGCTGTGGCTGGGAAGGGCCCCCTGCAGCAGAGCTGTTGGCTTATGCTGATCCACTGCAGTTACTTTCCCATCTAATGCAGCGCATGCATTTCCCATCTAATGTCACTGTCTTCTAAGCTTCTCCTTGGGGCTCTCTGGAAGTTGCTTTGTGCTGCCACAGCTCTTCATGCAGATGTTGTCAGGTGAATTCACAGTCCTTGTTTACTTAGTAAAGGAGTTCCCATTAACTGGGACTAAATTTAGCCCAGTTCTTCCATGTTGAAAGATGCTATATAGAGATGCAAAATGAATACATTAAAAATTAAACAAGGCAAAGATCTAAAATACTAACCTCACCACAATATATTCAGCTCAGTCTTCTCTGTATTCTCAATATTTTTGCCAACCAGCTCTTCCACATAAACTTATTTAAATTTAGAAGCCTTGATGTCATTATTTCAAAAGAGAGGGCACAATCTTTTTTTTTGGTTATAGCTAATCAACTGATCTCACTGACTGTAGGGAGAACAACATCCAGATGTTAGCAATAAATTAAAAAATCTGAAGTGTTCTAGTCACTTTATTCTGCAAGGTTCCACTCCTCAACAGCACATCTAAATGTGTTGTAGGAAAAGAGCAACTGGTGAATAGACTGACAGGCTAGTCTATGGTTAAATATTTCATAAAATTCAATAGCTCACTAGATTTACTTTGAAAGAATGTTTTATTTAACAAAATGCCTTTTCTTAACATGTTCCTCTCCATATATAACATATTTTTCCCTGACACATTCATACCCTTGTAAATCATGTCTGTGCTCAAGCTAATAATAAATGTATGTGCTTTTATACAATATTCAAAAATGGAAAATTAATATAAAGTGTGATTGAACATCTCAACAAATGCTTTTTCTTTTAAGAAATGAACTATTGATGTGTCTGTGCGTCTCAAGTTTTTATTTTGCTGTATTATTAATTGACACGAACTGTGTGCTTTGATGTCTGAATTGAACAGCCTTTTACTGCAACTGTTTCCTTTAATGTAAAATGTGTGTGGCATAAGTCTCATTGCTAATTGCAACCTTATGATAATATTCTGCAGAGTCCTGCTGACCTCATTTACAATTGCATAAGAAACCGAGGCCAGCTGCTAATAGATACATGCTAAGCCTTTTCTCTTTGGTGGCATTTTTTAGCATAAATAGAAATGAACAAAATCTAAATCTTAAAATGCAAGTCCTTGGGCAGCTGGGGAGAGTTTGGATCTAGACCCAAACTTTGAATTTCCAGGCCAGACCCAGGTGCTGCAGCAGAGGTTCCCTGCTTTTGCCGCTGATTTGTTTTGCTCTCAGAAATGTGACCTCAGCGTGGAGCAATATAAACCATTAAATAAAACACATGCTGCCCTCTTCCAGCTGGAGCTGTGATAGCGTCGTTAGCGCAGGAGGGATTGGCTGTGTTCCCTCCTCTGCCCTCCTTTGATTTTGCTGTAAATTGTCCAGCCCCATATTTATGGTGTTACCGACACGGAGCTGGGAGCAGCCGCCTTTCCCCAGCCAGCTCCTGGCTGTCAGCTCCTGCCTCGGAGGTTTAAACAGTTTTCTCTTTGAAAAACAACTACCTTGTGATCCATTTACTTGTATTTAGTTTTACCACTTGCAATACAGACAAAACGAGCCTAAAGCCTGACTTCTTATGAACTGCATGCTGCAAAGAGCATCTGGAAACACGGCTCAAGTGGGTGCTTGAGTAAGTTTTTAATGCAGTCCATACAGTGCAATTTTAAAACAATTGTGGTGTGGTACACGCTGTGTTTTTAGCTGTGAGGGGATGGGAGAGACAAGGTAAGAGCACATGAAGGATGTTCGTAGCAAAGGTGGGAGAAAAGGACTTCTTCCCACAGACCCTTCCAACATTTCCAGGCACATGGAGTCTCATTCCTGGGGTTGTCCTGTGCCCAGGACAGGAGCTGGACTCGATGATCCTTGTGGTTCCATTTAATCTCAGGATATTGTACTATTCTGTAGGTCTGTGGCAGCTTGCCTGGCTGCCTTGGGCTCACCTGCATCCCAACGTGATGGACTCACTGCAGCTTCACCAGCTGCCATCTGTCACCTGTCCTAGCCCTGGGACACATTCTAGCTCAGCCAGCTATGTNCTTTTTGCGACTAAATTCTATGGGGTTTTTTCCTTGCAAGGATCACAGCATCACAAAATGGGTAAGACAGGAAGAGACCACGTTTGGTATTTTGTTCCAACCTTGCTGCTTTAGCAAGACCATCCCAGAGCACATAGCTGAGGATTGCATCCAGATGGTGTTTGNGTCTTTTTGCAACTAAATTCTATGGGTTTTTTTACTTGCAAGGATCGCAGCATCACAAAATGAGTAAGACTGGAAGAGACCACATTTGGTATTTTGTTCCAACCTTGCTGCTTTAGCAAGACCATCCCAGAGCACATAGCTGAGGATTGCATCCAGATGGTGTTTGAGTATCTCCACTGAGAGGGAATCCACACCCTCTCCGGGCAGCCCGTTCCAGTGCATGGTCACTGCACAGTAAAGAAATTCTTCCTCATGTTCAGGTGGGAGTTCCTGTGCCTCAGTTTCTGCCCATTGCCTCTTGTCCTATTGCTGGGCACCACAGACAGAGCCTGGCCCATCCTCTGACACCTCCCCTCAGATACTGATGGCATTGATGAGGAGCCCTCTCAGCCATCTCCTCTCAAGGCTGGACAGGCCCAGCTCCCTCAGCCTTTCCTCATTAGAGAGATGATCCAGTCCCTTCATCATCTTTGTCACCCTCTGCCAGAGCTGCTCCAGGAGCTCCATGTCTCTCTTGTCCTGAGGAGCCCAGAATTGGACACAGCACTCCACATGGACCTCTCCAGGGCTGAGGAGAGGGGCAGGATCACCTCCCTGACCTTGTGCCAATGCTCTTCCTAATGCACCCCAGGATCCCATTGGTCTTCTTGGCCACAAGGGCTCACTGCTGGCTCACGGACAGCTTGTTGTCTTCTCCACAGAGCTGCTTTCCAGCAGGTCACTCCCAGCCTGTGCTGGTGCCTCCCCAGGTGCAGGACCTGCATTTGCATTTTTTGAATTTCAGTAAGTTCTTCTCTGCCCATTTCTCCAACCTGTTGAGGTCATTTTGAAGGGCTGCACAGCCCTCTGGGGTATTGGCCACTCCTCCCAGCATGGGAGGATGCCATGTATTTTTCATTCATATTGCAGTGCTACAATTTAGGCAATAAAATGACACCTTTTCTGACAATTTAATTTCACAGGCTTTGGGACACGGAGACATCCATCACAGACTTTGTGTCATCTTTTAGGGGGAGATAACTTAAACCATCTTTAATGGTGTTTCCCGTTGTGCAAGGCAGAGTGCAGTGATGACCATTAATGTACCAAGCTGAAGAGCTCACTTGCAGAATGAACAAACAAGATTATTGTAATTAAGGAGCTACGAAGATGCCAATTATCATGATTTTGTGTTCCTTCACATGCTGCTTTAAGTGGGGACTTGAGTTTTAAAAATATTTTTATGCTAATGCTTTATTTGATTTTTTTTTCCTAGAGATTTGCTAAGTGTCAAATAGAAGGACTTCCTGTTGAAGCACAGCACTTCTAACAGACTGTGTGACCTTTCCACAACCTCACTGAACACCACCAACGAAATTTCCAGGCAAGCTAATTAATACGCTGGTACAGCACCAGGCGGGTGTACCTCTAGCAGCTTAACTCTCAGCCAAGAGGATGAAATCCTCCTGCCCTCCCCACACCCACATCTCACTAACAATGATGGATTTGGGACCTAATCAGGCATTAAAACAGAGGATTAGTGAGCTGCAGACCGCAGCGATCATGGCTCGGTTTACGGGGCATGCAGGGGACTGGCAAAAATTGCCAAGCATGCTCCCAGTAAATTCATGTCTACACACCTGAAAAACCTCTGTGGGCAGCAGAGACTGCTGGGCTTAATGTATAAATGTGATGATTTTGAAGGATCAGCAGGAAAAGCAGCACAGAACAGGAGTTTAATGGGAAATTTTAATAGAGGAGCACGTATAGGTAGGTGAGTGTGGGGCATCAAATGCAATCCAAGTGTGGTACCACATTCCACTGTCTTACATTCAAACAATCCCCTTTTTGAAGACATGGCTTATGTAGCAGGTTCAGGGAGTATAGGGCCCACTTTCACCTGTGTCCAGAAAAGGTACCACAAGGAGAATATATGCTCCTAGTTTTTCTGCTTTGACTACACTCAAAGCAAGGAGAAATTGGAGAAGGAAAAGAAAACAGCACTAAGAAAAGCAGAAGTTGGAGGTTTCAGAGCTAAAAGTAATGTATAATTGTCTGCTTTAGGATCCTTTTCTATGCTGAGTTGATCATAAGAAACAAGATATTTAGATGGCCATTGCTATGTGTACAATGATAAATAATTTGGTGCAATAAGTACTGGGCTTGCACATCAATCATGGAAGGTGCTGAATTCCCTCCACCTCTGGCTCCTGCCACAGGCCTTCCTGTGGGATGTGTGTGCAACAGCTTGGTGGCTTGCAGGAAGACACTGTTGTCAGGCCATGTTACCTCTCCAGAGCCTCCAGAAGCCAGGCTGGCACCTTGGATATTTGCCAGCCCTGATGAATGAGGGAAGGAGCCATCCCACCATTTGTTTCACACAGACATGGCAAAGTTTGCTGCACGGCTTTGAGGCAAAGCCATCCATCCTGGATCAGAGCTGAGCAGGCAGATCTGATCATTGTTGGTATTTTCATGTAGCTGCTGGGTGAATTATTCCTCTTGCAGGTTGTAGCCCCTGTGGAATTGCTTTTAGAGGTGTGCCAGCACTCCTGGGCAGTCTGGTGATATTTATCACTTCCCTGAAGATCTGAGCCCAGAGCTGTAATTCCTTCAGTGGCTTTGTCCCCCTGCCAAGCAACCTGTATAGAAAAGCAGCACTCCCTGTGTTGGAAGCAGGAGTGTGGATGCAGGGTGCTGGTTCCAGCTAATGAGAGGGGAAGGTGAAAAAGGCATCTTACCGTATGGCCTTGAAGGGATCTTCTGTGGGATCCAAGAACAGCACCCTGGAGCCACATCAAAGCACTGTCACTTCTCCAGGTCCTCCAGCATGGTGACAGAGCCCATGTGAGCAGCCGCTGCTGTGTTGTGCTCTCATAGCAGGAGTGTGTCTTCACCTGTTCACATGTTTTCAGTGCAGTGTAATAGAACTTCAGGATGGTCACCTTTATTCTCTGAAATCTGTTGCTCTCATACAGTCACAGCATTAGCAATCTCCTGCTTCTGCCAGCAAATTATTCTGCTCCCCAAGAAACCTTTGTCCCTCTCATGTCCTGCTCACTGAATAAAAAGCAACGTCACTTCCAGCAGGGGCCCAAGTCTCAGCTCTCTGAGTTTTCAGGAGGCTGAAGGCAGAAGAGAGAACAGTTGGCAAATGGAGAGTAAGAAAAATATCTGATAAAATAATTGAGGGGTTCAGCAAGTGGGACTGACAACAGAAGGGAAAGCAGCTGAAGAGAGGAAAAGATTTCAGACTAGAAGTGTTGCTGGATGATGAAGTGGTGGCAGAGTGGAAGGCGGGCAAATACTGGCAAATGGGAAGGTGCCTGTGGCACTTGGCCCTTTTCATATAGGCACAAAACCCACTTCAGGCTCTTGTGGGAGCTCTGAATGGTTTGAGAGGCTTCTTTTAGCACATGTGCTCTGTGAATTGCTGGAAGATCCTAAAGCAGTGCTGCCCACTGGATTTGGAGGATGATGTTTCCATGAAGTGCCAGAGTGGAATGGTGTTTCACTGACTTTCCCCAGTTTGTGCTCCCCAAAATCACTCCAAGAACCAGACTAACTGTCAAAGCAAATGTGAGCTTTGCTTTGGAGCCACAATGGTGGGCAAACAAAAGCACTAAAGGCAGCCTCTAAACACAGGGCACTGATGCTGTGTGCACATCTTGCTTTTTTCTGAGGTGGATTACAGCTCCTGTATCTTTCACACCTGAAACAAGGAAAGGACATCAAATACACCTTCCACATCCTGCACAAGGTATCACTTTATTTACAGGGAGATCCTTCTACCCTGACAGCCCATCAACGAAGGGGTCCCGTGGGATGGATTTTCTGTGGTCAGCACATAAAGCAGGTGGTCCAATACCTTTATAAAGTGGAGTGTAGAGGGGATTAATTACTTCCCCTGCTCGGGAGAGCTGACAGATGTGTTGTGTGCACGAAAGAGAGACAAGGGAGAGCTGCCATCTGCTGTTGGAAAAACCCTGGTTCGTCTTTTAGCCCAGGCGCTGCTGAGAGCTGCGGGTGGCTCCTTCGTGCCAGAGGCTCCCATCGCTCTGGGTCAGCACACAGAGCAATATTCCACAGGGAAAACAGAAATCCACACCCACCGGGCACTGGGGAGGAGAAAAGTTCACCCTGGAGATCTGCAGTTCTCTTGTGTAAATCAGGAAGGAGAGAATGGATTTACCGACCTTTCCAACCATCCATACCAGCAGCAAAGCAAAGAGGGAAGAAGGTATGAAAAACCCACTGTGCCCCCAGGAGGGACTTCAGTGGAAAAATCAACCACATCTTCAAATGTAAGCCACAGTCAATTAGATCAGTATTTAGACCCGATCTCTGCAGTGGATTTTCAAAAAGCTCAGCATTCTGTGTTATCATGGAAATGAAACAATTGGTGATATCCTACACTTCTAAACTCTGGGTACTTTGGTGAAAAAAATCCCATTAATCACTAACTGAAAAGCCAGCTCATTTATTGAAATGCCATTTTGAGTGACTCAAAATTATTTTTTGCTTCTGAAAACATGTTTACTTCTATTTTCTAAATGACATTTTATGTCAGTTCTGCTAAATGTAACTGTTTTATTTTTTACAAGGAAAAACATCCAAGTATTTAATACAAACTAAGGAAAATATTTCAGTCCTTTAAACAGCAAGTTTATCTTGTTTAAAGCTTCAATTAAGAAAACCCAAACTAACAAATTTGAAAATCCTGCATACAAAGGTATGCAGGACTTTTTGCTTATAATTTTTTTGCCAAAAGAAAAAATGAAATGAAGAAAAAAACAATCCATAAAAAAAAATCCTGGTTATTTACAAGGAAACCATAAAATTCAATAATCCAGGACCAGATCTTTCATAAGCAAACACAAATTCATAATACAGCAGCATGGTGCTGATTTGACCTGAACATAAACACTTTCACAGTTGTTGAATTTTTTCACTGCAAATTTTTCTAAAGGATAAAAAAGAAAAATATAATAATTCTAGAGTATGTGTACTGAACTCAAATTATTTTCCAGTAGGAATGCTAGGAGGAGCAGTAATAGTTAAAGATGAGTGTTCAGTCAGTTCAGTTGTTTGCATTGGGGGATTTTTGCTCTGGTAGATCCATACCTGTGTGTCTAAATATAAGCTTATAATCCATATCTGAAGCTTTTGACCTCTTTACCTTTTAAATAATGACTGAGTTATTAAAAGAAAACCCAACCAAACACAACAAAAAACTAAACCAAAACTCCATGGTGATAGTTAAAAAAAAAAAGAAAATTAATTTAATGCAGCAATTATGCACAAGGCCCATGTAAAATCCTTTTCTTCCCTCAAACAGATAACAGGAATTTTATCCCACTATACTTCAGAGGGGAAAATTCTTAATCCAACTGTGTTGATGCTTCTAACTTAAACCAGTGTCGTTTAAAGCAGGATCTGGTGATCCCAGCAGCAGCTGTCGCACTCAGCTGAGTCCAGAGGACTGAATTCAGACGAGGGCAGGTGAAACCCACTCTGCAGGGCAGCTGTGCCTCACACCGACCCCTTTTGAGGCGAAAACCTTCCGAAACCACACCAGGGCAGGTTTTCTCGTGTTAGTGTGGGTTTTTTCAGCGGCTTTTGCCTGAGAGCAGGAGGCAGCAGTGGTTACACCCAGCAGATGCTGCAGCCAATTGTTCCACTGCAGGGGCCCAGGGCTGGCAACTGCTTTTCCCAAGGTGGGTTATAAGGTGTGCTGGAGAGACACAAACAACAGCGTTCCGTGGCCAGCCCTTCGCAGAGTTTCTGATGTTACTCTGGGAAGAAGGTGCCAGAGGTTCCCTTTGTTCCCACACTGGTGTCAAAGGCCCGTGGCAGCTTCTGAAGATCCCCAGCTCTCCCACAGCTCCTTGCTCTGCTGCAGAGACACCTTGAGCTCGGCAGGGTTTGCAAAGCCCACGCAGCCCTTTCCCTCCGGATGCAAAGTGCAGAGAGGAGAGGAGAGGAGACTCGAGGAGAGGAGACTCGAGGAGAGGAGACTCGAGGAGAGGAGACTCGAGGAGAGGAGAGGAGAG
>VZTB01016563.1:102690-132980 GCA_013397245.1 Thryothorus ludovicianus
GAGAGGAGAGGAGAGGAGAGGAGAGGAGAGGAGAACCTCGGCCTTCGTGGCCTTTTCCTTCGAGAAGACAAAGGTGAGAGTGTAAGAAAACAATCTCAGTCACTGCAAAAAAATGTCGATCTCCCTTCAAACCTGAGGAGGGAGCTGGAAGCGCTGAGCCCCGGGCCGGTGGCAGGAGCTCCGGGGCTGGAGCGCGGTCCCGCCGAGCCGGTCGGAAATCCTGAGAGCTGCCTGCTGCCACGGGATGGCCACGCAGGGCAGGAAACCGCTCCACAGCAGAAAGAAAACAAATTTAAAAAAAAAAAAAAAAAACCTTTCAGGCAGTTGCCAATAAAGTTTCTTTGGCTCTGCGTCTGGGCATGGCTCCCAAATCCAGCCTCTCGCCCTCGGATAAAGCACTACAGCCTGGAATGAGAGTCAGATGCGTGGGAGGAGTGCATGTGTCTGTGTCTGGGCTGGAAAACATGCACTGTAGTGCCTAGAAAAAGCTTTTTACTTTGGGCCTTGCTCCAGAAAAACTCTTTCCTTGCTTTTACCACTGTCCTCTGTTCCATGGGACTACCCAGATGTTTAACCCAGCATGAGGACAGGGAGCTGAGGAGTTTTCTCTGTGTCAGTCTCTCTGATCCCCAGGCCTGGGAGCAGCCAGCCTGAGGAATGCAGCTTCTGGCTTTACCTGTTGGGAGGGGATCCAGCCTCAGCCTCAGCAGAAGAGGGGAACAGCCAAATACCTTGGGGGGCAAAGAAGAGAGAGAGAGGAAGGGGGCTGTTGTTGATCCGTTCCTACTGTTTTATCCTGAGGTTCTGTTAATGGGTGAACTGATAGTCACTTTTTAAAAATCCATATCCTGGAACTTTGCAATTACGTGGGAATTTTAGTCTCAAATGAAAGGCAAACAGGAACCATCAAACCGTGCGTCCTCAGCCTGCCGGGCTGCAGCAAGGGGAGGAAAAAAAGGGTGAATACTTTTATTTTTCACATCACAGCTTGAACCCCAGCGCGTTCCCGCGGGCAGCGAGGCCGTAACCCGAGGGATGCGGGTGCGGACGAGGCCCGGGGGTGAGGATGGAGAGGCGCTGGTCGAAGCCGAGAGCCTGCGCTGAGGATGCGCTGGGGCTCGCTGCCCTCGCTGGGGCGGAGGGATGCCGGGCTCGGCTGTCCCCGGGCGGTGCCGGCCCCGCCGCCCGCCCCGGCCCGCCCCGCACACCTCGGCCCGCCCCTGGCGACCTGGGACCGGCGGCGGGGCCGCTCCGGTGCGGCTGCTCCGGTGCTCCGTGCCCGCACAGGTGACACCGCGGGCGGAGCCGCCGCTGCCCGGCTGGAGCGGTCCCCGCCCGGTCCCTCCCGGGGGACTCCTCCGCGTCCCTGCGGGCGGGCGAGGGACCTGCCCACCCCTGCGAAGGAAACCCGGGGGGAAAAACACACATTTGGTTCTGTTAAGCACCGCGGCAGGTCGGTGAGAAGCGCGTTTAGTGAGTGTTTTTTAGTGAGTTCCCCCCCTCCCTCCAAAACAGCTCGGGAAAATGCTTGAGGAGATGGGGTTTATCTAACCTAAACAATGCAGCACTGTCTGTATCATTTACAGGTGTCAAACTGGATTTATTAGATCTGCTTCAATTTCCTAAATAGTTGGAAATACTATATTTTTACAGGATTCTAGTCGTCGGGATGGGGCTGCGCGTCCAGCCAGAAATAGCATTATTTGAATGTGCATGAGGTGGATGAAGTAGTTACAGAAAATATTTTTAAAGTGTTGGATGTTTGCTGTAGTTGTTTTGGTTTGTCTCCAGTATACTGAGTCAGTACTGAGTTAATAATCCAGCGACTTCTGTTGTGTATTTGCTGAGTATTGTTCACTAATTTAATGACTTTTTTGTGGTATGGGCAGATACTTCAGTGTAAATTTTAAATAACTTTGCCTGCAGCAGTTTTCAGTGGATAATGCTGGAATGCATTTATTTTAACCCAAGCATTCTTTCTCCTACCTTATCAGCTGTCTTTATTCCTGCACAGGCCTTATCACAGGGGTATTTATTTGTAATCCTTTCTTTACAGGCTTAATACTCTACACAGAAAGTGAGGCCGAACAACGTGCACATGCCGAGTGCTGGAGGAGAGGCTGAAGGACATCCTGTTTTGTTTCAGCAGTGTTGTTATTCTTTGGGATGAAATGGAGAATTTGATTTTGTTTTGGAAACACTCATATTTCTGATGCAACTGAACTTCAGTAACCTTTTTGCAGTACAGATTTCAACAAATGATCTTTTTCTCATGAACAAAGATGCAGAACTTGTCGGTGGTAGAGAATCTTCCTAGTACAGACAAACCACATTGTGAGCCACCAAAAGACCTGGCAGCTGAGGCAGGTGGTGTGTCTCTCGATGAAAGTGGCTGTAACTGGAATGAAAGAACAAGTAATGAAGGAATTGTTGGTCTTGAAGCAAAGCAGCAAAGCCTTCCCATAATGAACAGCAAAGGGAGAAGTTGTGAGGGCTTTTCTGAGAGCGGCTTTAGTCCCTCAGAACCCAGCGGTTCCTGGGGTGATTTTGAAGGCTTCAAAGAGCCCTTGGACAAATCAGAGACATTCAGTCATAACCCTGAAGTTTTGGTGAAGTCAGCAAAATCTTCTGGAGCCGATGCAGACCCAAGCAGCGGAGGCTGCAGCGCTTGTGCTGCCCGAGTGTGCGCTGAGCCATCTCTGTGCCGAGGGATGCTGGAGGCTTCGGGCTCCCTGAGTCAGGTACGTGTTCACAGCAAACCAAGGACCCAAAATGTTCGTGGTGCTGCTTCCTACACCTCCGGGTTTGTATCTGTCGTCCCTGTAGAGGGTAATGCTGCCCATGCACAGAAACTGCCCGGCTACTTGGCTACTTCGCGGCTACCTCAAGTGGAACAAAAGCAACTTCTTTGCAGAGTTTGAGAAATCCTTAAGCTGTCCTGCTGGAGAGCTTTACAGAATGTACTGTGCTGTTTTGCTTCTAGGCACTAGGAATAAGTAGGCACATAGGCAAGTAAACACGTAGGCACCGTGAACCTTGCCCTGAAGGACATGCGGCTGGAAATTTAGACAAGAAAGAGCATAAAAAACAAATCAGGAAGGTGAGTGACAAAAGCAGAGTGGACAGAAATTCTATGAGTTGCCTGCAAACTTACTGAAGTTTTAAACTCACATACTATTGAGTTAGAAATTGGCAAAACCAATGTCTTTTGTTATTTAGTATACTCCCTGAACAATATCAACAGTTTTTAGACTGATGACACACAAGAAATTAATAGAAATAATAAAATTCATTTTTTAGCATAGGACATAATATTTACTCTTACAATGTTAGAGATAAAATTCTTAGTAAATAATGCAATGAATTCTTATCAGCATAAAAAAAAAAAAAAGTTTCAGGTAAAGAGTTATTCCTTGTGGGGGTAATTGTGTTTCCATGTGGACCAAACATGCATCAGCAAAAGGAAAGAGTAACGACAGGGAAGAAAGAACATAGAAATAGAGAACAAATCCCCTTGTTCTTACTACTTTCATCCTAAATGACATTTGAATAAAGAGAACATTTGAATAAAGAGAAGCTGAGACTTCCATAGGGTAATCTGCAGCAGTAATAACTGACTGCTTGCAGTCTGTCTGGTGAGTTTTAGAATGTGTAAGGAACCGAGACTTTCCTGGAGACAGGAATTCTTGCCCTTTGCCTAGGAATTTTACTTGTTGCAGAGGTATTACTAGGAAAAGCACAAAGATGCTGGTGGAAAAAGCTGCCCCCATGGATGGAGTGTAGATTCCCAATATACCTAGTTATTGGTGTGCTCAAAGAGAGAATTCAAATTTTTTGTAATGCTGGAAATGGGGGACAAGAAGTCTTCTGTTGGAGAAAGAGAATGTTGTCATGACTGAGGCTGAAATGGAATACAGCAGGTTGCTTGGTTTCTTTCCAAAAGCAGTAGATCTTAATCTTACTGAAGCCTTTTCTTTATTTTGCATTTGTTAAAGGCAGAAGGAAATGTCCAGTACGAGTTAAATAACTTAACAATGCTTAGAGTTTCAAGTTGTCTTTTCTCATCTCAAGGTAGAGAGACAGCCACGGAGCTGCTGGAGAGTCCCTGCAGTGTAGAATATATGTGTGTAGCTTGTCCTTTATCCCTGTGCTTTTTGCATTGTTAGTTTGAGATCATAAAATCTTTGGCCTGGGACTCTGGCTTCTGTATGATCAATAGAAAAAAGGCCAGACGGGTTGGAAGGGACCTCTAGAAATCATCTCAGGTCAGAGGTCTGACCTTCAGTTTCAGTTAATCAAATAACATCAATTGGGATCAGAATCATGTGTTTTAGGATGGAAACAATCATTAATTTCCTTGCAGTAGCTGGGTATTTTGCCTGCACGATTGAACACTGAGAATTTTTCATATGCTCTTTAAACATTGGTCTTGGAGAGTAGGACTGGTGCATGTGTTTTAGCCATGGGGTATTTTGATATAATAGGATATAGAGGATTTATTCAGAAAGTTCTGATGTGAACTTTATACATTGTTTCTTTATAATTAATACAAAGCCACAAGATAAATGAAAATACACCCAAACTTTGTTACAGAATCACTCACTGACATAGACAGTAATGAAGGTAATAAAAAAATCTCTTTATCTGTCTTGGTTAAGCTGTAAGCCAGTGACTTGTATGTGTGTTGGAGCAGCACCAAGGCTCTCCAGGGATGCTGCAATTGAGGCAGAGCTGTTCTTCCCTCGGTGCACTCCCTGGGGCTGTAACTTCCCCCCATTCCAAAGCCAAGAGCAGCTGCCTGGCTTTTCCTTCACTCCCATCCCACTTCAGTTTTGGTGCCTGTCTGGAAGTTGTTTTTTTTTCCTTGATCATGCATGCTTTACCAAGTGTTGCTTCACAGAATTCTGCTTCTCGAGCATCCATCAGGATGCTCCATGTTGTATCCCTGTTGAAAGAATTTACAAGTTGATTGAAAGTATTGTGACACTTTGGGCAAGATTCAAAGGAATTTACCCAGAACTCTTTGAATGTCCCAGAAATGAATCATCAGACAGGATTTTAGCAAGGCCTTACTTCAGGAGGGAGCAGCATGGGGCACAAATTCTGTTCCTTGAAGCATGGTGAGAAGTGCAGAAGCTTTCTACCAGCTCTGTTGATTTTGTCACTTTCCCCTTGATTAAATCTGTACTCTCTCAGTATTCACCTTGTCTGAGTTCAGTGTAATGAGACTGTGGAAATGTTTCAGCTGTTTGAATTACAATTAAATGAAACTATAAAAATAAAGAGTATCTGTGCTTAGGGTTTTCGGACTAAATTTTTGATTGCTGGGCAAAACCCCCAAACTCACTGGTTCCATTCTTGAGTTTTCACACAGTGTTGCTGCTCTTGCATGGCAGTCCCTGGGCAGGGTGGTGAAGTCAAATTAGTTTGCTTTTATTTGGAAAATTGCAGTAATTCCTTCCTTGAAGGAATAAAAGGATACAGCTTCCAAACCAGATGGCATGCCTCTAGGATAGGATGTAAATCATGCATATTTTCCCTTGTATATGTATTTCTAAGTTGTCAGATAACTCTGCTTACTTCCACTGGGCCTGTGGTCACTCCTGTGCTGTGGTCAGTCCTCCAAACCTCCTCCTCATTGCTGCTGGAGGAGGAACAAGGATTTAAATCTGGCTCTGATTTTTAACAAAAGCTGGAAAAAGTTTGGTGCAAATGTAGGGACATAGCAATATCCTCACCCCAGCTTTTTTGCAGACTTGCACAATGCAAGTATTTCTTGGTAACTGTAGCATTTGGCAGGTGTGTAACATTTGAATTAGGAGTGTTTGAATACGGACTTAGCAAAATAAACTGTTGAATTGATGTGTACATTGGATTTGACATGGACTGAATTAGCTGAGCAGAAGGAGGAGTCTTAAGTGTTAAATATGCCAATCTATAACTAAGAAGCAGGAAAGTTAAAGACTAAGGTTCATCAGGAACTCTGGGACTCTTGCTTCTTCTAATTCTAGGTACTTAAAATACTCAAAACACTGAAATATGAGCTCAATCCCTCTGCTATTAATATTAATATAAATTCTAAAAACAATAAGACAATCTCTAGAATTACTGTAGTCTTTGGACTAGGTCCTTCATGAACTGTGGGGATGGCCTGTACAGTGTATGTAATAAAAATATCTTTTTTTTTCTAGGAAGACCACAGCTATGAGGAGATATTTAAGCTGGGCTTTCCTGAAATCTTTGTACCACAGTCCAGAGAGAGCGTAAGAAGCTTAGAGCAAGTTCTTGGTGCAAATAATGAAGATGTTTGGATTCCTGAACTTTTGAGGAATCAACTTTGGTAATAAGTTTAGATTAACAGTTAAAAAAAAAATAAGAAAGAAATAGTTCCTCATCAATTACACTTTTCCATAATTTTAAAATCAATGGTGCACTTAAAAATCTTTTTAGTGCTATGCTTCTCAGTGTATAGATCTTACCAGTTCTGTAACACATTGTTAAAGGAAATGGATGGTGTTTTAGCCACTGGAAAACAATGAAGGGAATACAGCAAAATTACAAATTCCTGCTTAGAGTTTTTCCTGCTGTTGGTGTGCCTCCTTATGACTAAGCCTCTGGAATGCCAGAACCCAACAGGCAGCCTGTTCTTCCTGTTTGCTTGTCCTTCCTTTACAGCACATCCCACTTATTTCTTCATCATTGGAGGCTGCTGCTTCTACTAACAACTTGCTTTTTTTATTCTCCTCCCTCAGATTTTCCAGTTGCTAACTTCTTCTCATGTTTAACCAGATGTGTTTCAGAACCTGTGGTGCATCTGGCTTCCTTCCTGGGCTATGTTAATAGCAATTAGTATCATTAACTAAGCTTCTCTTGCAACAGCTGGAACACCTCTAGTTTTGTTATGTGTTTTTTAAGGATCAGCAGCTTCAGAGCAGTATTGTAGTTACTGAACATTGTTGCAGTTATTTTTTCATAACTTGGAGGCTTTGCATCTAGAAAGCAGTGTCAGACCATACTTGAGAAATGTCCTCAGAAGAAACATAGCTAAAACTTTTAATGTGGGCACCCCTTCAGCCAAGTTCCCTGCATATGTGTTATATTCTAATTAGCATCAAATTTGTGGACAAATATAATTGTAAAGGGCACTGCACTATCCCAGCAGAGTGCCAAGTAAAAACAAAAATTTCTTGATCTACTGTGATGAGTAACTAAGGTCAATGACAAATGCAAACCAAGTAAAGCCCAACTGAATTTTTATAGGTGATGAATGCAGTGTAAGGATACAAAGTACCACATCGAGGGAACTCTCTCCTTCTCACTGTTTCAGCAGTGAGTGCATTTGGCTTGTTCTGTAGGACAGGTGCTGCAGAGCTGAAGTGTGACCTGTGGGATGGAGAAAGACTTGAGAGACAGAAAAGGCAAAGTGCAGAACTAACAGGGCTGAACTCTGCCCCCACTTCAGAGAAGCCACTGAATCCTGCGAGCTGTTGGCATGTAGCAGTCTCTGAAATGTGCTCCCAATGCCCTTCTTATCTGAGGAGCACAAACACACTTATGCTGACTTACTGCTTCCACTAATTGTCATACCAGCTCATTAGTACGTTGGGTTGGTAGTTTGGACAAGTGTAGAAAGAGTTTTAAGACAAGTTGCTTGTTAGATCAAGGTTAGTGCACAGCTGTACAGTGAAAATAACTGTTGCATATGTTCACTGGAAACCTCAGCTCCAAACCTCAAATTGTGTTTTGTTTCCTAGCATGGATTCTGGAAACGTATGGAGAGCATTCAGAGACTTTGATAATACCCCCAGCTTAAAGCATCCCTGGAGTAAATCTCATTGCCAAGAAAACCTCTTGAGTGTTCTCGGAATAGATGCAAATCAAAAGGTAATTGGACAATGGTTTTCCATTCTGCCAGCATAAACACTGGGTTGGGAATCTGATCTTCTGTAAGCTGTTCATGCAGATGCATGAGGGACTAGATCTGGGTGAGTCACAAGGTTTATTTTTTAACAGAGAGCTTTTTAAGACAATAGCTTAGTGTTTTCTCATCTTCATGTGTAAGTGGCTGTGAAATTGTGCAGGATCATGCTCTGACTGTCTTTACAGCAAAGTCTGCCCCACACAGTTCCCTGTTGTCAGGTGGTACACTCAGCTTTGGCAGGGATGGAGAATCAGCTCCCTGCTGGCTGTGCAGTAGGATTGTTTACCTTTTTTGCTCAGCGTGTGAGAAAGCTGTTAGCCTCTAATATCTTTCTGTTAAGTGAAAATCAGATCTGAATCAGAGAGGCTGTTACATTATTTTACTTTGAGGAAACTGAAAGTGAATTCAACTTCCCCTTTCCTCACATTATCCCTCTGTCTGTTTTTGTGAGGGAGAGTATGTTTTAAATTGGATTGAAATCAAACCAGCAGTGTTGAAAGATCTCAGATGGAAATGTCTCTGTTTAACAGTCTCTTGTTTTGAGAAGGTACAGGTTCAGGGATGGCTTAGAATTCAGTTATTTAGCTGGAATTAATTAGTCACGTAATTTTCAGAAGTAACTATTTCAGTTGATTATTTGAATGCTGAAGCACAGGGTTGGCAAGGTAAAGATTTTTTGGGCATATTTGAATTTTCATACAAGTTATATGCAAACAGACGGATGATGCTGAAGTTAGAAACCTATTTTGCAGGTGAAAAACTCACTTTCTAGAACTGTAATTTAACAGAGGGAGAATCAGACACATTTCTCTAACATAGCTGAACTCCCATTGTTTTCCCTTCTTGCTCCCCAGCATTAAACCAATGCCCAGGCAGCTTAAACTTACATCATTGCTTCTTATCTATTATTGAAAACTGTATCAACAGTACTGATTAAGATACATTTCTCAGCAATGCTTTGGTGCTTATTAAGGCTAATTCTAATTGGAAATGGCTTTTTTTATTAATTGAAGTCACAGATTCGTGTGTGTAGGTGATGCCTTGAGGGGCTACCTGGAACAGAAGCTGGATAGAGTTAGAGGATAAAGTAGGTATTTATTAAAATGCCTTCAAAGGATACACCTTGGGCAGTGCAGAGGCTACACTCGATGGTCACAAGCTTCTCAGATGGATTTAAGTTTGGTCTGTTTGCATATCAGAGGTTAAATTGTCCAGTTACAGCTTCAGGTAATGAAGTCACATTCCCCTGGTTTGCTCTCTCCCTGATTTGCTTGTGTTTCTACTGTTTGGGCCTGAGGCTGGGTTGATGACCTTGGTTCTCAGGCCTAAAAGGATTGTTTAGTCTGACCAAAATGTGAAGAAAGCTAACTAACATTCCATACAGAGTTCAGAGTTATACACTAATGCAGCACAGACTGAAAAATATAAAAGCTGAAACTTAGGGCATAATTCATAGAAGTGATTCTGGCATAAAATTGTTTTAATGCAAAGGGGGACACATGATAAAATACAGCTCCAGAAGGTAAAAGTTGTTGCTATTTATGTTGTTATTTATGTTGTTGTTTATGTTGTTATTGGAGTAATGATTTGAGGGAAACTTCTCTTTAGGTGTGCATTGAAATCAGATAGAAATGCATAAATCAATTGATAAATAAAATGTAAATTATGTTTTTTAGGATGTTTCAGAGAACCAGGCTGATACTTTTGAGGAGTCAAATGTCAAAGATAATGAGGATTTTAGATTTGATGGATTCAGTGTTAATGACTGCAAAGCATTGATCCAGACCAAGGTAAGGATTGTTCTGGAAGTGAGCACTTCAGAGAACCACAGAGTGTATTTACCATGTTCCTCTCTGCAGTTCCAGCAGAGTAATGGTTTGGTACTGGTACAAATTTTGGATGTGGAGTTGGTTTTTGCTCTTTGCAACCTCTCTGACAGCTTTAGAAAAGGTACCTTGGCACTTGTTTGTTTCTTGTTACAGCAATGCAAGTTGGAAAGAAAATTGTGTCATTCTCCATTGCCTGTAAAACACCTCAGTCTGTTTTTTAACAAGGTATTTTGGAGGTATATACTTAACCCAAGGGCCCTTCCTCAGTGGAGAATAAAATTGAGCAGCTGTTGTCACTGTGGAGACAGATAGCTTGACACACACTTTCATTGCTGTGTTTTATTTTGTTTACTGCTTTGGACAGGGAAGGTGTAAAACTGTTCTGGGAACCTTGTACATTAGAGATGTATGAGAGTATGAGCTGGAGAACTCAGAAATAAAACTTCAAAGGACTGTCCAACTTATTCCTTCATAATTCAGTTTTGCTTTCTTCAGTGAGTACATGAGGGGGGATCACAGTGGCTGAATCACATTGGAAATGTGTGAAATACAGGAACAGAGTTTAGACAAAGGAGAAGTGGTTTGAGATAGACAAAGAAGGAATAAAAGAAAAAAGAATCGTGGTACAAAGTTAAGGTAAATGGACTATTTTTTCTAGAATAGCCTCATAAAGGAAAGAACAAACACTGCAGCTTGTGTCTCAAAGAAAAATTCATTAAAAACATATGTAAAGTGAGTCAAACATATTTAAAGTCAGTCAAATCATACAATGGGATGTTTTCCATTTATCTTCATATTTATGTCTTTTTTTCCTCTAAAAAATCTAAAATAAATTTTTGAAAAATTATTTTAATGAAAATGTATAAAAGTTAAGTTGGCATATGCAAACTGATTAAGCTTCTGTAGGATGGAAAAAATTAATTAGGTTTTTCTTTTTCTCTCAGCTTGCTGTGTCACCAGACTCCAGACATGGTCACCTTTTCACCTCTAACTTCTTTTTGAAGACCTCATCATCAAATGAAAATGCACAGTGTATAACAATCCCAAGGAAGAAGCAGATTTTTGCTACACATAATCTAAAAATGAAATTTTTCAGTAGTGATGTTTGTTGAACTAAATGCAATTTTTAGCCTTTTTTTTTCTTTTTTCAAACTGAATGCAGTTTACCTTGATTTCGTTACTGACTTGGTACTGTAGACTACAGACGCTCTTTAGGAAAGTCACATATTGCTGTATATGAGGAACCTAAGGCCATGTTATTAGAAGACATTTCTCCTGTTTAGTTGTGAAGTGAAATTTTGTGATTTTGCCCTGCTAAGTTTTGCTGCAGAGTTGTCTCTCACAGTAAATGCTGCAGCTGCAACCACACTTCCAGATAACTCTGGTGGACTCTCCTGAACTACTGACCTTCCAAGCCTTGATGCCTCTTCAATGAAAACCCTTCTTCCCCTGCCAAAATCTACACGAGTCTCAGGTGTGTTGTAACGTGCCTTGTCACCATCTCTCCTCATACCTGCTCCATCTGGATCAGCTGAGATCTGTTGCTTTGCCACTGCTGAGTGTCATGAGAGGAGCTTCCTTCATTTGGGAGCCATCAGTGGGGTTTAGCAGAATAAAAGTGTTTTAATTTCTGTCTGGCGAGCCCTGCTGTGGTGGTTGGGGTGGAGGCAGCAAAATGCTTCATTCTGGCATTGGTTTGTAGCTGAAATAAATCACCTTGTTGAAGCTGATTGTCACAGGACATGCTGGGTTCATTCAGCCACACTGACACCATGCACACCCTGCTCGTAGAAGCTCAGCAGCATTGCAGTTCAGGACTTGCACAATGGTGTAAATTCCTGCCCTTTAAAAGTTTTATAGAAACTGTTGACTGTTGCCCATCTTCTTGCATGCTTGAGTGCCACAGGGGATGCACTTCACTCTCATTCAGAAGGATCCATGTTGGTTCCCTGCCAACTGCAACAGCTTTATTTATTCATTGGCAGTAACTTTTACACAAGTTACTGATCTATTTGCTGCTCTGGCCACTCTGAATATGAAAATTTTATACAGCTTTTTGTTTTAAAGAGTTGCTAACCATGGCAACTGATATATGTTGAAAGCAGGGAACAAAGGTGGGTATTCCAAAACTAAGTCAGTTAATTATTTAATGAAGTGCCTCTTCTGTTCTTAGAATTAAGAATACTATAAAGCACTGGCAGACTTGAACCCTTAATCTAGTAAACTGTTCAGCAGTGATGTTACAATTGCTGTTATAACTTCAGTAATGCTTATGACAGCTCAGTGCTATTACCATGGGATGGTCTCTGTCCTGCTTACTCAGTAGGTGGAACAAGGCATTTGGAAAAATGCTCTGTTAAAGTGGCTCTGCAGCTTCCCTGGCCCTGGAGACAGTCCTGCAATGCCAAACTGGAAACTCCATCTGGGTACAAGAGCAGGGTTAACTTTTTCAATTAACCCTAGATTTGAATTAATTTTCAGTTTCCCTTATATTCTTTCAGACCTCTTAAATAGGTATTAAATAGGTTGTAGTCATATGCTCACAAAATGTTAAATTGCCAATAAATGGTGAGTGAATAGTTTGGTTGGTAATAAACATTATTAAAATCAATTATAAAATTAAAATCGTATTTTTATGCTTTCAGACAAGCAGGTGCCTGCAGAGGGGCTTCAGGGGGCAACTCGTAGTGTAACATTCATTGATGCATCAGAGCCCTCTTTTCCTCTGGGCTTTGAATTTTGCCTTTGCTTTTGTGAGCATTGGATGAATGTATCGAGAAATGTTTTGCACTGTCACTCTGGGAGGATGAATACCTCATCTTTCCCTCCTATTAGCATATTTTACAGCCCTGTCCAAGGTACAGAATGGAAAGAAAAAGGGGTTCAGCCCTCGTGATTCAGCAAGGAAACAATCTACTGGGGTTCCAAAGGTGATGGGCTCCACCTTCCAGGTATTTCTCTTTTGGACAGATGCTTTGGGCTACCTGAGCCTTCATTACCTGTAAGCACTGGCTGCATAGGACAGCTGAGGGAGGGACCTTGTAACTCCCATTTCCAACCTGAGATGAACAAATTCACCATTCCAGGGGAAAAGACTAGCAAAATTTGAATGGCAAAGTAATTCAATTCAGCTTCAAGGTTGAGGAGTTCTGGCAAGCCTCCAGCCCCCATCAGAATTTGGATATGACCTGTCTCTGTGTGACACGCAAGGACACACACAGACACTTGAGAAGGCTGAGAAATTATTTATTAAAATACCTGACTCCACATTTATAGTATTTTCACGCAGACTAGGGATTGGAGAAGAAGGCTGACACTTCTCCCATCCTGTTGGTCAAGACAACTGTCCATCAGCTGTTTTCCACACCAAGAGAAAGTATGAAAATAACTTTGTCTTATTAAAGCAGACTTTTGATAACGACACCAGTGTGTGTGAGAAAGAATCTAAGAACTGTGAAAAGACCAAGTTAGAAAGTGCTTCAGAAAAACCTGAAGAATCAATGCAACAACGACCGGCACATTTGGGGGTACCCACAAAGGCAAAACTGGGCTCTCCCAACTGGCAGAAGATCAGGGAGACAAACCAAAGTGTAGCCAACCATTTTCAGGCACATTTCACGGTGAAAACCCAGCCTGGCCTTCTGTGGCTGTCCTGGGAAACGAGGGGTGCCGGAAGCACCTCTGACGTGTTCTGCACAAGCAGTGAGTGCTCATTTCCTTGAGTCATTTCCTCGTTCCTGCTGGCCCTGGCAGCCAGCCCAGGGTGCCAGCACACGCCGTGTCCCCAAAGGCACGGCCAGGGGCACCCGCTGTGTGTGCCCTGGGAGTGGTGCTCAGAGGAAATTCCACTCTGTACCTCAGCACATTTTAAAGCTACACATTTCACCGTTCCTCGTCTTAGTTACGGGCTCGCAGCTGTGGAATCCTGAGTTTTGATGAACTAAACGTGTCACTGTACTCTGTGTTTGCGGGAAGCAAATACCACAGACTTCTGACATTTGCTCAGGATTTTGAAAAGGCAAAAATGAGAGCAAAGCAGGAGTTCTGGACAGCAGAGCTAGACAGGAATGCCTCTTTCTTACTACTGAGACTAGATGGAAAATATACACATAGAGCAAAGTTTTACAAGGTTCCAATCAGCAGTGTAATTACTGAAATGCTTCCTTTGTGGAAGGAATGCTGTAAACATTCCTTTGCAAAAAACCCCTCAAACCAACTTCGTTGTGAAAGACTGAAAATTTTTCAGTGCATATTCTAAAATGTGGAATTTAATAAATTATAATTATTTAAAAGAGTCAAAAAAAAGAGGAGGGACCGTTGGACTCCAGGATGATTTCTAACCATACTATAAGCCCACCATTTGTTGCACATGTAGAAGATGGAGTGAAATACAAATAAAAGAAATCTCGTAAAGATGTAAGTTTTTTTCAAAATGCAAGGTCATTGCAGGATTCAAAAGCACTCTGGTATTTTTTAATGCTGAAGATCAGCTTTAATAGTTTAAAAAATGAGACTTCCTGGAGTACTCCTACTCCAGTTAAGACAGCAAAGGGAATTTGCCTAAAACTGAGCCACCTTCAAGTTAATTGTTAACTCCCAAATTTCCCTGTGGATCCAAGTTTAACTTTCCAGATCCTCTCTGGAAGATTAAAAGAGAAAAAGTTCCTGTTCCTTCTACTGAAATATGTCTGAGAACCTCCTAAATTGCCTCCCACAGCACAGCCTGGATGCCAGAGCACAGCCAGCACAGCTTAGTGCTCTGCTGGGTGGGATAAGCAGGCCCTGATGAGGGAAAAATGTATGGAATGAAGTTGCAACATATTTTGCTTTTTTCAATCAGGGCGAGATGCCTGTGAGTGCTGGGCAAATCCTGAAATGCCAAAAATCCTGCAGCTTCCTCAAACATCTGCTTTATTAACACACACTTCTACAGACACACTTCTGCATCTTCAGAGCTTAATGCCTCACTTCTAACATTTATTTTGAACAGCTCGAAATTAGTTTTGCCCGGTAATTAGTTCTGTGAGGAAGATGAGTTACAAACGGATTGGTAATTTAATTTTGTGTATTTTACTGCTGCTTGTGCTGGAAAATCAGTCTTTTAAAGGGTCACTTGCAGCACACAGAGCTGGACAGAGCACTCTGGGAAGCACCCAGACCTCCCCAGCCAGCTGTTTGAAGCAGCACTGCAGTGAGCTGTGCTGCTCTGAATGCTTTTTAGTTCAGATATTTCAGCGTGCCTAAAATCAATGCAAGTGTATGAAAACCTACACCGCCTTTAAACAGTCTCAGCTTGCTCTGAAAGCTTCAAAAATATTTTCTTTAAACACTGAACTGCAGCACATCCTTGAAAGGCAGTGTTTTCTGCTGCCGTGGGCACAGGCTCAGCCCTGTGCTGCAGCATCCATAGCCTCAGGAATGAGTCAGTCCAGAGCTGATGGCACCGTGGCCACACCACTGGATTTCTGTGCAGTTCCTTGCACACCTGTGCTTTTCACACTGTGCTCAGCAGGCCTCATGACAAAGGGAGGAGGAAGTCTGCAAGCAGCAGCCAGTGCAGTCTGATCACTGAAAGTTTCTGGAGAGTGCACTGTTGGGCCTTAACTTGTATCATATGAATATTTTTTCCTTTAAAATGGAGGGAACTCGATGTAATTCTTAAAATGGCACATGAAGAGGTTTGTCTCTATTTAAACACTTAAAAATAAGGGGAAATGGCCACTCTGCCTCAATTTCAATCTTGAAAATTCATTGCAGAAGGGTCAAGATCTGTTTTCAGAGGTGTTCAACAGAAGAGGATGGAAACCTGTAAACCTGAATCTGTTGCTTTGGTTTCTACAAGCAGCCTTTCACTAGCCCAGAGTGGCCTGCAGAGTCAGCTCTATGTGTGTCAGGGACACTTGTGACACTTCTTTCAGGCACAGCAAGCCCTGAAGGGACACCGAGAACTGCAGGGGCTGGGGGCACCTCACAGGGCACTGGAGACAAAGCCCAGGGGACAGCTCAGAGCTGAAAACATGTGTCACCTGCTCCCAACAGGAATCAGCCCACCCCACCAGCTGGAAAAATGCTCTGTGAGTCACCCACCCCTTCTTTGGTTACAAACCGGATGGGAGGGTGCAGTGCTTTTGAGAGAAAACTTAGAGCTAGAGCAAAGCTGCAGCTTAGATATTAACAGCTGAAGCAGAGAAAACCTATGGATTGTGGTAAACCAGTGTAACATTATTAGAAGAATCCAAATTCCAAACTGGAGACTCAGGCTCCCAAGCTGGGAGGATGAGGTGCTGTGTAAGAGAACCACTGAGCAATGGAAGAGCAAACACCATGAAGACCCCAGATCTTATTAATGGTCTAAATTATTATTATTATAGACATAACTACCTAGGAATTCCAGGGTTCACAGTCCCTCTTTGGAGGCACCCAGCTCAAGCTGTGGCACTTTCCTGAAGGAATCCATCCTTCAGGGCATGTAGAAACCTCATGTGCCACCCTGTTATGAGGTATGTGTAATTTCTGTACAAGTTTGTAAGGTGTTCAGTATTTCTAGGGACAAAGGATGGGGGAGAGGGGGCATGTGAAGGAAAAAAGGTACAAATGCTTAGGGAAAATGTCTTTGTGTGTGAAATACCAAAGAAAAGGTGGCAAGGTGCCATAGATTTTTTTTATGCCTTGTTTTTAAAAGTCACATACAGAAGGCTCCAAAATATAACTAGTTTAAATGCAAAACTGTGGCTTTTATTTCCAAACATACAATAAATAGGTCCACCACAACTAGCCTCTAACTTCATTTTACATGGAAGGATTTTAAAATTAGTTTGTGCATATTTAAAAATTAAACTTCCCTTTGCACTTAATTCCAAACATAACCGAACTGCATTACACACCAGCTCATGGTCTTGGCACTGTGACACAAGCAACCAATTAGAAACAGAGCTCTGTAGCCAGGACTTGTACAAAAATTGCATTTTGAATTGTTGATAAAAGATCTACCAACAATTAAATCTTTTGCTGCAGTATACAAAAAACTTTAGTACATAAATGTTGAAAAGCGAGTTGTCTTCTCTTCCATTTCTGTAGAGACTGCAAGGTAAGTGGATTTAAGTGTTCACTATTTGCTATATGATACAATTTTCATACCAAAATATCTTTACTGCATAGTAACATTCTATATTTTCGAATGCAAAAAGAGATTAGATGCAGCCTTTTTATTTTATCCCTCATCACTGAATTTAAAGACATTTTTAACCGCATCTCTGTTTCATCACAGTGCAGAAGGCCCTTAATATTTCAAGGATTTATTCAGTCATATTTTTAATACAAAAGTAGAGGCTGAGGAAAAGCCAGAGTAGTCTATACACAATGCACAATCTGCGTACATTCTGAAGCTGTACCTCTTCAAGAACTAGATATACACTCTTCAAACAAATCCCTTTATCCAGCAATTCAAAATGCTTTAGATCAGAAGTTTTATATTAGAATCAATACAATATATGCATATAAATACATTTATACCCTTCGGTTGCTGAACAACCCAGATGGCTGCGAGGATGTGACCTGAAATGGTTCTCCATAGGCCTGGGATACCAAATTATGTCTGCAGCTAACTGTTAACCAAGAGAGTCACAGTAAAAAATGGAGATCTCTGCACAAGGCAGGTGTGCCACGGCATCACTTAAGACTAGAAACACCAGGTGACACCCTGGCCCCTTCAACAGGGCCAGGATTTCAACTTCTGTGAGATGCAACACACAGGCAACATTTCATCCCTCTGCCGATGCTCCGTTCATGAAAAGTCTCAGCAGAACAACAAAAACTCCAAAATACAACAAACCAAAGCAAAGGATTTACAACTGCAAGTTTCCGAGACGGGTGCTGCAGCTTTCAAGAACAAAGTAAAAGTTTTATAATTAAAAAAGGAGGAAAATAAAAAATAAAACCCAAACCAAAAAGCACTGTGCAAGTGTGAAACTCAGAAGACGATAGCAGGCATTGATCTAGACCTTGGTTCAGGCTGAGAGACAGAACCCAAACTGCCTGGTGGAAAAACAGTTCTTACTGCAAATCTCACCTCCAGCTGAGCAGGGTGTTTGTGTATCTGCATAAAAACAGCCCTGCCCCACCCAGGACAGGCTGGGGCAGCAGCTCCAGGGTCCCAAAGCCCAGGTAGCCCCAGGGAGGGACAGAGCCACCAGCCCTGGCTCCCCACAGGTGCTCCAGGAGCTCTCTCAGCAGCGGGTGATGTGCTCTGTGCTCTCAGCTTGCCTTCTGAAAGGATGCAGAAATGTTGGCTGAGTATCCTCCAAAGGTGCTAGAGGTTTTAACTCTGAAGCGTTTCTTCCCACAATGCCAGGTATACAAATGTGTATCTTTTTAAATAATATTGCACATAAAAATCACCTTAAAATTTGTAGTGAAAGCAGGGTTGAAGGACAGTGTTTTCCAAAAGAGAATAAAAAGCTACCTGTACATAGTAAGTTTTAATTTAAAGAACGCCAAGATTATTCAAAATCTAAGCACATAATACTGACAGAAAATTGTTAAATTGCACAATCTACATATAAATTAATTTGTAAATACTTAAAAGTTTTTAAACATTGAATACCCTTGATTTCACAAATCAGCTAGGTCACTGTCAAAGGATCAACTTAATGAGTTAGAAGTACTTTCCCCCAGAAAGAAACAGAAACAAAAAGATTTGCAGTCTCAGATGAAGCACTGGAAAGAGTTAAAGCATTTCAGCTCAGAGGTAGTGCTAAACACATCCAACTAGAAGTCCATTATATTTGAACTATGATGAAATAACATAGTAAAATGTAGAAAGACTATAAAATTTACAAAAATAAATAGTTCTGAATGCTTTAGAAAATGCAAGAGACTTTGTTGGTAAGTGTCTTGATCTGCTTTTCTGACCAAAAGAAAGCAAAGCGTGTCTCATTTTTAAAATATACCCATCTCTAGTAACGTGTCTGCAATCCACACAATCTAACTCTGCAACTTGACAGATGCCAGCTTGGCATAGACTCTGATATTAAAAATAAAGTGGAGGCTTTGTAAAAGATCACCTCATATGAAATTTGCTTTGCATGTAAATTCTTCTGTCAAATTAAAAATTGCACATAAAAAAGTTTATTGAAAGAGGCATGAGGGGTGATGAGGGTATGTGCCCATTGTTCCACATACACCCTGGAAGGAAAATGATGATTGCACAGTTCTGATAAATAAATTTTTTTAAAAAAACATCTGCCACTTTTTTGGTTTATAAGTTTTGGAATTATTTAGAAAATCCTACCATGGACAAATTATTATTTAGTTTGCTTTTTAGAGAATTCTTTACAACTATTCCAGTGGCTTTTATCCTGAAACCAAATGAAAGTGGCAGTTTAAAAGTATCTTTGGGTAAAACAAGTATCAGGATCCAACCAGAATTTCCATGATGTGGTCCAACTCACTCAGATCTGTTCTACATATCTGAATGTTGTTTGCTGAAGAAGAATTACAAGATGGGAAGGTTTTCAATGGTTCTTCTGTAGCAAGAGATGGTGATCTGGGCGGCATCAGGGGAGGGCAACAGAAGTCTGAATCATACATTGAAGTGTCAATGTCTTCAAAAATGTCATCTATTGCCAAATCCTTCAAGTAACTGGTTGAATTTGAAATCTCAAAGGAACCAAACACACATTCAGCTCCCTTCAAATCCTGCCTATCATCTTCTAGTTTCAGACCAGTGTTTTCTGGAAACTTTGGCTGGTCATCTCCAGTAGGAACCAGACACGTAGGTGGGCTTATATCCTCTACAAAGTCTAAATCCTTCAGAATAGATGAAATAGCAGATGACATGTCGTCGTCTGAAACCATCAGCAGGCTGTTTTCAATGGGGTCTTCTACAGACCGCAGGTCACAGCAGTGAGACTCTTGCTGACCCACACCTGAAGGCAACTGAAGGGAAATGCCAGGAGACTCCATCCCTGGGTAGCTGTGAGAAGCAGGAGCAATGCCAGGGCAGATATTGACTGGCTGCTGGCCGTTCTCCTGCCTCATCTCCTCCTGAATCTGCCGCACGGTGTTGGCGATGAGCACGGAGCGGTGCAGGTTGGGCTCCACCAGCATTTTGTACGTCTGTAACTTGGTGAGGCACATGTTGAGCACCAGCTGCCTCTTGAGTGGGTAGGACAGACTTCGACTGGAATCAAAGGCACTCGAGAGACCAGCCATGTTCTCCTCATAGTCACTCAGCTTGCGCTTTAGGCCTCTCCCCAACATGAACCTGGAAGACAAAAATTATGAATTAACCTTGGGCAGGCCCAACAGACAATTCTGAAAACCCTGTAGTGTATAATGTATTGGTTAGTTTAGACTTTTGATGTCACAGAACACCAAGAGACAGAAAGAAATCCCACACAACACTACTTCCACTGAGAAGATGCACTTTCCAGCTATATTGTTTCATGGCAACTTTTTTTCTAAACAGAAAACATGGAAGAAATATACTAACTCTTCTTTAAAAAAACTATATCTGACTGTCCACATGAAATAAATTAGATGCTTTGTATTAAGGATCAAACAACTCTACAGAATATTTCATCATTTCCATTTCAACATTCATTTTTGGGTACAGCAGGTAAGATTTCAAGCAAGTTTTCAACACCCATTTTTATCTCATTAACGCATTCTAATGTCTTGCTCAGTGTCTCTGAGAACTCCACGTAGGACTGATTCTTCACTTTTTTCCTTTGGTGACCCAAAATTGCTTTACAGCAAGACCAACAGCAGGGCCTCCCATGGGATCCTTATATCCATCCACTCCACAGCTTGGCAGTTTGTTTAAATGTGGGAGGGAAGCTGGCTGGGCACTGAGCTCACAGAGACAATGGGTGCTCATGGCTGCTGGTTCACAACCTGCTACTGACCTCACTCTAAGAACATCAGGCAGGAAGCTATCAAACAGCATTTCAAAAGAGACCAATTTTGTTAGGATAGTTAGGAAAAAAACCAGAATTTAGCTACTCTCATTCTGCTTTGTATATGAAATATGATAGGCCTAGAATAATGTGGCACAAAAACCTATACACATACACGCATCTAAAATATAAGTGATCCAAACAAATATCTGCTTGGGCACTTTGCAATTACCATCTAAAGTCTAAGGAGTTTTTTACTGGGGACAACAAGCCCTCAATCACTCATATAAACACAGAAAAGGAGTATACCCTGCACAGAAAACACTGGTAAAATCTTAGTTACACACATCCTAAAGCTTCCATGAATACAGACACCTTGCTCTCAGACTATTAAAAAAAAATTAAGCAATCAAAAATTAGACAGGAATGGCAGATTAAGGGCAGATCCTTCATGCACAACGATCCAGACCCTGCGTGCTGCCGAGGGCCTCCCAACTTCCTTTTCATGTGAGCACTGGATGCTGCCAGCAGCAGCTCAGCTGATGGCCGCAGCTGCCAGCTGCTCGCCTGTTGCTAGACTTTTGGGGACAAGGAGAAGGCAGCAGGATAAAGCCTCTTTTACTTTCAGGATTTCTCCAGCTTTGCAGGGAGCATGGCAGGGCTCCACGGCTACATCCATCTGCCCAGACAAGGCTGTTGGAGAACTCAGCTCCTCTGGAGGAACAGAAAGCAAGCGAGCAGGGCATCCTCCTCAGCAACACGCGAGAGAAAACAGACAGCTGCTACAGGAGTTTAGGTGTCAGACTTCTCAATAGTACTTTTTTATTTTTTTTTAAGGACATATCTGGATGAAATTCAGCTAGTCCTAGGACTGCATTTTTACTTAGCAGGGAGTAGTCTGGTCTATCCTCAGTTCATTAACATAGTCACTCTTGAAACAGCAATAAACTTCAATGACTTGTAATTCTACCATGGCTGCGATTTTCTAACTTTGGAACTCTGCTTTTCTCCAAAGTTTTCTGCTAAACTGACACAGCACCAGCTGAATCTCTCTGAAAACCAGAAGGTGCCTGGATGTGTTGTGCCTGTCCACCTGGGTCATCTTCCCACACTGATCACGTATCGCTCTCCCACTCCAGCATCCCACTGGGAGCAAACAGACCCAGCCAGTACTCAGCACTCCATTACAACAACATCACAACAAATCTGGATACAAAGTTCAGGCACAAAATATAACAACAAAGTATTCTGGGAAGGCAGTGTGTGTGTCAAGGATCCTCAAACTACTGACAATACTGTCCGTAACTGATAATTTTTAACACAATCTATGGAAAATCACATTTATGCAGGACAAGTAGACTGTTGCTAAATATACCAAATCTCATGGTGAAGCCAATCATTTATGCAAATCATAAACTCACAATGAAATTGTGAACTCTCCATTTTAAGTAGCATTTAAATGTTGCTTACTACCTCAGGCATTATCTTATAGCATCACTTTAAGAACAAAAATTATGCATCAAAACAGCTGTTTCTTCACTAAGCACCATCATTCCCATACACTGCACATTAGTGGGATTGGTTTGTTTTTTTTTTTCCTCTCAATTGATTAAACAGACCAAAATTTACACTCATAAGGGAATGAAGTTATGACCATGCAGGAAACAGCAATTCTGACATTCCATATATTCAGAATGCTTGGTTTTGATAATTTACTGCTTTTAATTATTTTTTTAGAATACACATTTAAACTTTGTTAGATACACAGGACATACTAGTCCTATCTCTTTGAATTACATAAATCATGTTAATTCCTAACATCTCAAAAATGTGCTAGTATTTTAATTCTGTAAACTAAAGACCATAATATGCAGACTATAATATGCGGGGATGTACAATTTCACAAAAAAACTTAATACGACATGCTTTACTTTTCAATTCAAACAGCAGTCTAGTTAGACTAAATACTTCATGCTCATATAGGCAGACACCCCTCTTTTCATTCCTCAAATTTCCTTTAAAAAATTTGTCCCAGAGCATTTTAGAAATGAGCATGATAGCAGTTAACTATAAAAATGAAGTGCATGAAATGCTATTTGCTCCAACTTCAAAATGCTACTACTTAATATACTCCCCACTCCCAAGATGTGTTTTTAAAAAAAACAAACATAGTACTGCCTTACATTTTAGAAATTCTGTCTAATTTATTTCCTAACAGGAAAGATCCCCTACTCTCCCTCCAGGAGCTAGATGACTTCAGAGATTACACAAAAATTTGGAAAAGGCTAATAAAAAACAGAGTACCATTGGTACAGTGGATTTAAAAATGACTAGTGTCATGGTTGCTACAGGAGACATTAAATTTCAGTTCTTGTCAAACACACTCAGCTGCTGACCTACAAAAGACACAAAGCCCCTTTGTTAGCAGCTAATCTACATTTTATCAGGCCTTTTGCTTTACTTTCTAACACAAGAATTTCTAACAGGATCAGATCCTTAACAAACTACTATGTATTTTCTAAGTAGCTTGCTCTTCCCTAGTACTGGGTATTGACAGCTCATCCCAAACCCAAAATTCAATCAGGTGCTCTCTTTCACAGCATTACTTTGCAGCAGAAGATGCTGATGGCATTGTTTAATTATGCAATGCTTATTCCACTTCAATTTTTGGTAGTAGGACAAACAAGCAGGCGTGCACACACAGACCCCCAGCTGCCTGCTCAGACGAGGGGCAGTAAGCTCCTGTCCATCAGCAGACACGAGGGCACAGCCAGCTCAGAGCAGCACAGTCCAGGCACATTAAAGCACCAAGAGTCTCCAGAAAATGCACTCTCCTTACTCCAGCCTAATTCCAGCAACCTACTCTTGAAAGATTGGATCAACTAGCAGGATTTTGGGATGTGCCGATCTGATAACGCTAATTTATAAGCAAATAAACTGAATAAAAATCAAAAGTTTACGCCAGCTTCAAATGTGAGGTCCCTACATAGCTGCTCAATTATAAAAGCAGCAAGCTCTAAGCCACCCTGTTCTTGAACTTGAAAAAGTTCCATAACAAAATTTTTTTTCCATTCAGATGATCTATTTTAGAATCTTTTGTCATGAAAAAAACAGGAACAATGAGGAGCAACACATCTCAACTTTTTTCCTGGCATTTTCTTATCCTCTCATTATAGTCATGCAAACTGAGCCATAGGCCGTTCACAGCAGAATGCTTTTTTAACAGGAATAATTTTTCAGATATAGAGAAAAGGAAACAGTGAACTCAGCATTTGAGAGTATCAAACTCTCTATTCACATCTCTGAACTAGAATGGAGTCCATGTAGAAACTCTGCCCTGACAGACTGTTCCTCAGTTCCTTCCAGTCCTCCATGGAGGACATTTCACAGCAACTCCTCCCTGCTAAGATGGGAAGAAGCATCCAAGCACTGTAATCCTACACCATACCAGGGTTTAAAAAAACTTGGGAGGGAAGAGGCACGTCCCTGGTTGGCAAATCCACACAATACCAAACAAACAGGCCTGGTCAGGGTGCAGCTACTCAGAAGAAACCTTCCAGGCTACCAAGAAAAATTCACATTGCGACGTGTTGTGGACAATACAGGGCCCGTGCCACCATTTCAGCTCCATCTGTCACACGGTCTGACAGTGCAGCTGCCACTGACACATGGCTGGGAAGTACAGCTGGGAACACTCTCAAGGAATAATGCAACATGTGAAAACCCTCAATTACTTCTATCTGAGCAAACTACTACTTTAAAAACTTTTTCTGGAAGATGAGGGAGAAGAACTAAAGAGAAAAGTTGAACAATGTTTAGAACTCAGGACCTCACAGAGCTTTAATTTGCAGTAGCAAAGAGCTTCAAAAGTAATGAATGTATCAAACATGACTGCCTCAGTTAGCATGGTCTGAATGTGAACTATTCATGCACAAAACAAGCACTGTATTAAACTACACAACGGTTATTTACTTACCACTAAGTATGTTTAAAAGGCAAGATCATCAATAAAGTACCTGGCCTTCAGTATGCAGGTAAAGATAACTGAATTCATAGTGATTCCTTTTGGCTTTTCTTTCTAGATTATTATTAATTTCAAATTTGCTTGATCCTTTTTGTACAGCCACACTGCTGCATTTTTCAGCCCAAGACTGTCTCAAAGTGAAACACTACTTTTTCTTACAGGATAAAAATATCAGCTTTGCAGGTGTGTAAGCACCTCATGAGTGAAAGCTGCCAGTCCAGTTTGCAGTAACCTTAAGTATTAAAATCAAAATTAGAGACTGCTTGCTATTTTAATTTGGGCAATTCCCTTTCACAGTCTCCTTTGTCTCCTAACTGTAGAAATCATGTAAGAATAAAGACAGAAGTCTGTCTGGGCTGGAGATTTGTGTTAGTGACTGACCAAGGCTGGCTGATAACCTGGTGTTCTGCTCTCCCCTCTCTTCCACGAATACATCTCACATGCACACATCTATCTGCAGGAAGTGCAAAAGAAGACAAACACTCCAACAGTTACGGGTTTTTCCCAGAATTATTTGATGTATGCTGCACATTATTTTTAATTATAATCTTTCCCCTACCCAGCACACATTTTTAGGCGACACAACTTCATGAGCAGTTTTAATTAAGTGCTGGACTGACTATTGGCTTGTATTTCACGCAGAAGAAAGCACACAAGAAAATGGGAAGGCCGAAGGTGCAGCTAACAGACACAGCACAAATCCCTTCCTCCCATCCAGGCTTAGTGCTGATCACTTGGACATGCCTTACATAACAGTGTAAGCTGTCACAGCCACAGAACATCTCTGATCTGGGGTCCCCAGCCAGTGCTGGAGATCCTCACTCTGCATCTCAGCTGCCACCCAGAGCAAGCAAGGACAAAACGCCTTAGGAAACACCAAAGTAACAAGCAGTTCAGACCCGAAGATACTTCCAAATACAAAGAAGTGTGTTAAAATCCATCACCTCCCCATCCCCCCCTCAGCCCTGCCCCAGTTTAGTCAAGATGAGTAACTGCTGGAGAAGGCACAAGTGACTAAAAGTGTGCATACAGGGAGGAGTGCAGTCCTACCAGCTTACTCCCATACCTAAACTCCTGTGCAACAACTTCTTCACAGGAGTCAGAAATTACCAGAAAACAGCTACTCTAAGAAAGAAGACTTAATGTCAACTTTTTGGTCAACAAATCCTGACCTATAACACACTCACAGTCTGGTACAAATCAATTGGAACACAGAATCAAGACGTGCTTATTGTTCAGACTCAAGAAACCCCCCCTCAAAAAAAACAACAAACAAACCCAAAAACAAACACACACACACACCAACCCTGAAAACAAAACAGAAAAAAATCCCCACACCTAAGGATTTCCCCACATTTTGAAAGTAAGACTAGCCTCAATAGCATTCATTAGGTACAGGAAAGGAATGAGAGGAAGACTGAGTTTAGCACAGGATTATTCTGGAACTAATAATGTCTCCACTGTCATTCCTAGGTGTGGAAATAGAAAATAAACCTGTATCATACACAAATATTTTAGGAGCTGAAATGATGTTTAGGAAGCACTTGGAAGTTTTACCTTCATTTAAAAGTTAGTTTGAAACCCCCCACAAAAACCTGTTTATGTTATGTCTACTGGGATCTGGAAAATTCCTGCACTTAAGGACATCTTTCTAACTTCCTTACTCCCATTTCATTTCACAAAGCACTGATAAGAGCTTTGCTTCACAAACTGTGGGAGCTAAGTTTCAGAGCATGGCATTTCACTGTGGAGAAGGAACTCCTCTGTTAGGATCTGTACCTTTCACAACTAAAAACACATGGGTTCCAGTGCTTAGTAGAGAGAAACTTCCATCCTTAAAAAAACCCAAACTAAACCACTATCACTCTTGTCTGTCACTTGTGTATCTTGTTTCACATTTATTAATAAAGCTCATGTGTATATTGTTAATGAAAATGTGTTAAGCAAGGTTTTTTCAGGGGTTTTGGGTGGGTGGGGTTTTTTCCTGTTGTTCATTTGTGGGTTTTTTTTGTTAGTGGAAGAAGAGTCTAGAATCATTTAAATTAAGAATCAATACTAGTTGGCAAAAGTTAATACATGATCAAGAGTTACAAAACCTAGAAACTCCCACAGTAAAACTAAACTATAATTAAATGAGAATGTAAGACTCATAAAGGAAACAACAAGAACCAAACAAAGGATTATTAGAGCTGCAAATGCAATGACAGACCTCTTCACAGCTTATTCTAGTCAACTGAACAGTTCTCAATGCCATATTTGCTTCAAATAGATACTAGATGCATTCATCTACATAACACTGACACAAGTTTAGGGTTACAGGGATCTAAAAGATCTACTAATAGTTATAGCTTATTAAATATTAAAAAATGGCATGTCCATACTTTACCAAAAAAAAAAATGGATCCTTAACCGTAAAAGCAAACAAGAAAAAAAGCTCTTTTCCTGATAAGAGGACTGTGCATTTATTCCTTCAGTAATCAAATCAGAAATCATTGAATTTTCTGTTGTAGTATTCAACTTTACTTCAGTATCCAAAGTGCTACCTTCTCACAAGACAAAATTACAACACTCAATTTTAGCAGCTGAAGAGGGAATCTTACCATAAGACTGAAGTCTTAGTTAAGCAATTTCTAAGAAAAATGTGATCTTAAGGCAGTATGCCTTATTGCATTGTAATAATCCCCCTTATGAAAGAAAAAACAGTAATGAAAATTCAGAATACTCAAACCAAAGAGTTTTTACCTCAATTTATATTTTATATCCCATTTTTAAAATATATATTTCAGTTTACCAGTCTAATCCACAAATAACATCTGCAGCCCATTATCAGAACATGCCCTATGCACATAAGAAACAATTTCATAAAAACATAAAAGTAGTTACCCTTAGAGAACAGAAAGGAGTCCAGGCAGGAAGATTCTGGATTTTACATAAAGTGTGGTCATCCAAGAGTCTTAAACTATCCCAGAGGCCAAGCCATCCACCGAGGTAGGCTGATGCGACTTGAGAGGAAAAACAAAACCAGAGTATTTCATTACTATGTGGTGTTTTTTAAACCAGAAGCATTAAGCACACAATTCAACAATACTTTATAAATGGTTTGTGTTAATTTCTATTAAAGCAGATAAATATGGGTAAAAGTCCCTAAAAGTCATGAATACACTGAAATAGGAGGACTTAACAGTTTCACCTGTGAACATATAAAATGAGGAAATTGTCTTTCATAAATGAGTATTACAGAATGCTGATCCTTTAAGTGTTAGGCTTTAGGATGAGGACTTGCACTGCTACTTCCTCAGGTTATTGAACACCAATTTACAATTGTAATCATCTCCAAAATTACAAAATCAAGAGAGAGAATACCATGCACTGTGAAGAAGTACATTTCAGAATTATCCCCTAATGCTTACAGGCTGCAAAAGCAGTTAGATTTTTATTTAATTCCCCAACTTTTCTCTTTTTTAGCATACACAAAACCAGTATGAGAATACAGCTGACAAGGTGTCCTACAATTGTGTCTAATGTTCAATGTGGCACCATTACCATCAAACCCCTGATATAGCAACATCTGCAGTATGACTAGAGACCACATGGATTAAATCATGGATTAGCTCAGGGCATTGGAAACTGGGAAATGTGAAAGGGCTGTAGTGACAGTAAACTATGGGCTAGGCTAGGAAATGCGGCGGGAATCGCACGATCCATGCTCTTGAGGTCTCACCTCCACCTGGAGAATCAAACAGCTCTGAATTCCAAGAATTAGAGCCCTCGCAGGGGCTAACAGCCTGCAGCCAGGATTGGATGTGACATGCCTGTTTGTGCACATCACACACACAGACACCTGACCCAGCTTCGGCAAAACCGCCTCACAAAGGCGCCGCAGGAGCAAGGATCAGCGCTATCCGCACCAGCACAGCCCTTCCCCAGCAAAAACCAAGAGTTCAGACATTATTTCACAGATCTTAAAATAATACATACTGAAAGGCAGTCTTACATTCAGACAGACGGGCAAGTAAACGCCTACAGTTCATCTTACATAGCAACTCATAGCCTGATGCTACCAAAGGGCTCCTCCGCTTACAGAACCTCGGAACTGTAAAGATGCAGTAAAACAGCAGTAAAATGCCCGTGACCTGAGCAAGCCAAATCTAACCCACAGCAACAAACAGCATCTCCCTCCTCCTCCTAGAAGCTGACTTCCTTCCCAGTATAATGATATATCCACGCTATCTGTAAATAATTTAAAAAGAAAAAATAAAAGAGCCCCAAACAAAGAGACAAATGAAGATTCATAACCTATTTGCTCTGAAACAGCAGGACTTCAGATGGTCACTATTGAGGTTCATTAAAGTGCACTTGTTAGGTCACAGGGAGAGGTGTGTGGTCACTGCATTTTCTATACACTGAATATAGAAACACATGTTTAATGATTTAGGATTCTTTAATGCTAGAACAACTTCACAAAGCTAACAAGCATAATAAAATGTTGAAAAGTTTTAGATTTCAGCACCTTAGCTAAAAACCCCCAAACCCAACAAGATTAGAAATACTGGATAAAAAAATAGTACTGTTACTTATGTTTTAGAAGTCCAATATTTTGCTAGAAGAAGATGAAGTCAAGAAGTTTTCAAATTTAATTTTTTTATTAGATACTTCAAAGGATTCCTGCAGAAGTAACTGTGGAGGTTTTGACTTTTGCCCTGTATGATTTCACACTGGGTTGAGTGTCAGAAAGAAGTACAGAAGTAAGGTTATTAGGTTTAGTTTTTACAATCTGTTAGGAAAAAAAACAACTATAGAAGACACAGAGTAGCTGTAAATCAATATGAATTATATCTCTCGTGGATTACTTTTTGTCTTCCCTTCCCAGTACGTGTTTAGGGGGCCACTGTAGAATTTTGAGATTACTGCATCATTTCAATGTTAATGATATTTCCCAGACTGCAGCCAACTGCCTGAACTATGCAATTTTAGCCACATCAAAAATAAGGTGGAAAACTACTGAATAAGGCTCCTACCTATGCTTTTAGGAACGAGAATTCCAACACAGTTTGAAAAATTCCAGGCCTAACTAGGGCAGAAATTATTAACTGCACCTTTTTGTGAGCTCAATCTGCAAGATGCATAAAGACCGATCTTATGCTTCTCCAGTCCTGTCCACTTGCTCGTAGCCCACACTAACACGCCTTTACTAAGGCAAACAAAACCTGGTATTAAAAATGTAACTGCAGCTTAGACGTAAGTCGCAACTAGCAAGCGGCCGCGCTCAGGAGTGCCAGGATGGAGCCGCTGGGATCCAGGGAAAGCCCTTTCCTGCCGCCCTCCCGCAGCCGCTCCCGCGGCTCCTGCCACCATTTGGCCTTTGTGGAAGGAGCGTCGGTGCTTCCTGCGGGCGTCCCGCCCCCCCCGCGGCCGTGGGCAGCGGTAACCAGAGACAACCTTGGGCTTCCCGAGCTGCGAAAAGTTACACTCCTCCCCCTTCCTCCGCCCGGCTCGCTCAGACCCCGGCCGGGCTAATTATAACTGCGCGAACAACTTCCACCGCCGCCCGCGCTCCGGGCGCTCCCCCCGCGCCCAGCCCGGCTCCCCGGGGCCGCCGTACCCGCACCCCGGCCCCG
>VZTB01016563.1:133817-302404 GCA_013397245.1 Thryothorus ludovicianus
CGCCGGCAGCCCGCACCCAAGGCCACAGCCATCCCCGCCCCTCTTTTCTTTCTTTTTTTGTATAAACTCGCAGTCCGTCTGTGACCAATGCTACTAAATTTCAGTGAAAGGCACGCCCAGGGCCTCTACAGAGCAGCGTTCCTACAACGCCCGGTGCCAGGGCTGTTGGGAAACGAGGCGCGCACGTCTCCCGACCAGCCCTAGAGCTACGTCAAACATTGCACAATTCCCCGTGAATATTCACTTGATTTTTTCCTTCAAATATGAGGTGGTTTTAGCCATGCTCAAACCTCATATTTGCTTTTCACGGGCATTTGCGTAATCAAGTTACATTGGCACGAGTGTTTGTACAAATCAGATTTCAAAATCTGACATTGAAGTATTTGTAAAGATCAATTTTGATCCTTTGTCAAACCCTGCCATGGGTTGGTTACCTGATGCATTCCCAAAGAGCTGCTTGATCCAAACCCATCTCTGAAAGAGCCAGTCTCTAGAACATTAAAACCAAACTCAAGGACATTTGCAGATGGGTTCCTACATCGACGGCAAGAACAGACCAAGCTCACACACAAGGTTCCATGTCGATCTCAAAAGTACTGCAGAAACATTTTCAATTGTCTCGTGGAGATAAACTACAACTTCGACGAAAGATCAGCTGCTTTTTGTGATTATTCAGCAAAGGAGATTTTTCTCTTTAACCCTCAGGTCCTACAGATTTTAACCCTCATTTCTCCTGATGGGCACCCGTGAAGGGGTAGGAGTGTGCAAGGCCTGACCCAAATGCAAAGGGCAGAGAGGCAGGAGGCCGGAGCTGACCCCTGCGGGTCCCTCAGTGAGGACGAGGGGACCTTCTCTCCAGGCCACCACCTCTCTCCTGCAGTGTGGTGCCCTCAGTTCCTCAGCCACAGCTGCGCCCTGACCTCACTGCTGGGGGTCACGGAGCACAGAAGGGGAGCGAGTGCTGCCGTGAGAAGCACTAATGAATCCTTTTTGACACGCTGCCGGAGCTGTGCAGCCTCCCCGAGCTGCTGAGGGGTGACACCCCGGCCCCCATGGTCCATCTGCTGCACCGAGTGTAAGGGCAGGACCAGTGTCAGCACTGAGGGGGAGGAGTACACCAAACACTTCCCCCAGAGCCCTTCCTTCCCACCACACACTGTGGTGGCTTAAAAGGAGGAGTAATTCTGAGATGTTCAGGATTGTTCTGTCTGCTAAAGTCAGCCAGGGACAACCAGGAGTGTTGCACCAGGACCGACCCCTGCCATATGCTGGGGATTATCTCCGAGGAATAGACACAGGAGAGGCGACCAGAGGTAGCTGGTGCAGAAGGGATGGATCTGGAATCATTATGTCTAATATGGAATATTAAGGGGTAGTTTAACTAGCAGTACCACCAAAGTGTGCCCATAGCTTGAGCCAAGATTAGCCTTTGCAGACTTGATTCCTGCTGGCAAAAGTCTATGACCTCTCGACAGCCTTGCAGCACCAGTACAGCCCTGGACAATTCTCCCTTTCTGCAGCTCAAGGCAATGCTTGAGCCTCTGGTACAGCCATTCTCCTCCAGTCCAGCAGACCTCCCAGAAAGACACCAACACCAGTCACCCTGCTCTCCTCACTCCTTCTTGAATGATTAACCTAAGGTGGTCACCTGTTCTGTAAGCAACTTTTGTTCTGTGCAATAGAAAAGAGTGAATGTGCCTTCTATGGTGGGTGTTTCTAGAATGGTCAGTTGTTTCAAGCATGCTCTGACAAGAACTACTGAAAAAAAGAACCTGGAGTTATTTAAATGCACGCATCAGAACTTTGGATTCATGGCTTAACACTTGAAGAAGTTAATGGAAATGACACAAAATATGGTGATTATTCACAAATGTTTGGTCACTTTTTTTGCTCGTGTTAAGAGTGGGATTCACATAAAAGAACTGGAACCTCGTTTAGCTTGGCAATTAATGTCTTGTGCTAGAGGAGCCATGCTTGTCTCTCACAGTGAAGAAGACAGAGGGCTGAGCTTACATATAAGGTCTTTCTTGAAAAAAAAACTTCCTTTAAAAGGCCCTGACATTCTCAAATGAGGTCATGTTCTAGGAGTCTAATGCTCTCCCATTTTGAGTTGAATATGATTTTTTTAATGATTTAAACATGGCTTTTCAGTATGACTATACTCACTGCAACAGACCAGGATGCCATTCTCACGAGCAGCATATTTGCTTTTGCAGCAAATTTCACATAAACCAGGAAAAAAACACAACCCTAAAACCAATCAATGTCTCTATATGACTCACCTGAAAGGAACACTGGAGGTTTGCTGCTTCTTCTTACCTTCATACTCAGCATCTATTCCAACACATGGTTCCAGGAACACAGGAACTAAAGAAGACTCTTTTCATATGGATTTATGCCTGTGATTAATTACTCTGTGTCTAAGGTACAAGCTCTAATTGAAGCTGGTCTCATGCCTGGAAACTTATGTCTCTCCCTTATCTGGATTACTGGATATCAGTACAGAATGCTGTTTTCTTCTGGGATCTCCACACTTGGAAACATTCTAAAAATGTAGTGACTGTGAGATTTGCCTGATTTGATTGAAATGAATTAGCTATTCTAAAGCTGAATGGCAGAAAGATCCCGTTACGCCATGCTTCCATAGGGAAGTGAGAAAGGCAGAGCACACTGCACTAAAGTTAGTTTTACCACCTCTTTTTGGTGGTAAAGCCTCTGTGAACAAACTATTCCTACACTTACTCAAGCTTATTAAAAAAAGCCATGACACAAGATGGTTATTACAAAACCTAACAACACCTTACTGAATATTTCTCAGAGTAGGAAATTACCCATTGTTCTCTTTTGTCAAAAGAATCACAATTTACAAGAAAAAGCACTTTCCTCTTATACCTTTCAAACAAAGCAGACACAAAAGCAAATGACGGTACTGATCTTCAATTTAAACAATTAACCATTCAACAATTTTGTCTTAAACTTCAGTCAGCTCACTGGACACAAAATAATCCAAACACCCAGTGTTTTCCATATCTAGCCTTTCTCCCAGTAATGATTTTAAACACAGAAAAGTGAATTAGTTACAAGTACTGGGTTGTTGTTTTTTTTTTCGTATTAAATTCCTTTGGGTTTTGAGTTTGTTTTTTATCAACATACCTCTCTTCCCTTTACAAGTCCTGTTTTTTAAGATTCCACAACCCCAGGTTGAAGTTGCATTACTTTTTCTTGATTTCCTCTTGAAATTTTGTCTGTAAATGGAACATAAAAAATAGTATATGCAGTTCCTTTGCTGCAGCATTTTACTATTACAGCACATACTTGCACTTCCCACAAGCTCCATGGGGACTTGCAAATACAGCATACATGGGGATACAATTTCTGCTTAATTCTGAAGTCATGGAATCACCTGCATCTTCAATTACTCTTCCCTAAAAAGATGACAGTTGAAATTACTCAGATGTTTCCCTGGCAATGCAAAGCGGTCTCTAGCATTAGGTTTTCCTGTTGACATATTTGTCATGCATGAACATTTACCACAATAATTCTTCAGGTCATAAACCACACATTTTTGGGGGAATGTTGGTTAAGCAAAATTTTTTTGCCAATAATTTTTGGGTTTTTTTAAGAAAGAGCTACCATGCAAACTTATGAAAATGATGTCAAATAATGAAATTTTTGTATTTTTCCCTAGATTTTTTTTTTTTAAAGGTGCTACAAACATCTAAAATAAGTCTCTTTCCTGATGAATTATTTGATGGGATTTTACCTCAATGAAAATTCCTTGGAAAAAAAAAAAAGGGAAATTTATCTTAACTGTCAACTTTGCAAGAGACCCCAAAAGAAGTTCAGACAATCCTTGCAAAACCTTGTATTTGATAAGCCAGATTGCAAAAAATACCAGTGTTCCCAAGATGTTTATTTCATTTCTTTGAAACTTGGTGGCTTTGTACTCTTAGTATTAGTCACAGTGTGAAATAACACTCATTTAAGAACTGATGAGCAAAGAAAATTTGTCATCATCAGTCATGGGTTTTTTCTGCATATGGGACTACATCCTAGGCCTGAGACACAAGCATATTTTCACTTTGAACAGAAGTCATTTTTGAAAGTGTTTTTATTTGTCTTATTGTAAGTGTCAAAAACAAATGTGTTTTTTTCATTCTAGCTTTTGACAGTTTGTTTATTTATAAGGGAATATGGAATAAGTTGCAGAACTGTAAAGCAGTCACACAAATCAATATTCTGAGACAAAAAAAATCCATAATGGTCTGGTATCATAATATTAAACTATGCTCTCACTCAGTTTACAATAATGCCTTTTAAAATGCTTACTAAAGCAGCCCAGATGTACTGAAAACTTCAAAAAAGTCTAAGGATGGCTTTGAGAACAGGTAATTCCTGGTGAGTCTGAAGACTGAGCTCACGTGTGAATCCCTGACCTGCTCCAGGCTGGAACCCTTCACTGCTGTGCCCCCAAGGCAGTCTGCTCAGCAAAGATGCTTTTTTTATTCAAAGACCTGTTTCTCTCTTCATTGACCAAATTTGTCCTTTAGGCAAATATAGCTGAGGTCATTGAGACAGGCAATGTCTTTTTCTAGGCAAACTCCCAGAGCTGCAGCAGAGAGAGGGGGTGAAAAGGAACCCACAACCACCACAGGAACAGAGAAACAATAAGCAGAGAAGCCATTGTTACAGCAGCCTGGATCCTTGTACTTCTTGCCTTTGCAGAATGCCCAAGCTCTGATTTTCTGGCAAGAGAAACAGAGAACTAAAACCACAGGCACAGAAGAAGGGGACAGATACTCAGTGTTACCTGCAAAGGAAGCAGATTGGATCTTAGCTCTGTGCTTGACAGTGCTTTTGTGTGAGTCTACAGCCCAGTGCCATCAGCAGAGCAACAGCCTCGTCTGACACGCAGCATTGAGGCTGGGCAAGCTCCACGACTCTTCCCTAGGAGCACAAGAGAAAAAAGGCTGCTAGGAGGGGCAGCAAAATCTGTAAGAAGCCTTTCCTAATTTAAGAAGCTAAGGTTTGTTTTTTTTAATTTCCCATATACATGTAGAAATTAAGAAAATCCCCACCAGCAAGTATCATCTCTCACTATTTGTAGTAACAGCTCACTAAAGAAATGAGAATGGCAGTTAGAAAATAAAAGCTTCTTTTTTTATTATTCCTTTATTTTTTTATTTTTTTTTTAAACTAGAAGTGAAGCATGAGAAGCTGAATTAGACTGAGACACATTACAAAAGGAGTAGGGAGACAAGTTGATTTTACAGACTGGTCTCTGCAAAGTCAGACCAGTTGTAGGCACCCATCAGTTCTGCATGGTGACTGTGCAAGTTTCAGCAATATCAATTTTTATACCTGCTGAGCCAACATACCAGGCTTGTAAGAGCATGTAAGATTTGGCATACATTTTAAGAATGTAATAAAATAGGATATATATTTCTGTTTAAATGCTTAACTCCACAAATGCCTTACCTAACACCTTTCCTGTTAAGCCAAGTAGTCTCTATAAATTGTTTAACTAGGCACAGCTTCCTCAGTAAAGGAATGCACCCAGCTGAAAGCTCAGTACAGTAATAAAGTATAGAGTTATAAATACACACATGTGCATTTGACATACACAGTTGAGCAGTTATGAAGTTAAACTTATTCCTATCTGTAACATGCAGACTGATGCACACTAAGGAGGTGAGGAAGAGCATTTTTAGAATACCTTAACATGAAATTGCTAATTTAATGAAAATGGAGAATGTGGAGGCAGAGGGGAACACCCACAATTGCTCAAACTTGCGGGTTTTCAACACAGTTCAGACCAATTTTGGGAAAGTGTCCTCAGAGGAACAAAAGATATTTAGTTATTCTAATCAATGCTGATACTCCTTTATAAAATTAAAACTGTCTGGCTTTCTGTTTTACCCTAAGGTATCTGCTGTCCAGTTTAGTAGTTCAGAGAAAAGCATCATGAAAAATTACCTGCAGATTTATAATTTTTGAAGGAATTTCTGATACTATGACAAACACTACTAAATAAGCCAGCTTTATTTCACTGTGAGAAACAACAGTTTTTATCTGCATTTGGATCCTCCTGAATCAGCATTTATTACTGCAATACCTATGAGTGTTCTCTCAATGAAGACATGTAGCATGGGCTTCTCTTTGGTCCAGCTGTAGCCTATGGATTGAACTTGTCCCTATATGCTATTTTGTCCTTTGACAGGAAGTTATTAATCAAAGTTTATGTCAGAAAGTAAAGTTTAACTACAGCAAGTACAAGTTATCTTATGCCAAAACTAATACAAGGAAACATCTTCCAGTTCACTTAAGACTCACACCAAATGCATGGTTTCAGAAGATGGAGCCAACATGCATTCAATTGTTGAGTTTGCAAAATTTAGCTAAGTGATATGATCTTTCCTCAAAGCAGGTAATTGTAAAGCACATAAGCTCAGTGGTCTCCTTATTCCTGAAGTGATACTCAAATGTTCTTGTAACAGCCCTTTGGCACCCCCACCTCCAATCCCCTTTCCAGGTTTGAGAATCTGCATCGTAGGTGAGGTCACTCATGGGAAGGCAGAGCTTGTCACACACAGCAAGGTTCTCTTTTCTTGTTCAGCAACTTGCTTGGCTCAGATCTACAGAGAACAACCACATTACTGACAGATATCTTCCCCTGGCACAGCCATGGCCAACATGTTCCCAAAACCAAGCCATATTTTCCCCTTTCCTTGCTAGCTTGGAGATCTCCCCAGTAGCAGCTTCTGATGGTAAACATTTGTTACTTTATAATAAAATCATAGGTTATATTCAAATTATCTTCCCCCAAAAAAGTCTCCTAGGAAGAAGCTTAGTTATATACACTCTAAACCGAATGTGCTGGAAGAAAAGACCACCATCCCAAATTGTAATACATTTTTTGTTATTAAAAAAAGCCAAGAAGAAACCCTTGGTAAGAGTGGAGCATATTAATTATGACAAGACATCATGACATACCAACCAGTGAGACTTAAAGGCCGCTAATAACACTTTTTGTAGTAATTAGTGCAAGATAGTTATCCCTTATAAACAAATATTTGATGGTAGACTTCAATGATAAACAATGCACTTGATGACATTTACATATAAATACACATAAATAAAAACCTGCATCATTTAGGTTTGTAGTTAACAAAAAGTATGGTCTGAAATGAATTAAATGTAATTGTGTCTAGCTAGGTCAAAGCTCTTCCTATAATGATACTCAAGTATGTGGGGTATGAAAAGAATAAATGTACAGTTCTCAGTTTAGTAAAGTACTACTCTATAAAACAGAATCATGAAAACAGCTCTTACATTTTAATGCAAAGTATAAAATTGTATATTTACATTTACATACAATTTACTGAACTACATTGAGTAGCTCATGGTAAAAAAACATCCCTTTTTGAAAATCTTGCAAAAAATACATCAACTGCAGATATGATCAAAAGTTACTAAGTTAGCAGCTGACATAACATCTGTAGTAAAAAATATATTTTAGGAAAATACCTGGAAAAATCTAAACACCAATAAACACTTTAAAACTATTTTTGAAGTAAAAATTGTAGCAAAACCCAGAAGAAGCTAACAAGGATAACAAGAACTATTGCATACTGCTCTTTAAGAGCCATGTAGCCATTTAGAACAGAAGCAGCAGGTATGGTAAGAGTTTTGTGGTGTAACAAAGTGGAAACTGGAGGAAAATAGGAAACCAGTTATCCAACTTCCCCCTCTATTACCATTTTTATGGGAGAAGTGTAAGAAGGTAAGAGAATCTTCCATATTCTCCATTACAGGCTAAAACAAATTGGTAAAAGGAACCCAATTTCAAGAGCCTTGGACCCCCAATGTAAAAACATTTACTGTATGTACTTACAGTTCAGTGGATGATAAATCAGATTATTACACTACAAGTTGCAGGTTAACTTTAAGAGTTAACACTATTTTGCAATATGAAGTGCTTCTTAAAATATGTATCTATATAATATATAGATATTTGTAAAATACTCGTGCAGATTTGATAGAACAAACTGTGGAAATTGTTTTCTCAAGTCTTTTCTTCCCATTAACAGATCTTTACCTCCTACACAGGAAGGTTCAGGATTCAACAAGGATTTCCACAATATGATCAAGGTCATTAAGATCAGATTTGCAATTAGAGTTAGAAGCTGTATTTGTTGGAGAAGAAAATGTCTCAAGACTATCACAGTGTCCCATTTTTGTGTTGCTCATCATGCCAGTTAACATAGTATCAAGATCATAGTAAGAACTGTCAACTTCTGAAAACAGATCTTCAACAGAATTAGGACTTTTATTCTCCAGTGTCTCAAATATTTGATCTAAAGATTTTTGAAAGTTTCCTTTATTTTCTTGTGGATTCTCCATTTCCCACACGTTGCTCTGCAGGTTTCTTGGTGCTTGCACTGAAGAGGCTGTTGACATAGTTTCTGTACTATCTTGAGCTTGGTCACTCTCAAAGTCTTTATTGAAAGTCCCAAAGGCTGGGGCGTGCTTTCCCTCAGCTTGATCCCGAGATGAACGACAGAGGATATCGGTTGAAACGAGACGATCCAGGGATGCCTGCCCTGTACTCTGTGTATTTATCATCTGCCAAGTCCCATCTTGGGTCATTTCCTCCTGGATCTGCCGTACCGTGTTGGCTATAAGCACCGAACGACAAAGGTTGGGCTCGACCAGCATGTGACACAGCTGAAGTTTAACCAAGGACATGTCTAAAAGTGACTGCCTCTGGAGATTATAGGAAGGAATAGCCTTAATACCAGCCAGAGTCCCTTCAATATCTTCTTCACCATCAAAACATTTTCTCTTCAATCCTCGCACAAACATTGTGTCCTGTTAAAAATACCAGACAAATAAAAAAAAAAGTAATCATGTACAACATAAACAGCTCGAGAGGGAGGAAAAAAAAAAAGGTACTAAAAAAGACATCAGCCAACTTTAATGTTTTATTAAAAAGCGAAATAGAAACATCAGAATTGTCATACCATGTTCTAGAATGTGTGGTACAACAGGGGTCAGGAACATTGGACCGGGTCCCAAAGGCGACATTCGGGAGCCAGGGGTGAGCAGGTCCCCAAGGCATCGGACACAGGCTCCCGTCAAGCTCCACACTCCAGGGGAGTCGGGAGCTGCTGCCCCGCACAGAAGCAAACATCTCACCAGCTGTGTGTCACCTACTGGAGAGGCACTTTCTCCTCGCTCCTCCAGACTTTCTACTGGCATGCTTAACCTCTAATTTTGGAAATAAAAATACAACCTGGCACACCATCTTTAAAAGATTTGAGCCCTCCAGAACATTAACGTGCCTAACAGAGTAACATGAGAAAAAAAACCATGGGCAGCATATGTGAAAACATTAGCTTATTTTGGCTACAGAGAGAGTAACATCTAGATTTGTTCCATGTAACTTGAGACGTTCAGCAGAGATGCCCAAAGCAATCCTTCCGGTTCCCTTCCTTGGGTGAGTAAGTGTACTGCCTAATTCCAGTCACAACTGTTTGTATCACTTCTTTTAGTTTTATAAAAATTGGGCTGCAAATGCAAGCTGGTACCTGATCTTTACAATTATGCTCCTTCCTTCTAAGTCTTCTGCCCTTAAAATTTCTATTTGCCCACTATTTGGGGACTTTTTTTCAAGGTAGTGACCCAAACAAAACAGTTTTTCAGCTGTTTTAAAAGCTGATAAAACCAAAAGACTATTGCAGTCTTTCTATATAATTTCCCATTTTCTATGATAAGCCCTAAACTTGCTTTTCTGATTGCTACGGTACATTCCACATATTTTTAAGGAATCCTCTCTCCGCTTTTTCAGAGACACTAAAATCCACCAAAGGGCAACAACACTGATCCTTTCAAAATACATTACATGCTTATCTACTGTGAAAACCTGGGGATAGCACAGTAGCTTAGATAAACACTTGGTCTGACTCTGTACAACACTTGTTACATTGCAGTATATATCCATGAAATAGCCTTCGCTGGGATTTGCCAACTCTCAAAAGATTTACTTCTGCTGAAGGTACAAAACTCTTTGGAATTCATAACGTGCAGAGACTACAATATAGAATGAACTTGGTCTTGTAGTCATTTTTCGTAACTTCTTAAAAGCTGTCCATGGATTAGTTATGTATTAAATACTTTGTTATGTATTAAATATGTTTCTTCTAAAATTTTATCCTGAAACCTAACATATTTGCATTACTCCTATTAAATATAACACATGTTGTTGCTTTGGTAGTTCTTTTTCCAGATTTTTAGACATTTCTGCAAACTTCCTATCACAGCATATACTATTTAATTTTTCCTACACTTGTATGTACAGTAATTTCTGAACACATCCTCCCCCCCACGTGAAACAACCTCCAGTCTAGAAACATCTTTTGGGACTGTGTACTAATCATGTATGATTACATCATCAAACATTAAACACTGTGCACAGTTTGAAGCTTCTTTTATTTCAACTTACATTCTTGTGAAGAGTAATTAAAACTTCAATTGAATGTTAAACTGGTTTTCATGCATCTATAATTTAGCATTTATATGCCTTCTAAGGCACACCAACAGAACAGAACACAGGAGAAAACTTGAAAACCTCAATACATCCCACACACTTGGGCACCTAGAGGCAGGGGAAAAACATTTTCGATTCTTAAAGGTAAATCTTTCACAGCATTCACTGGATTTTTTCCCTAAAACCTGCTTTCAATTAGGATCTTGCATCATAAAGCCAGTTCTTTGTCATCCTGTTCTCCTGACTGCACAGAGTACCAGGTTACAGTTTCATTTAAAAAGCAAAAAGTGAAGTACCAGGAATTGTGTTTGATGCAGTCCTTCCTCTTCTCCCATGCTACTGAGCAAGAGTCCATACAGCAGAAGTGACAGCACCACCTGCCAAGCACAGGGAAGCAGGATGTCAGGCAGGGACAGGAGATGCAGGACAAAACAGTTTGGCTTCAGTATCTCTATCCTGTATGATTTGAGCATCATTCCCACGAACATGAATAGTACTATTAAACCCAATGCACAATTAGAGCACAAATGTGATTTGACCAACAGTACCCCCAAAATCTTCAGCAGGAGGTAAATGCCAGTTTAATTCCAAGTCCTAGGCTACTGCCTTGACCTTTGGACCAGCCTCTCCCTTATGCCTACACCTCTGCCATTTAAAGAGCAAACAAAAATTTTTTATATAAGCATTAAAGATTAGGTGTGCACAAACAAAAGGTAATGAAAGCAGGTCTTCCTTTCTTTTATTACAAAACTATAGTTTTCACCTTTGTTGTACAAACCCATGTATATCTGTGTAGCATCTAGAGGAAACGAGGTGGCACAAACACAAAACTGTAACATGGGAAAACATTCATGAATATTCCTTTACCACCATAGAAACATTATGACTAAAATTTACTTTGCAAGGTGACAATAACAAAAGTAATGACAGTAATTAAAATACTTTAACGATAAAGGTTGAGTTTTTAAAACCCATTTAAAACATAACATTTGATATCTCAAATACAACTTCCCATCACATGCAACAATTCACTTAGCAACTGAAACTAAAAAGAATGCTGTTCCAACAGGCAACAAAAACTTTTACAATAAACTATGGAAACAACTCAGATACTTTTCTCGACATGTCTGTGCAGTGCAAGACAGTTCTGTGTCTGCAACTGAAGTGCATACCTAGAAAAGAAACAAATAAAGAGGATGCACATGGACATCTGTTCTTATTTTCTGTTTTGTGTAGTAATAAACATTTTTTCAAGACTGCTTGCTCTCAAATGTGGGGGGAAGAAGATGGCTGACAGAGGACTTAGGGGGTGGGAGTGCAGAAAACATTTTTTTCCTCAAGAAGCTGCATACTTGTCAAAATATCACAATGGAAAAAAAACCCCACCTTTAACATTGTCAAGCCAAAATCTTTTGACTTGATCCCAGGTATTCAAACTAAACGATATTATGTCATGGAAACTGTATTTCAACCAACTCATAGTCTCATTTTCTTTTATGGACTGAGTTCACAGCAACTTTAGAAACAATATATGAAGGCATCTGAACTACAGCTTCAGTCAGATACTGTATCAAGTCAATGAACTATTTCTTATTTCTGGCAAACACTTTATGACACAATAAAAGTTCAGACGTTTTTGCTCCCCAGGTACACTTCCAAAACATTCTATAAGTGAAAAGTGATCTCTTTGAGAGCCTGTGTCTGGTAACTCTTTGAATCCCAAAATTTCTACTCTATTGGAGGATAGGTGACAAGGGCATAAACGTAATTTGAAAAAACCCAACCCTGCAGAACACACCAAACACACCTCCCACCCCCAGTAAGTACAGGTAAAGATGAGAAGTCATCAAACTGAAATCTTTTCTGATGCTATTTGGTATAGCTGACAATATTAGAGGGAGAGTCTGTGGCTGTTTGCCTCCCAAAATAGTGGGCAATACAGGAGGGGACTGTTGCTGTTGGTAAAAGAGCCATTATCACATCCACAAAGGAAATGACAGGGGATGCTAGCAGACCAGTCCAGTCTGTAACCTATTTACATACTACAGAAGGAAAGTTTTCCCATGCAATATAATAATGTGTAAAACCTGCTGCATGTGATTCCAGGTTCTTCCCTAGGGCAATAACCAAACCACGTGGAGCTCTGTTAGTATAAACCTGAAGAGTATGTCCATCACAGCAGGCACTTCTTTGGGTTCCATAAACTGGCATAGTTGTGTACCTCAGCAGCCAAGTTCCCAGTAAAAGCATATTAACTTCATAGCTATTATCAGATGCAATTAAAACCCTGAACACAAACGACCTCCTGTAGACTTCTCTGCATTATCTCTGATAAGGACTCATCTCAAGAGAATGCTAAATTTGAAACTTAATTAAAATCTAAGTACATTTTCCTATTGATTTATGTATTAACAATACTCAAAAAGGCATTAGCCATTGTGTAAAACCTTTCAGTACATCCAGAGCAAGACTTCAGAGTCAAGGTGTTCAAAATCCCCTGATTCATTTCAAGCAGCACCTTTCTCTGTCCAAGAGACAGCATCTGGACGAGGTACATCATCTCCTTTCTTCCTCTGCTACCCCCAGTGTCATGGGCCCAAACTCTGTGTGTTCAACTAAACTGCTGTTTGAAACAGTTATGCAAAGAAAAATGTCAAGGAGACAACAGCTAGCTGCAGCATAATGCGCTAGGAAAAAGGAGTTTTGTGGATTTTGTTGTTTTGTGTTTTTTTTAAATAATAGCACAGTGTTATGTAATTCATTACAAGTTTTGCTTTTAGGATCGACAAATTCCCAGTCTGCTTTACAAATAAGGTGCTTGAAATTTGATCCATTTCTTATTATAGCATCAACTTTAGAACTCCCAGTTCACACTCAATTCAGACTCATATAGTGATATGTCAAAGATATGGTTAAGTACTTAAGGGAAAAAAAACTGCTTCCCTTTAGTTGGGGTAACAGAGAAGATAGGGAATTTCAGCAGTGCTTATCTTTATGAGAAAGCAGACAAGACCTACCTAGACTAGTGCTGGAGGTTCAGTGAAGCAGTGCTGGTTTTTGTACAGCCGTAAGTACAGTGATGATGGTTAGCACGGAAAGGCAAAAAGGGGCAGTATCTCCCCTCTACCACTCTAATCCTCTCCACTCCAACACTGGCTTTTCTAAGAAGCGTGTGAAGAAACCAAAGCACTGTGTAATAGTGGAGAAAAAGACGGAAGGAGAGCTACTCCTCTTAAGGCATGCATGTGTGCCCATGGGGTGGTGTCGGGGTATAAGGTGGGATGCAGACACAGCAGAGGGCTGGCAAGGCCAGAAACATCGCTATTCGCACTGGAACAAAGGCTCCAATAAAGCACCGGGGTCTGCCCACCCCCGGGCCGTAAGGCAGGCACCTCTCCGGCATTCGAGAGATTTGGGAAGGGCTTCCAGCACCCGAGGAAGGGCAGGCTGGGCAGCTGGGGCAGGAGCTCGTGGAAACACAGGCGGGGGCCGGGAGCGCTGAGCGGGGGGAGCCCGCAGAGCCGGGAGGAGAGGCGGGACCGGGGCGGGGAGCGAGGGGGAGCTCCCCGATGGTGGGAGGGCAGCGGAGTGCCCGGGGGAGGCGCGGACGATGAGGGAGCGCGGCTGCGGAAGGGACCGAGAAGGGCAGAACGGGCCCCCTGTGCCGCCCGCCCCGGCCCCCTCAGCGCTCCCGGCGGTTACTCATCGCCCCGCGCTCCCGCCGCCATTTNCCCGCCCGCCATCTTATTGTCAAACCCCACAAAGGGACCCGCGTCCGCCGGGGGCGGGCCTTCCTCGGAGACCACGCCCACCAGGAGCGACGGCGGCTGCTATTGGCTGTCCCGGGGCCCTGCAGGCACCACCCGCCGCTGCGATTGGCTATAATACCCACCTGTCCCGCCCCTGGCTCCGCCCCCGAAGGCGGTGGGGTTGCCATGGAAGCCGGGCCCTTCCCCTCGGCCGTGAGAGGCTGAGGGAGGCGGGGGCGGGGACGAGGCGGGGCCGCCCCGATTTCAAATCGCAGCCAAGGCCCCGCGGCGTGTCTGGGCTCCCGGCCACGGGCTCCGGCGGGAACAGGTTCAGACCTGGCCGCGCTGCAGCCCGCGGGGAGCCGTGGCGGGGGAGGGGAGAGGAAATGTTGGCCGCCCCGGCCCGGGCGCTCCCCGCCGTCAGGCGCCGCTTCCCTCAGGGCTGGGGAGCCCCGGAGCTGCGCCCTGCGGGGGTGACAGGAAGCCTCAGCACTCCATTAGCAAGGCCTGTGGCATTTCCTGTTCTGGCCCGGCCGCTCAGCCCCGGGTCTCCAGTCAGAGCCAGTAACCCGTGCCTGGGGTGGGGGTGATGTCTCACACCCCGCAGGGAGCCGCTGTCTGAACGAGTCAGCAGTGAGTGCCCAGGGATTGAGAAGGCCAGCGGCATCCTGGCTCTGACAGGAATAGTGTGCCCAGCAGGACCAGGGCAGTGATTGTCCCCCTGTGCTGGGCACTGGTGAGACCACACCTCGAGTGCTGTGCCCAGTTCTGGGCCCCTCAGTTCGGGAAGAATATTGAGGGGCTGGAGTGTGTCCAGACAAGGGAACAGCTGGTGAAGGGTCTGGAGCACAAGTTTTATGAGAAACAGCTGAGGCAGCTTAGAGGCGTTTAGCCTGCAGAAGAAGAGGTTTATGGGGACCTTATCACTCTACAACTCCCTGAGAGGAGAGTGCAGCCGGGTGGGAGTCAGGCTCTGCTCCCAGGGAAGAGTGACAGGGCAAGAGAGAACATAGCCTTAAGCTGTGCTGTAGAGAGTTTAGGCTAGACATTAGGAAAAATTTCCTCACAGAAGAGGTGTTTAGACAGGGAGGTGGTGGAGTCACCGTCCCTGGAGGTGCTGAAGGAAGACTGGACGTGATAGTGCCATGGTCTGGTTGACAAGGTCCTGTTTGGTGACAGCTTGGACACGATTGATCTCAAAGTCTTTTCCAACCTAACTGATTGTGTCCTAAAGCTGCCGCCGCCCTGCTGAGCGAAACCCCCTCCCCAAACCTTGCTCGCCGCTGTGACCCCAGCCCGATGCAGCTGCACATCTGCAACCACTTTATGCCGCCGCAGCGTGTCTCGGTCGCTCTCCCGGCCGAGCAGCTACGTGCCGGCTGCTCCGGAGCAGCCCGGGGGAAGGAGGGGCTGGCCCCGGCTGCCGGAGAGCCGCGGCGGCGGCAGCTGCTGCCTCCCGCCCCCGGGGAGCGGCGAGACGGGGAGGGGAAGGAAATGGAGAAAGGGTGGGATAGGCAGCGGGAGCTGGAGGATCGGCGAGGCTTGCGGCTGAGGTTCTGTACGAAAGGCTGGGAAACAGCAGAGCTGTAGCGTTATGCAGTAAAGCACAAGGAAATAACATTTCCATAGAAAAACAAGGTCTGCTTTTGGGACAAGACGGTTTGCTCAGTCATCTCTTGTCACTTCATCTGGCTCTTCTTTGTAGAAGTAGCCCTAAGTTCATTTGAAATTTCCTAGTTGCCTCCAGTTTGCTCAGAAATGTCAGCTCTCTCATGAAGCTGTGCATTCAGGTAATTGTTCATGCCTGAAGTCTCTACACAGGCTGGCCATCCCCTGACTCGGTGGGCTGTGTGGTCCCTTTTGTTCTGGCTTCTGAAGCATCCTTTACATCAGAGGCCATCATTGATATGACCAGGACCAGGCCATATCCTTTATTATTATGGATTGCATTATTGACCATGGTTACCTTGGAAATATCATAACATTCATCTAAGAAGCTGTCTATAAATATTCCCTCCTTGTACATACCATTGCTCAACAGAGTGCATGCACTACCTGGATATATTTCCACACCAGCACCCTTGGCATCACACAGATCTGAGTTTTTCATTAATAGCTTGGCTGATGTCTGCACTGTTAGGCCTCTGGTTTCACTTTGTAACACACAATTCTCCAATTTGTAACACAATTCTCAGGGTGGTTTTCACATGATGGACATTTAAAACCTCCTTCACAGCTTCATGTTGTACTCACTTCAAACTGGAGATCCTTATATAGGATTCTGTACAGTCAAGAAAGATGTCTCCTTTCTTTTGTTTATTTTACCACAATATAAAAGGTATAGCCTTTGAGTTCAACTGAATCAGCACTGCAGAACCGGCCCTCTAGAACCCTGTGTCTGCTTCATAACAGGCATTTACAGCTGNACATGATGGACATTTAAAACCTCCTTCACAGCTTCATGTTGTACTCACTTCAAACTGGAGATCCTTATATAGGATTCTGTACAGTCAAGAAAGATGTCTCCTTTCTTTTGTTTATTTTACCACAATATAAAAGGTATAGCCTTTGAGTTCAACTGAATCAGTACGGCAGAACAGGCCTTCTAGAACCCTGTGTCTGCTTCATAACAGGCATTTACAGCTTTCAGTGGATTATGGTCAAACTGTATTTCTGGGTCTTTACCACAGTCAGCTACAAGCTCAGAATCACATCATGTTCTCAGATGTCAGAGTGCAACCTCAACACATCACACGAACTATTCCAAGTCATCCTCCTCCTCCCTGTCCCAGTCCTCCAGATGCACTGGTAGAAGAGCCTGACATGCTCTACAGCTTGTGCTGTCTGGTCAAACTCTCCTGACTCATCACACACAGCTCACAGCTCCCCCACTGGTATCTGGTGTCCCTTAGGCTTCAAGGGTTCCATCTGTCCCGTGACTCACATGCTGAGCTGCACAACTGCTTTCAGAGCTGAGTGCTTCATACCAGCCACCCCAACAGCAACCTCAAACACGTTTGTATGCCAGATTTCCTGCCATCCACATGGTGCAAAGACTTTGTCCAGGTACTCAGCTGTGAACTGTGTCACCTCCAAAGTTTTGCAGGGTTAAGGAAGAGTTTGGACCTAAGGTTCTGAACCAGAGTTGGTTTCTTTCAGCTTGAGGTGGTGCCTCTGGAGAGGGATCCCAAAAAAAATCCCTGGGCCTTTATATCCTCACAGTCTGCGCACCTGATTTTCCTGCACCAAATGCTGGTTTATGATCTGGAGTCTTCCAAGACCTCCTGGAATTCTTTCTCTATGTCCACGTGGGCATTAGTTGTTCTTATCTTCCATCCTGGGGCCCTTTAGGATCTCAGCTCTTATCTGAAGACATCCAGTCTTTCTCTGTTTACTACTCCTCTGCTTAGCTGCCCATGCTAACAAAGTTCATTTAAAGTTCCTGACACCAAGCTTTGAGCAGGCCCCACTCATGCTAAACAGTCACCAAGTTACAATTAATTTTACCCTAGACAATTAATTTCTAATATTTTAAAAGTATACAGTGTAATCCTCAACATGCAGTCAGCCAAGATGTAATCCTGGTAATCTCTAAAATTGCTTGTGAAACAAAAGATAATCAGTGTGAAAAATATCTGGAAAAAGTACATTCCCGTTGGGCACAGTCTTTCCTAAAGCAGTGCCTGCTTTGTCACGATGATGCCTTAGTCACGGCAGGAGCCATCACTCCAGACACTCAGCATATTCCTGGAGCAGATCCAGGCTCTGCTGCCCAGGCTGCTCCCGCAGGCCACCGCCTCCCACAGCTGGGCCTGACCCTCCTCCCACGGCCCCCGGCAGCCCCAGCTCAGCAGGAATTCAAATAGGTATTCCCACAATCCCACAACAAATCTTGCAAGAACCTTTGAGCCTCCGAGGAGGCCCCTTTCGAGGCAGTGTGGGGGCTGTTCCCTGAAGGATCACAGATTCGAGAGTTCATTTGCATTGCTCTTTCTAGTGATAGCATCATCTATACAGAGTAAGGTACCTAAGTGCCCTCTCCTTTTTCCATTTTTTTCTGTGTAGACACAATGAGAGGATGGTGACATTTTTGTTTGTGTTTTTTTCCCTCCAATAACATCTCCAGTGAAACTGGAGGATGTCTTAGGACTTAAGAACTACATCATCTATGTTTCTAACTAAACTAATGAAAGAAAAATTGTGAAAGATTCTTCATCTTCATTTAAAATCTTGAGAAACTAGTGATGTCTCCTCATGTGATTATTCTGAGCAGAAAGCAACTCACACATCTCACATATGTGAGAAACAAAACTCAAAAAGTCAGAAAAGAAAAATCTGGACAGATCATTGGAAAACAATGCAGCCTGATGCATTTACTAGAGAGCTGGAAAGAGATGTCTGCAAAACAACCTGACAGGGGAAATGGAAATGAAGAAAGTAACTGCATACAAAGAAAAGGAAAAAAGTGAGGGAAGCACTGGCCAAGATCGTCAGGAGAGCTTTAAATCAAAAGGTAATTCAGAGCATATACCCAAAGCTTCTAGACAATTGGGAGGCATTGCACCTAGTAAGACACTGCAGAGCAGCCTGCCTGCTAAAGAAATGAATAACATGGGTGACAGGGAAAATGGTGCAATCAGCTCAGCAGCTCTCTCCTGGGAAGTCAGGTCACCACTGACTCGCAGCAAGATCTGCAGAGTGAGTGGAAGTTCTGAAGGGAATGAAAAGCACTGGCAGCCTATATAAAATATGAGTGGGATACTGTCTTTGTCTGAAACAGGAGGCACCAGGGCTGGTTTAACAGGAGAAGGCAATGCCTTGACCTTTCCAAGCAGGTCCGAAGTGTAGATCCACCCTTCGCACAAGGAGGGAGTGATTTGAGCTGCAGCCCCAGTCTCAGAGCAGGAGGGCCGGGGGGAGCGGAGCTGCTGCCCGGAGCTCCCTTCCCTTGGCTGGGCAGCAGATGATGCCTGGTGCTCGCTGGAAGGACGGGCTTGGCTTCAATCCCTGGGAGCTGCGTGTGCTGCAGCCTCCCCGAGCGGAGCATCCGCGGCGGCGGGAGCTGTGCCGGCAGCCAGCCCCGGCTCTCCCCATGGCACAGCCCGCTCTGCCGGGAGCCTGCCCCGGCTCTCCCCATGGCACAGCCCGCTCTGCCGGCAGCCAGCCCCGGCTCTCCCCATGGCACAGCCCGCTCTGCCGGGAGCCTGCCCCGGCTCTCCCCATGGCACAGCCCGCTCTGCCGGGAGCCCTGCCTGCCCCGGCTCTCCCCATGGCACAGCCCGCTCTGCCGGGAGCCCTGCCTGCCCCTTCCTCCGGCGGTGCCTGGTACCGGCTGGTGCGACCTGCGTGCCATGGGCGCTGGAAAGCAGCCACCGCTCCCTCCCGCCCAGCCCCCTTCCTTCCCGTCTGGAGCAAGCCTGTGCTGGGCTGTGCTTGATGCCTCCGGAGCTTTGCTGCTCCTTTCTCAAAGCTGCTCAGCCCCTGCTGAGTTGGCCAGACTTTCACACGTCGGCTGTGACGCGAAGGCTGTTTAGAGCTGGATAATGTTTATAAAACCGCAAAAATTAGCAGAAACGAAGTGTCCAGGAGCAGGGCTGAAACTACCCTTTTAAAAGACAAAAAAACCCCCAAACCCAACAAAACCAGACATGGCTCAGCCCTGAACTGGAAGCTGTGAGCTGTCTCCAGTGCAGGGCTGCACTGTGGCTAGTGACTTTTTGAGAGACAAGGTGTGTTAGCACAAGCTCTGCGCATTACCAGCACAACTGCCTGTGGTTTGGAAGAGTTTTTTGGCTGTGATCCCACTGGTTCAGAACGGGGACAGAGCTTGCTTGCCTCGGCCTGCTAAAGACAACGTCGACTTGTTCTGAGTCTGTATTGTTTCTCTCATAATTACTGTTTGATTAAAGCATTTCAGATATGTTTGTCTTTTTAATTTGGCTCTAGAGTAGGGCAGGAGATCCACTCCTAGTATACATAGTTTCCTTTAAGCCCAACCTGGCTAATTCTGATTACTTTTGAGATAGGCAGCATTACAAATCCGTCCTGAGTGCTTCTGCAGACAGGCACATTCCTGCAGCAGAGCTCCCCTAAAAAATCCAGAGGCAAATGGAAAAATAGCTAAGGAGTAATTAAATGTGGCTGTTCCTCAAGAAACAAGCCCGTTGTAGTAATTTAGCTGGGCCCCATAAGCCAGGTAAAGGATACAACTTTCACTGCATTGAGTCTGCAGTCACAGCTCACTGAAATGTAAGAGAAAGTGTTTTTGTGTCATTGCAGTGTGTTAGTGTGTGCATCACCAAAAGTGGCTGGAGGTTCTGCTCAGCCTTCCTTGAGGGTAAGCTGCTGCTTCACTGCTCTGAGCCTGGATGTAACTCCTACCCTTAGGAGGGCTTAAACAAAGAACAGTGAGCAACTGCTGGCTATAAAACAAACCAAAAGGTTTGTAGTAAGCGAGTGAACATTTGAGGGCTAACTGTAGCTTGATGTTGGATGACAGTGATGCTGGCATCAAATGTTAGTGGCTTACAAAATGAGAATAGCACAGTCAGAGCACTCATCACCCCAGCTAATCCACACACCAGCTAATACATGTCTGAATATGGCAGTGTTGGCCCAGCTGGGGTTTTGAAACACTGAGCAGTGGTAGTAGGCAGGTGATGGGAGGGGTGTGTGGCTGTCAGCACAACAATGGCAAAGCATTCTGTTCTTAGGCAGAAATCTGTCTGCCTCAGGCCTCCAGCCTCAGGCCTTAGGTTTTATGGCTGTGGGTATCTGATCTATCTGCTAGGAGGCCATGGGGATTAGGGGTGACATAAGCCAAGAACTGAGTTCTTTGTAAGAACTTGTACAGACTAAGATACTCTGTGAGCTAAAAGCAGCACTGCTGCTTTTACCCAAGCCAGCTACCAGCTTTATGGAACCAATAATAAATTGCTAAGAAGAGGTATTAGTATGTTTTGATTGCAGGAAATAGAGTGAAAATAGGACACAGGAAAGCAGTTAGGCTTGCAGTAATCCAGTAACTCTCTTAACCTGCCTGGCTAAAGTGGATTGGTTGAAGTTAGAGACCTCTCACAGACCCTCACTCTTGAAGTCAGTGATCATGAGTTTCCTCTTATAGTGGAAAGGCCCTGAAAGAAAGAGTACCCTCATTACAATATTTATTTATGCTCTTCAGCCAGGAGGATATGACAAAATAAAAGTAAAAAACAGTGTTTTCAGCAAGATCTACAGTTGCCAGTCAAGTCAGAGAAGATGTTCTCCAAGGCAGGTGAGAAGTGTGTTGCAGTAGACATTGGCAGGGAGGAACAAAGCCCAGATGATACCAAGCTGATGACAATAGGAACCTCTAGTCACAAAGCACCATGCACTGGACCAAACAGCAAAAGTCTCCAAATGTTGCACCAGCAGTCAGCAAAGATGGATTTTAAAGTGCTGAATGTTGTTTGGAGTTTTATTTTAAGGTAGCTCGTTGTGATAGTTCAGGTTTACATTTGTGAGGGACAAGATTGTTTTGTTGTTGCAAAAGTGCTGCCTTAGAAAGGATTTTTAATGACTAGAGGAACACAACTACTTCTTAATAGGGATTTTTTAAACGTACATTTTGGATACTTGAGTGCCATGTTATCTGGTGCTGCTTAAAATATGTGTTCTGTATCTAAGCATAAATACCATAGGCTATGACAGTTGCTATAGCAACTAAGCATCTACTATTAAATAGCACCCACAGGCTGAAAAACCATGTGCAGCCTGCCAGTACACAAGGTATTCCTTTCTTTACAGCCAGCTAAGTACAGTATTTTCATCTCGGGAGCTAGTCTGTTTCTGATGAATGTGTTTGTACTGGTCATGTGAAGATCTTTTCTCCCCCATCAGCTCTACCTTCCTTTGAAACAGCAGATACTGTAAGAACAAAATAGCCTGGAGTGGTTGCAGGCTGAAGAAGTTAATGAATAATTCCATTTTTCGTATATTTTTGAACATACATTAGAGTGTGGCTTTCAAATCTTTTAGTCCAGATTTGAGCTTGCACCTTTGCTGTTCTGCATCTTTTGATATTACAGTGTTTTGCTCTTGAAACCAGCCTTTCAGGAGACACCGTGCTGTTCCTAGAAGCTGTGTCCTTGAAAATTACAATATCAGTGGGAAACTAATTTCTGCAGTCATAGCAGACTGGAGAGTCGTAATTCAAAATCAGAGTTAAAACTAACAAAACTTTTAGGATTATGTGGCCCAGTTATTTATTTTCAAGCTTTGGACCATGAAATCTACGGGGAAACAGTAGAAAAATAAGAACACTGAGTTTCATATGCAATAATAATTCTGGTGGTTGAGACTTCAGTAACACTCTGTTGACAGCATTAGTTATTTTACATTTTCCAAGCCAGAAATGTGATTTACTTTAGACCCAACACAAATAACAAGGAGACTAAAATTAAACATCAGTAAGAGAAATATCTTGGTTATAGAAATGAATGCTTTATCTGCAAATTAAAATGACCCTCTGTGAGCCTTGAAGAGTAGAAGAAGATGGCTGTAATGGCTTATTGGAATGTTTGGATTGTTTCCCAATTTTGTTTGAGAGTCTGATGAGTCAATAGGTTAAAAGGAAAATGTACTGTAGCCACAAATTATTGCTGATGTTGATTTGCTGGTGGCTTAGCAGAATTACACAGTCTATAAAAATAAAAATTATAGTAGGAACAAAACAATTACAGTTTAATAAGAGTATCAAAAAGTGAGGATAAGAAGTAGATAAACTAAGGCATGAAAAGGCATATTAAAAATGTGATTTTTTTTCCCCTGAGAGAATGATTGCTAACGCCTGGGTGCCTTGTCTGTTTAAAGGGTTAACTCAATTAAATGCATGACTCTGAACAGAGATAACAGACTGTGAGCTGGTCCTGCACCTCGGATGAGAATGACATCCCTGACTTTTGTAGCAGTAAAGGAATGTTAACTCCTGTCTCCTGGTGGTCTGCCAGTAGCCAGTGGTTTCCCAGCAATCATTTCAACATTTCTTGTATTAATGGAATAATAAATCTTTAATTGGCATTGCTTACAAATAGCACCAAATTCTGGCAGACTTGGGATAAAGTCTCAGGAGCTGCTGTGAACAGTGGTGCAGGATGATGGGGAGAGTGGTTTGCCAAGGCAGAGAGGCAAAGTGGGGCTCATAAAGAATTGTTTAGAATTTGCTGGGTGTTTAGATACTGCATGGGGCTCAACTGAATGCCTTAGATGGTCTGCCTGCCTCCTGACACTCACAGACTCTCCAGGGAATCATGGACAGATCCTGGCAAGTTCCATCATCCTCCATTTTTTTTATTATTTTCTGTTTCTCCCCAGGATTTCCCTATTTGTTTTCAGTTCTGTTTTTTTGGGGTGTTTTTTTTTGTTTTTTGTTGGTTGGTCTTTTTGGTTTTATTTCGTTTTGCTTCTTGTTTCTCAGGCTGTTTGTAGCCATCCTTTGTAAAAGGTTGTGTGTTTCTGCCATATTTGGATAAATATTGTGTCTGGCTCAACAGATATTGGTATGGTGAGGATAAGCACACAAACACACTTCTCTGTACAGACTGTTCTACCTAAGAGCAGCACAAAGTCTTACAAATTATGTTTACAGGATGTGAACTTGAGGGATATAAGGTACTAATGTTTTTTTTCTTCCACTGCGAAGTCCACCATGCCCAGCAGGAGAAATAGGGTAGAGTCTGGTGCCCTCTTGTGACTACATTAAACTACTGGAAAAACATTATTCTCTGACTTAAAAGCGGTCAAAGCTTGAATTACACTGGAAAACACAAAGAAATTTATCCCAAACAAAAGCTGGAAATATAGAAAAGGGTGAATTAACCTCTCAGTGTTATTTCTGAGATGAAGATTCTATGAGGTTCAGAATAGAGGCGGCAGAGTCACAGCTCATAGTTGACTGATCTGTTGAATATTTCAATGATATGTTGCTTTCATAAAAAACTTTTCTTCATGCTGTTCAACTAGATATGGTACTGAAGGATGGACAAGGCAGGGTTACACATTAACATTTCCCTACATCATGGAAGATTATGCCCAAGCTACACTTCTAAATGGAAAACTCCCCAAATTCTCCAATTTCTGCAGGGTTTAAGTCATTATGATCTGAAACTATGGTCCAGCAAAAAACCCTCACATTCATTTTCCACATTTAATTTCCCACAGCCATAAGGGAGGAGGAGGAAGAGGATGGCTATCTTCATGGCTTTAGTTTAATTTCACATTGATTTATTTGAAATGGGTTTCAGTATCTCCAGAGGTTAAAAAAAATAATTCTTTTCTGGGATTTTCCCCTTGTACAGTGTTATTTCTTATCTTGGAATTTGACTAAGAACTTGCTCTAGTATCTGAAACTGAATGCTAGGAAAACAAAAAGTGAAATATTTAGTATAACTTTCAGCTTCTCCCCTCTCATGAGAGGGGAATATTTCTGGTCAGAAAAGGCAATGATTCATCCTTTAACAAAACAAGAAGGGTCCACTCAGCCTCTCATTAGGGAAAGCCCCGTGCTGAGTTATAAAATCACACACACCTTTGAATTCTGATTTTGTGTAAACTGCAGTGGCTCTCTGACCTTTAGTTTCCCATCAAACCTTTCTGATTTTACAGTCTGTCTGTATCTGCTTCACACCACTGTGTACAGAGGAAGATCCTCATTTGTCCTCTTCTTGTTTCTGATGAAACTTCAGTTTTGTTTTTGGCCTGTCTGGAATCCCCTGACTTTTGCTGGTGGGCCATTCCCACAAGTCAAGACAGCAGGATTTGTTGATACTCCTGAGTTCCCTTACTGTTTAATGTACATTTTTCTTTCCTTTTCCATATCACTTAATCTAATCCTGAGTTTAGTATGAAACTTGTACATTTGTCCCCTTTGGGACACAGCTGTACCTGCCAGCAATGGGGATGCACCATTCCATGGACAAACTTATTTTAGGAAGGACTTGAACAAAAGAATTAGAGACAGTTAGAAACCATATATGCAGCTAAATGGAAAATTATAGGACTTTTACTACCTTATAAAATACCCTGTATCAAACACATTGCTTTATCACCTATAAATGTCAAACATACAAGAATAAAAACTACCTCTAGTGGGTAGTGTGAGCCTTGTCTTCTTGGCTGTATTTAAGAAATGCAACCCTCCCTGCCCCCAGTTAATTGAATCAGTAAGTTATAGTGCTGTTGTATCAAGTGTATCAGACTCACACTATCAGAGACTTCATCCCAGAAAACTGGTGCTAAAGAAGTGCTTCCCAGCTCATGAAAGTAGTGTCAGGAAGGGAAGAGCTTGAGAGGCAGAGTCCACGTGGATAGATCTTCAACAGCTGGGGATTTTAGAGATGATTGCTGGTGGCCTCCTGTGTGCAGTGCAATAGTGCTACTGGTGTCCTCAGTCCTATGCCCAGACAGGTACTACGAGCCCTGGGAGTGCTTGGCCCTGAGTGTTTCCAGTCTGGAAATTAACTTTGAAGAACAGTATCACTCTTAGCTTTTGAAAACAACAAGACACCTCCAAACACCAGAATATCACAGAGAGGAAAATCCCAGCAAAATCCCCAAGGGTCTAATAACCGTGTTACCAGAAGACACAAAGTTAAAATGAAAGTCTGCATATTTTTTTTCTGATGCTCCAGCATAAATAGAAGCAAATAAAGTACTTTGAATCTGACCCTGAAAGTGCTGACTAATTAGAATTTGTGCTTTAATACCTCATATCTGCCTTCATGATGTTCACTGCTTCATTGCAATAAGCTCTGAATATGCATAGACACACCTGCTCATGCTTTCTAGTATCTCCTGCAAGGGCTTATATTTTAAACCGAGGAGCCAGACAATGCTCAAGGGAAGAAATGTCACATTTTACAGATGGGGAAACGTGATAAGGGCTGCTGCATTTCTAAGTAGCTTTCTGAACTTGGATATTTGCATATTTGTTCAGAACATCTGTGACTTAAGGTTTACAAGGTTTTTCAAGCCTTTGTATATCATACAGCACCCTTTTCCCACAATATCTCTCTTCTCTTTGATTCTCCATTGCCCTCAAGAAAAAATTTCAAGACAGACCTTTGAACACAGAGGGATGCTCTGTGGTAATGGGCTGAAATGCACAGGCCCTGTCACTGACAGAGACTGCCAAACAGGATGGATCATTTCATGGTGCAGTGAGAGGTTGCTCTTGTAGACAATATTCATGTGATGTTTTGTAAAATTTTTACCACATATCTTAATCATATCTCCTCAGCAGACTTTCTGTCTGAAAGGCTGGTTTTGCTTCCTTACCTCTGAGCATTTCTTACAGGATGGAGTAAGAAAGTCCTGAAAGTTATCAGTGATCTGAATTACAGATTAGACATACTGAGTTCAGAGCCCTACCCTTTCTTACCAACGGCTCATGATGGCAGCTACCAACAGCTATTACCAGGGTATCAGTATGAGTCCAGTTTGGGATAACATTTCTCTTTCTGTGCTTCACATTCTTGTAATTTTGAATCATGAAGCCATGCTGTATCCCTGCTGCAAACAGAAGCGCCCTCTCCTGTGCAGAGGTTCATTTTGCAGGGAAAAAGGGAGAGCAACGCCACGCCAGCCACCCACTTCACTGGAAGGATGGAGAGGACTGGTATCACATCCTCTAGACCCAGTTGCAGAAGACATGCTGGGAGAGCCACTTCTGGGGATGCTGGCACCTGTATGCTTCCCTGCATGCCAAAGAGGTTAAAAAATTATTGCATCTCTCCAGTGCAGTTCCCCCACTCTTATTCCCTACTGTTAGTTTTTGCTGGTTTGAATATAAGACAGGCATTCCAAACTGTCCTGGAACTTCTGCATTGTTTCACTGTACAGAGGACATTTCCTAAAAGACTTGTCCCACAGTGTGAGCTGTAGAATGACAATATCCTCACAGAAAAGCCATTAGGTTGTGGATGTTTATGAAAGTGTGGTTCTGAGTTAGATTTCATCATTCACTACCCAGCAGAAATTTGACATTAGGTTGTACATGAGAGCAGTCACAAGGTCACCAACTGCAGAAGAAACTTGTTGCAGGAAGAGAGTCTGAGTTCATTCCTATGGAGTTTTGCCAGCTTTGTAGCAAAATTGTAGCAATCCTCTTGTGGCAAAATTTAATACAGAATGTGAAAGTATTTCTTAGTCAGGAATACAGTTTTATAAGTGAGTTACCCCAAACGTTTACTTACAAAATTGCAGTCTTCAGATATAACTTAAAATTGATGAATAAACAAATAAATCACATATATTGTCTGCAAAAACTAGTTTGGCCAGCTCTAGTTCATAGCCAGAAATTACTTACTTCATATTTTATAGTCATGCTTAAAATAATCAGCAATGAGCTTATCTCCCAGGTACATTATAAATGTCTGAGACATATATAAAAAAAATAATGCTTTATTTATACAGCAGCCCACTCTTCCTTTAGTCAAATGGTGGAAGTTATACCTGAGTAAATGCTGAGTATAAAAGAGTGAAATTTTCTAATCCCACCCCCTTACATTAGTGAGCAGTTTACCTGCTCTGAGCCTTATGTGTGGAGACCTGGCCATCTAAAGACCAAATCAGGAGGCACAGCCTAGGTTTGGTTCTGTACTCTCTCTAACTCATGTTAGAGCTTGGGCTGAGTTGGGGAAGTCGGGAGCCAGATCCACATCGGTACAGATCCACAGTGGTTGTGTTGAGAACTGATGCAGCAGGTGAACCTTTCTCCACAGCATGAAGCAGTCCCTGTGGGCTCACTGGTGGTGTCTCTGCAGGAGGAAAGCGTGGAAAGACCCGCACAATCAATCCACCCCTCAGACCTGCTCTGAACTGAGAAGTGCCCTTTGCTGTGTATATCTCACACTTGTGCCAGTGCTGAGACCTTTCCTTTGCCTGAGTGGCACAGTCAGATACTGTCTGACAAAAAATAGATTGTGTGCTTGAATCATCAGGCAAGAAACAGTCACTTTATCTGATGGGGTATTTTAACAACATGGAACGTTTCTTCATGCCCTCACTCAGCCATAAAGCTGCTTTTCTGTCCATCCAAAGAAGTCAGCATTTGCAGTTTCCCCTTTTTTTGGTACCAGGCCCCTAATCCCTTCAGAAATGTATCACAGAATATTTTAGTTTGGAAAGCACCTCTGGAGATTATCTAGGTAAATTTTTAAGTTAGATCAGGCTGCACAATTCTTTGTCACTTATAAAGCTTTTGTTTCAGAATGTCTCTGAACAAAGAAACTCCAAGGATTTTCATTAAGAGGAGATGAATAATGACATAGTAACTTAGAACATCATGCAACTTCACTAAGGCAGAACTGCAGCTTTTGCATCAGGGGCCGGGGATTTGATAATCCCCGGCCCCTGCATCTTTGGCACTGGGTTCCAGTGTTGGTTCACAGACTCATAGAATATCCTGAGTTGGAAGGGACCTTCAAGGATCATTAAGTCCAGCTCCTGACTCTGCACAGGGGACCTAAGAATCACATCATGTACCTCAGAGCATTGTCCAAATGCTTCTTGAACTCTCTCAGGGTTTGTCTTGTGACCACTTCCCTGGGGTGCCCGTTCCAGTGCTCAGCCACTCTCTGGGTGAAGAACCTTGTAACATCTGACCTAAGTCTCCCCTGACTCAGCTTTTTACATTTTCTGTATATTTTTCAGTGCATTCTAGACCTGTCTACAAAACAAGTAAAAATTACTAACTGTAAACTATCAACCATTAGAATTGTACATTTTAAGAATTTCAGGGCAGGATCTTGATTAATGCAGCAGCAATACTTTTGGTCTGTTTTATCAGGCCATTTTTTTAGCCCTCTGATTCTCCTGAAATTTGTGATGTACCTGAAGTCACATACTGGAGTATGAGGAAAATGTTCAAGACTCTTGTTGAAAGACTTACTCATTTTTAATATTTTCCACTGGTTAACCACAAACGTTAACAGCAGAACACGCCTGAGAACCGGAACATGTACCTCTTCAAGAAGCACAAATTTAATCATAAAAATTCTTCTTTTTTTTTTTTAAATTTTGCTTGGGAGATAAAACTGATTCTATTTCATATGAGAAAAAGAGTCAGACCTAAAAAATAAACTTTTAAGATCTCAATTTGAGCCAAAGTAAATTACTTAGTTTATTCCACATATCCTCAGCAAAGCAGTATTTTCACCAATGATACTGGTGGGCAAACTCTATTGTAGGAGACGAACAGAAATGTGAATTAGTGCTCCCACAGTGTCTTCAAGTTAATGGCTCATGCTGGACATGCAAGATGATGTCAGTATGTACAAACTTGTGTCCTGCAGCTGCCACTGGGAACTTCTTATTTGTTCTAGCAGCTACCAGCTCGCAGCCACTTTCCTGGTCTCTGCCACCAGTACAGGCCTTCTGAATGTCAGATGAATCTTTTATTTCTTTGTTTTCTTTTCTTTGGCCTCCTTCCTCTGATTCTTTTGGCGTTTCCAATTTTCTGCTGTCAGTATTGTTATCAGTGGATGAACTTAGCTTGGATGAGTTCCATATCCATCTTCTCAGGCACCTATAACAATCTTTTCTGACATTTTTACTGACCAGAACGTAGATGATTGGATCAGCAACACTGTTTGCAGTGCCTAAACACAGAAACACTGTAAAAACTGAATATATCTTATTTTCAAATGGACATGGGCAGTCTTGATGAAACATAAAATATATGGCTCTTATTATGAGCACCACATGGTATGGAGCAAAGCAGATCAAGAAAATAACAATAACGGCAATAGCCACATGCTTCACTTTGGCTTTCTGGTGACAAGATAAGGTGCTGCTTCTCTTTGTAACTTGGAAAATTTTGTAGTTTGTAAAAATGAGGATTGTGAAGGGTATGGTAAATCCACATAGGAATCTAGCAAAGCTTAAAGAAGCCAATACTATGTTAAGGGGCACTGTCTCAAAGCAGGTTTCCACATCTGTACATTTTTGGTCATCTTTCATGTAAAATACTGGAGAGTGGATTATTAAAACCACAGCAAAGAGAGTAGAGACTATTATGATGGCCTTTTTCTGTCCTCTTCTCTCCCTTGATTGCAGAGGATACTGCAGTGCCATGTAACGATCCACAGAGATGCAGCACAAAAGCAGAATGCTGATGTAGATATTGCAGAAGAAGATGTATCCTGTTATTCTGCAAGCAGTGTCACCCATGGTCCACTTGTGCCCATTTTGCACATAGATAATCCACAAAGGCAAGGTACTTAGATACATCACATCACATAATGATAAACTGAAGATGTAGATGGCAACTACGTTATTCCTTTGGATTTGAACAAATGTAAGCAGAGAAGTTAAACAATTTGCTGGAAGGCCAATGGCACAAACGATGCTGTAAACAGTAACCAGAAGTGTCTGACTCTCTTTATAGGGAATTTCTGGGCAAGTGGAATTACAATTTTTGTCTAGACAATGTTCCATTTTTCTTTTTCCAGCTGGTATTTCCTGAGAATCAGAACACAAAGTGGAAAGTTAGCATTGCATCACTTAAAATAAATGTGTCAGTAAAGGTTACGGTCCCATAGGTGCCACCTTGACACGTCAGTGGGACAGGGGATGTTTGAAAGGTGCCTCCTCAGACATGAATTGAGACAGAGAGGGTCACATCCCTACACCTCTGAGGTTGGACTGGATTCTGGTGGTTACGTGGAAGCTCTCTCAAGGGGGTTCTGAAGTTCTGTCCCTGGACATAAAATCATTCATCTCCTTTATGTCAGTTCCCATTCCAAAACCATGCCTAAAACTGCCATCATTCCTCACGCCATGTATCACCTGCACCCAAAATATCACATGGGGATCAGCCTACAAAAGTAAGGTAGATGAAGTTGTAGAGAAGCTTAGATATATTTGAAAAAAGAAAAATCTGGGTTCAGTATTGTCCCATCTTCAGAATGACTGGAGAAAAGAATCCTCACTGCTTTATGGAGAAGATGACACAGTACTCAGACCAGTGACAGAACCTGAGGGAATGGCCTGAAATGATGTCAGGGGAAGTTTAGAAAAAGTTTCCTAACCCAGAGGGTGGTTGAGCTGGTGTTAACTTATGAACACGGTGGTTGCAATAAGGGCTGGTGGTGACAAGTTTTTTGCTGGTTCTAAGCATCTGCCATCTTTGGTGGAGGAGGAGGGGTCTCTTCTGGGCTGCCTACCAAACTGCTGTGTAGAGGGGATAAAAAGGGTGCTTGGTTTCAGGGTCAGCCGTGGTTCTCTGCCCAGGCCTCATCTGTGAACTGACACACAGAGCTTGTCCTCGACTCAAACACACCTGGCAGTGAAAGCTGCTGTACACCCACACAGCACAGAGGGTCTGTGAGACCTCCCCTCCTGTGGTAAAGCACAGCTCATAGGCAGGTGGTGACATCCAGGGCAGGGACATGGTACAAGTCACACACCACGTCAGTTACTCATTAGCTTGTCTACCCCACACACCTCAATAAAAACACCTTCAGGAGTGGTTGAGGGTGCTCTCTCCTTCCCTCCTCCTGGCTTTGTACACTTCTCTTGATCCTGTGCTTGTCTGAATATTCTCCTTTCTGTACAGCTCCCCCCAGAGCAGTCAGTGATGGTGCAGGGCAGGAAACAGTACAAGAGTTCTGTGGACACCTGGCTCCCAATACTTGTTTCTTCCTCCTCCTCTCCCAGTTTTGCACCAAGTCTCCTTCCCATGCTCAGCACCCGTTGAGAAGCCTCAGGAAGGAGAATGCCTGTGACTTTCTAAGCTGCCTGCCTGGAGCAGGCATTTTTCCTAGGTGTTTGGCATATGGACTAAGCCACAGGGCTTGGGCCCAAGAGACCTTCACCTGTAAATGGCTGTCAGCTGCCAAGAGTGATGCCTCAGCTGACAAAGGCAAGCCACAGGCGTGGACTTACACTCCACAAGAAAAAGCAGGTGCTGAAGGACTGTCCTGAAGGCCTATCTTGTATCCTTCCCAGCAGGAATGCTCTAAGTCCCAAACCAATATAAGGAAGGAGGAGAAGAGGCCACCCATTTTCTCTTCACCTTCTCCAGGCTCTCAGCCCTGTCCAGGGAAGAATCTTTTTCCACTGGCTACTGCATCCACTCCCAGTTCAGAGCTTCACTTGCCTCTGCTCAGTTCTGCACGTCTGCAGAGAGATTTCCTCCTCAAACTGAAGCTCACAAACCAACACCTAGCAGAGAATTTATGAGATTTCTCCGGGTGACATTTTCCCTTGTATTGACATACCCTTAAGGGGAATGAAGTAACACCACACTCCACTCTGTGACTAAAGTCAACTTCTCTGTGCTTCTACACCCCTCTTCAATTGAAAACACATTTCTGCCTTCTCAGACCTTAGAAGTGTAAGAGTTTAATGCTTGGCTCAGCCCAGAAGATTCCCAGTTTTGTCTTCGCCTGGGATGTGAAGGCTAACCTGCATCTCAAATATTAACACAAATGAAAACCAATAATAATTACACAGATGGAAAAAACTATAGTCCATTTTCTATTAATATTTTTGATTATCAGTTTTGGTTTGAATACTAGAATTCAAGAGATTTAATTTTCAAGCATTTAAAAAGGGTCAAACATAGCGATGACGACAAGGATGAGCAATATCCAAGAATGCATTTGTGAGATCCAAACTGTTCCAATGAGTTATCTTTGCTGCCCTGTATTGTTCCATTGAGCAAAGTCTCTCCCAAGTGGCTGTTTTTCACCTTTTTGTGGCCTATTCTGATCTGCTAGGTGTCACCAACCATAACTAGGTGTTATAGCAGGTACTGGCTGTGTTTTGCATCAACAGCTCAATGTATTTTTGTCAGCACTTTGAGGCTTCTTCCTCCGCGACAGTCACTGCACGAAACAAACCACAGTAATCACATGAAGTTTCTCACCTTCAAGATGTGCAAAGCGTCACATCTTCCAGGACAGTGAGATCACAAAGCACCTGAGCACAAATCACTGGAAGATGGAGTAATCAATTAAGATTTGCTACATGCCTGCTCTGTATTTACACTCTACCATTTCTGATGTTCTTGTGTTGTGTCCACACTGTTAGAAAATTAAATAATTATGTTTCATACTCCCAAAATGCAGTGATTCCTGCTGCTCATTTGGGCGAGCTGCATTAATCTTTTCTCAAGAAAAATCTTTTCAGTGACTCTGAAGTGTGAAAAAAGGGAAGTGAAAACAAGCAAGAAAGCAAAATATTTTACTTTGTCTATTTTTTTTTCAACTGTTCATGTGAAACTGTTTAAATTTCCAAAGGAGAAGTTGGAGTGGTAAAAATAACTACTATTTGGAAAAGTAAAAAAAAAATAAATTATGGATATGGCTACAAGGAAAAGAAGGATAAGTCAAAAAAAGGACAATAGTAGGACAGACAATGGCTGAAAGTCTTTGGAGTAACTTACCTGAGATACACAGGGACAGAAGAAAAAAAAAGGACACAGTGAAATCCATAACATGAATACATGAGCAAAGTACATTAATTCATATATATTTTATTTTCTAATATTTTTCTGATCATCTATCTCTTCCAGGGATTATTGTTAGAGCTGAAAGTTTTGAGGTATTTATGTGGATATTAAGAACAATTTAAAATAACCACTGATGGTTAAAATTAAAACAAACTTCCCCTTCACACTTTTCTTCCTGTCCCCAGCATCTGTAGAGAGAAACAATGTGCGTGTCTTAAAGCATTAATCAGCCTGCAGTGAAAGAGGACCTGATTTTCTCCTGATTTTGTGTGCTTTCCTTAGTAGAATGTGGTGCTGGAAGGATTTGACGCAAGGGTGTCAAGATGATGTCAGTTGGACACTCAAATCTAATACTGAAACTCATCAGTTCCCATATGTGACAATAATGCCACCTACAATGCTCGTCACCAGCAATGTCACTCCTCCAGCTTCTGAACCTGGGCCTCCCCTTCTCACGCAGAACTTACACAACCTGCCTGTAAAGTATCCACTGATAAACTTCTGTGCCTCTTAACTTGAAAGTAAGAAATTGCTGTGTTGATCTTGAAAGAAGGAAAAATGTTTATGGTGTCTTTGAATAGAAACAGATCATGGCCCATTTGCCCAGCAAGTCAGTGAACTGCTTTATTTTTTTCCCATTATTAATAAACAAATTAGTAGAGGGAGTCACTCCTATAAGCAAATCTCAGCCTAAAAAGGAGAAACAGCCATGGCTCCACTTGGTTACCCATCAGACCAATCATTTTTGCTGACACACACAACACAGTGGGATTTGAAGCTATATAATTTGAAATTTGAACATAAACTCAAGTATTTTAAAACAACATTTGAACATAATTTATGAACATATAATCTTGGCACTATATAGTTTTAAAACTCTTTTTAGAAAAAAAATGGTATAAAGCTATCCTGGGAATCCAACCTGTGCACAACTCTATCCTAAAATATCTTTCTTTCATTGGTGAAGCAGGTAACCCCTCTCTTGCCTAGTGCTGGTTAAAACAAGTTACAGGACATTTGTAGGCTGAAAGCAGCAAGACCCTGGGATTAGTTATACAGCCTTTATATTAAATTGTATATTGCAGATATGAGATATAATGCAGATATAAGCAGTCTTATAAAGTTATTAAAGATAATAATAAATATAAAAATAAAGAAGATATTTGGTAGAAAAGAGAAGTTATTAATCAATTGCCTTTCAGGAGGGGAGGAGCTCAGCAATAATTCCTGATGAGGGAAAGATCCTTGATTTATCTCAAGATAACTCTGTTCATAGATATGAACTCTCAATGACTGTAGATTTTTAAATAGCTAAGAGCAGGCTTTACATAAATCCATACATCTACTTCCCCCTTTCCACAACCTAGAAATCCCACAATAGTACTAAATGTACTAATTTGCTAAAATGAGCAGCTGTGGTATTACTAAGGGGAACTGTCATAATTCAAGGCCCAGTTTTAAAAAGTGATCCTTCCCTAATCTGGATGTCCTAGTGCCATGTTACCTGGAGAAAGACTGCACAGAAAACAAGAATGGCTTATATGTGGGAGAGAAATATGTTGTCAAAAGATCCTGATATTGGGTTTAAGACCACGTTATTTAACATATATAAAAGCAGGTAAAAGTGCTTAAATGTAGACAGGGCAAGTTCACAGGTAAAAAATGGACCCCAAAATCCACCCATATCAGGGAACTTTTTTCTTTGGTCTCGTGATTCAAAGGCTATGAGTCAGGATTTTGGGACTTCAGACCTAGCAAAGTTTCACAGTCCTCCCTGAGAGCATCAGAGTGCAACTATTGCAGGGCAGATTTACTCCCCAGTGCCTACCAGCTTGTGTGGAAAAGATCCCAGAGCCAGAGGAATGGCTCCATGGCCAGGAGAAGCAACAGGAAGCACAGAAAAGCTGTCATAAATTTGAGGCTTAACTATAAAGCCTGTCAAGTCAACAGGCTGAGGAAAGCGTAGGTGTTGGAGCAGCAGCAGTGAAAGTGACCGAGAGTGGCTCTGCTTCACACCTAAAACCATCAGACACTCGAGCTCAATGATTCCCTAAAGCTAATTGCAGCTTAATTGGTGGCCTGGACATTGAGGGCTAATTGTATATAGCTTCTGTTAAAGAAGTGGCTCATTTGGAAACCCAGCTGACCAAACTCTCCTCTGGCTTGTGCTGGAATTACAAGGTTTTAGAAGAAAAGGATGAGAGCGGCGATTCCCATTCCTTTCTCCTGCATCAGGGTGCTCAAGGATGCTGAAGCACAGCCAAGTGCCAGCAGATTTGGCACTAAGGGCTTACAAGTGGATGGATACTGCTTTGGATTCCCAGAAGAGCAGGCTAGGATTTTGGAGAACAGGCTGGGATATCAGGGAACAGGCTGTTTTAACAAGGTGAGGAAGTCTGGCTATGCTGGCACACTGTTAGAGGTGAATGTGTCTTATTGCCAAGTTTAAGGAAAATCTGACTTCAAGCAGCTGAACAAAGAAGCACCAAGACCTATGTCCAAACCCAGCAGTGTACCCCTTAAAAAGGGGTGCTCTGTTATCCTATAGGTTTTAGGATTTCCCCAGCAGCTACTTATGGATATCTTCCTCCTTATTCTCAGCCTCCAGGCCTTCAAATGGGAGTCTCCTGCCAAACCACTGGCTGTTTGTTTCCGAAACACACTAAGAGCCATAGAAAGGCTCCGTCTGGAGCCATGTCCACCCCAAACTATTGTGAATCAAAGTTGTCTCTGGGGTAGCAACTGTTCAGCTGGAGTTTGCTGGAGATTTCTGGCCTGGGTTGATACATCTCACCCTTCAATGAACGCCAGGATGTGGCCATGTGTGACACCTGGACCAATGCAAGATATTAAGAAAGGTCTTCAAGTTCTGAGCAAACAGAGGACAGTGACAGCCACCCTGTGGCCCACGGAAAGACTTGTTCCTGCCAGGAGTAGCATCATTTTCAGACCTGTGAAGGTGGGATCTCCTCCAGGGCAGGCAGGATGGCCAGCCTGAGAGCTGCATGGCCAGACCTACGGCTGGTGGCATCCCTTAGCTGGCATCTCTGTGTTCCTTTGGGGTCTCTGTTGCTGGCACACAAGAGCAGGGCAGTGTTGTAGCAGAGTTGATGTGAGTTTTAGTGACCATTCAGTTATCCTACCTTGTGGTAAGTGGCTTTGCATATTTAAAGTTGGCTGCAGATGGTGACTGGCTGTTTGTTTCCTCTTGGTTTGTTTCATTAATGGTCAGAGGTTGTGTCTGATCACAGTGTGGTCCTGTGTGCTGCTGGCCTGTCACTGCTGTGTCCTGCCTAGGCTTTGTCCTTCATTGGTGACCTAGCCACCTCCTGCAGCCTGTCATCACCTGGGTCTGTCTTTCCCTGTCTGTGGTCTCTGTACTGCCTCAGTTCATTCCTGCCTTTCACCATCCTGCTGCTGCTTTTCATCCCTCTGCCCCAAGGCAGTGGTTTTCAGACCACTGCTGTCTCAGGAGATTCACAAATGGTAAATCATACTTCTTCTGTTGCTCAAGCTCCTGGAAGTCAGATGATGCTGGGTGTGAGACAAGTGTCCAGTGCTACCAGGCAGTGACACTTGCAGAGACCAAACACCTCTGATCAAATTCCCAAATTCACAAGCTTCCCCTCTTCCTGCACTGACACCTTCACTGCAGTCATTACAGTCACAGGGATCACAGGCTCTTTCTGCATCCCCAAAATGTGTTTGTCTCTTTCATCTCTCTGAAATCCCCCAGTCAGAACACGGCTTAACAGTGCTGCAAAGAGTGAGCACAGATAGGACTGCTTCTCTTTGCCTGGAGTAGGAAAATGCAAAGATGCTATTGAGCTTTAACTTTGTGACAGTAGATTATCTCTCCTCATTAGGGGTTTTGGCTGTGGCCTTGTGGGTGTGTATGGAAGCTGCTGTGGTGGCAACATCAGTACTAAAGATGTAGCTGAGGAAAAACAGAGCAAAGAGTTGCCCAAATTAATTTCATGATCTGTCAGACTTTGGCTTGCTGACATAATGGCTGCTACTGACTAGTCTACCTATTCATAGTCTAGCTATTACATCTCAAAATTGTTTTAATTTTGTTTGAAGTGGATTTCTCTGAGCAAGTATGATTTGTAAAGCCTTGTGAAAACCATAGTGCCTTCTTTACTTGAAACAATCCTATTTTTAACAGAATGCCTACAAATGGCATTTGACGAGGCTTTGAAGTTAAGACACAAATATTTCCTCCTTTTCCATTTACCATGAAATGAAATTTCTTTGTTCCTTTTTGTCCTCTGACCTGCTCTCAACTAATTGGAGAACTTCCATTTTCCATTTTAACATTTGGGTCACCTCACGTAGCTACCTTACCATGCCAGCAGCAGGGCTTTCCCCTTCAGATTTTATTGATACCAACAAAAAATTGTGACATTTAAAGATTCATCTTTGCGTGTACACACACTCACTTCTGATAGAACTGTGGTGAATCCTCAGCTCTGATCTCTTCTGGCTCATTGTACATCTACCACAATGAGCATCTCATTCTTTGTTGGCACACTTAGGGTCTACTCTGGAAGTTATTGCATGTAAAAATCCTAGTTAGTAGATATTTCCCAAAACGTCCTGAGACTTTCCAGCAAAATTATTTGTGCAATCACAGTGAGTCTGTAAGATCAGGATCTCCCAAGAGGCTTGGGAAGTGCTGAACCTGAAAGAGATTTCTGCCCTTTCAGGCAGAAATCTCTACAGAGGGGGTGACCAATTCAAACTTTAAATTTCTTTAAATATAGTGTCCTGTGTAGAGAACGTTGCAAAATGTCTCAGAAGAAAATCAGTCTTGCACATTATGTACTAATAAGCAGAATAAGTGTTTGGGATTTTTTTGCTTGTTTGTTTTGTTTTTTGTTTTACTGCTATGCCCCTCTTCCCCACAAAGACGTTACTGGAAGTTAAAGAGCTGCTGGTTTAGAGGCAGCAGCAGATTTAAATGGAATTATGTGAAGGACAAGTTTGGCTCTTTGGTCTTTGGCAAAGCAGTCAACTTCGAAAATATTTGACAGAAAAAGAAAAAGTTAATTTAAACTCCAGTTAGTATCCACATTCCTGAGTGCCAGAGATCAGCAGTGCTGTGTGAATAAAAGGTGGAGAAAAAGAAGGAATGTAGTGTATCCAATTAGTCTTTCTAGATCAGCAGGTAAACTTGACAATTAAATGCCTGCCTTGCTTTTCCAGCAGAGTAAGGATGAGAGGAAAGGCTGGATGAGAATTCTCCTGGAAAGGAACCCAGCATTCATATTTCTATTATAATTCTGTATTCATGGCTCAGGCACAGCAGTAATAGCTAAAGCTAACCTCACAGCAACCTCTATTCTGCCAAAATCCTTCAGTCCTAATAATCATCTATCCCTGACTGGAACCAAAGTTGATTTCTAAGAGAAATATATTTTTTATAGGAAAGGGAATTCGTAAAGAAGACAGGTACGAAGGACTGCATCAACTGCAATTAATTAATACAGACCCAGCAACTACCTCAATCTCAAAAGGAGATTTAGATGACGGTGAAGCATCAGCAGTCTGCTCTTGGGCACAGACACACGGCATGGAACAACAATGACCAAAACACAACAAAGGAAAATGCTGCTAAATAGAAGCAATGCATTGACTCAAGAGATGGAACACTTACCTTTTTTTTTTAATCTGTTTTTTCCCCCCTGGTTTTTGCAGAGGAGACGATGGGGTGCTCCAGCTCCTGCCGCGCTCTGAACTGCAGGAAGTAGCTGGCAGCACCACGTGTAAATGAGCTAAAAGAAACTCTGTGGCCACAACTTCATCCGCCTCACCAAGTGTGCCACTTTTAGTTGGGTGTGCATAGAAAGCAGAGGCTGCCCTGCCAGCAGAGCATCTAGGGGGAGAAGCAGCCTTTGAAAATAAAGTGTCCGCAGTCAAATTCTGTCACTTGTGCAGGGGTGGGAGGTTGCCTTTGTGACTACCAGACTCTTGTTTGGGCTCCTGTTCTGGGCACGCACCTAAAAAATCTGCAAGTGTGTAGGACGAGGGACCATGATCAGCCCCAAGCGCTGTGGCTCCTCAGGCAGGGCACTGCGGGAGGTGCTGATTTCTGCAGAGGAGGTAACTCCCACTCTGGGTGTGACACGAACTCACCTGAGCATGTGTGAATCGGCTGGGTATTGAAAAATGGGAAACAGTATTAGAACCCAATAAAGGGAGTGGCGATAGGAGGGAGGGGAGAGCCTATTCCGGTGCCAGCTGGGATAGAAAAGGCTGAGAATGCTGACGAAGCGTTGATGGTGGTTTGAGCACCTTCCAGACGAAGAAGAATTGAGTTGCAGGAGTTCCTTAATAGCGAAAATCATTGATAAGAAGGAGCATATGATCTTTACCATGTGCCTAGTTCAGGCTTTATGTGAAGGAGGAAGATCCCAGTGTTACATTGCCAGACTAGACCTTGTTTGTGAGACCTGTTTCGTGTGTTTTTGCGGATGCTGTGTGTCACTCAGTCAAAGTCAGTTATGACCAGATTTATTAAGTTTTCAGGCAGCTTCTCCCTCAACTATTACCAGGTCCACTTGCAGTGAGGTGCTTACAGGACCCCACGAGGCCCTCTCAGTGCTTGCAGACTGCTGAGACTGCACAGGACTGTCCCTGTAGGGTGGCAACGTAAGGCAAGCAGAAAACTGAATTTACTTTTGGTGTTCTCTATTGGAAGCGAAACATTTCTTCTGAAATGAAATGCTTAATATGTACTTTCATTCTGGTGTAAAAAAGTTACTTTGGTTCATTTCTGGAGAAGGTTTCTAGGGATGGTTCTAAGGAAGGTTTCTAGAGGCTGAAGCTGGTTTTTATCTGTGGAGAACAATAAGTGAAATTTCTGTCTGTACCAGCTCAGCTTGTCTGGACATATTGCTGGAACCATTCAGCACTGCCTCAAACAGGTGATTTCATGTTGTTCCTTCTCTGTGTAGAAATCAAACCCAAAGGAAAACACAACAAAGGAATAATGTTTCTGAGATGACTACAGCTGATTTTTCTCTGTATTTATCTTTCATTCAGACATGTGTTATAGAAAAATGCAGGGTGCTCTGAGACCTGAAGAACTGCAGTTTTCACAGAGACCAGTGGGCTCCTCTGTGGTATTTGTGATGTAGCAGCTCACAGTTCCCATTGGGCTGCAATCGGCTGTGGGGTCAAATACCTGCCTGATTGTTTTCTCCCTGATGTATAGTCAGAGACACATTGGCATTTTTTGACTAGATTTTATGATGAAACTTTGAAAATTGCATGGTCCTCCGTAGGAAAATGAAAGATGACATCTCTCTGTGTCTTTAAATCTTCCAGACTTGAAAAATATAACTTTATTTGTCTTCTTCTTCTCAGTAGTACAGCCCCAACTGACATCACCCACAACCATTCCCCTGCAAGATTAAGACTGATCCAAGATTTCATGTTGGAAGATGCTTTCAAAAACTTTTGACAAGTTCTTGTGTAACTGGAGACAAACACCAAGCTAGACCTTCTGTGGGTAGCAAGACCAAACCAAACCTTTCAAGTAAGTTTACTCTGTTTTCAGTAGAGATAATACAAGCAGTGCAGCAATATAAATTTTGGTCAGAGCTCTATTGTACTGATATTTTACCTAGTCAGTAAAAAAAGATCAGATGAAGAGTCATTTAAAGCAGAGTGCAGAAACTCTCTGGCCAAATTCAACTGAAGTAAATGCAAATGTTTCTTTGAACCTCAATGAGTTTAAATTGGGCATTTTGTGAATATTTCTTTCTGCCATTTAATTTCTGGGTGCTATTTAGCCAGTTGCATTTAAGGTAGCATCATCAAACAAGGTAAACTGTGTAAGTGATGTCTTCTGTGCACTCTTCATCATTTTCCTACTGAGGTACAGTGACTGTCTAAATAATAAAAGAGAAAAGGGTCCAGCCTTGTTTTAACTCAATTCTACATAAGACAGATGGGATCCAATATATTTGGAAGACTTTTAGACTTGAGTTTTTCACTCCCCTTTTCCCTTTAGAAACTATCAAGAGAAAAGGAGGTAGGATATTTCTCTGTTCCACTGCGTATGAAAATGCTCTGTGTTAATGTTGTCTTCCCCTGATTGTGACCCACAAGAATGTATAAATGGAGGAAATATCAGATCGTCTGCCTCTCTTTCTTCTACCTGCAACTGAATATGGTGTCATGGTCATATATTGCAAAAGATTACCCAGGAAGACAATTTTGTACAGTTGTGCATCTTTTTTGTAGGTAACCAAGGCTCATTTTTCTTGGAAAATGCTAGAATATGACTTCAAATTTGCAGCATGGGAAGTGAGGAAATGAAAACAGTGTCTTGAGGTACAGGTCTCAGTAGGAAACAGCCAAGTGTCTGTCTCTCCTCCTGTTACCAGGCAGTGCACTGAATGGGGACAGCTGCAGACCTGTCTGGGGAGTGTAGCATATATAGGATGGCAAAAAGGACTTTCTTAATCATAAGCAAGGCAGGAAAGTTCCCAAGAGTCTATCTAGGACAGCAGTGTCCAGGGGCTAAGAAGCACTGAGCACTGAATTCTGCTCTCTGCTCCTGTGGCCAAAGCTCTGTGTGGGTGCCCCTGCACAGGAATGATCCACAATTGTGCCCAGCACAGAATCTCAGTAGCTGTGGTTCAGACTTGGGTTTGAGCCAAGCTTACTGACAGTAGCTGTGATGTTGGTCTAGGACAGGGACAAAAGCTGGCTACAGTCTATGCCTACATCTTTTATCAGTCTGTATCAGGATCAACCGCAGGTTAGATCCCTCAAGCCAGAACGTGTTAAACTGCTGAAACTGAAGCTCGGCTTCCTCCCAGCCACTTCCTACCTGCAGAGTCTTTCCCTTACACATGAGGGGCATGCACGTGCCACCCTGGTAGCCAGGCCACAGAGCTTGCATGGATTTCTGTCTGACCATGCATGCCAAATCCATAGCATGCAGTCTGCAGGGAGTGCATAAACCTTCCAGTCCTGCCACTGGAAATTAAAAACATGGGGCTATGTCAGTTGCTAAGGCTTTTGATTCAGTAGCTTTCCTACATGTGGTGGGAAGGATGACATAGATTCGTGCTGCTTAGTCAGGCTGCATAAATGCTTGCATCTCACCTCTGTGTTGGGAAGCCCTTCTGCTTTAAGTTTGCCTGTTTTTGTGAGTGGCGTGTGGGTATTTGGCTGTTCGCCTTTTGCACTGGCGCAGTGATGCACTGTGTGCCTCATGGGTGGAAATGCACTAAATTGGATGCGACTGATCATGCCCTCATAAAGGAAAGGTCTCTCACTCTGAAGAGAAAAGCTCTATCTATGTTTGACAGTCCTACCCCTTCGCATATTGGGATTAATACGGTCCCTGTCAGGAGCTCACTGGCAGAGGGCAGCTGGTTGCCACATGGAGCTTCTGAGGGACCTTTGACACTACTGACTTCTCTGGAGCAACAACAGCTTTATCCTCTGTGTGGGAAGAGTGGACAGGTGCCAGTCTGTACCTTAGGGTCCCTGACAGGAGGTGGGTTTATACATAACAGCTTCTTTGGGACACCCTGCTGCCAGTGGAATGGCCAGAGCTGAGACAGCGATTGTGCTTCTGCAGCCAAGGGAATTTGGCTCCAAACTTTGAATTCAGTCACTGAACATGTGTGCTCCCAAGCATCCCAGCCCATCCACTTTGTCTTTTTTTTTCAGCTCCAGCTGTCAGAATGAGAGGAAACTGAAAACATAATGAGTGAGCAGGTACCCATCACTACCCACGGTGCTGCACCATGGGCTTGGCTCACACCGCACGTGCAGCCTTGTGACAGATATGTCTGGCTTTCTTTTCTTATGAAAAAGAAAGCCAGACATATCTGTCACCCCTCCTTATACTGAGAACCTCTAACACCCACAGGGGTAGAAAGGTTGCAGGGAGGAAAAGGTTGTGGTTCAAAGAATACTCATTTAGAATTTTTTTTACAAACTCAAAGTAGCAGCAGCACGAAGACCTGAAAATGATTTAACCCTCACAGATAAGAGAGAAGTTGAAGCTGGTTTTGCATCTTGTGCAAACAGCTAATATGGCTACCCAGAGCTCTTTGCTACTGGAGGGCTCTTATATTTTTGGATATTAAATCTTGGGTTAATACAAAAACTGTGTCAATCAGGGAAACGAAATCATAAAATTCATCCTCCCATCCCAAGGGAGTGGAGTGGCTGAAGAACAAGGAATTGACATACACAGACGTGCCTTGGACAAACCTGGAGTTCAGATAAATCAACTCTCACACAAACACTGTGCTGTAAGTCCAAATATTTTCTTTGCTACTGTTGTTTTCCCTTTAGCCTCCTTCAGTTTGCTCTGCAACCAGGCTGGATCCAGCTGATGCAGCAAGGATTCAAAAGGATTTGGTGTTTACATTGCATCACCTCCTCCTGCTCTGGTCAGGGACCCTCACTGCCAGCTCTCCATGGCAAACATCCCAGCAATCCACCTTGCAGAGCTGCACCAAAGCCCCAGAGGTGGGTGGCTTTAGGAAGCTGGTACCCTGCTAGGAGAGGATGTCACAGAGCTGGCAGGTGCCTGTGGGTGACCTCAGCATGTCTGCACTGAGCTCAGTGCTGAGGGGCAACTTAGAGAAAAGATGCAGACAGGGAAGCAGGAAATGTTTTGCAGAACAGAAATAACAGAGAAGATAATGCTCTGTAAATGGTTTGTTTGGTGTATTGATTTACACGTACAGGGGCTGCCACTAAGCACACAGGAAAAGGAAATGGAACAGAGGAGGAGGGGGAGAGAAAAGGCAAGAGGACAACAAAGCAGACTAGCAGGTATCATTTGGAACAGGACTTCATGTGCTGGGTTTTGTCCTCAGCATGGTGTGTTGCGGAGGTCTGCAGTCATACTTGGACACTCAGGATTGTGAGTCCTTTGGTTCAAAAAGATCTCTCTCTTTATCAAAATGGGCAACTTGCATGATCTTGCATTCCTTCTGCACTGAGAATTCCCTGATGAATACAGCTGGAATCACCCCAGGCATGCCAGACCTCATCTAGAGCAAACCAGTTCCTGAGCTGCTGATCTGAACTTCAGTTGTGTGATGGAGGAGTCACAGAGGGTAGAGTTGTGAGCCCGGTGCTCTGTTGCTCAGATTTTCTCCAAAAAAGACTTCAGAAGTCTCTGTGACTTCCTTTGAGGTGAACCCTCCCTTGACATGGGCCTCAGCAAACAGTGGGATGCACACTCCTGCCAGCAGCAGGTCTCTGCAGATCCTCTGTGCACAAGTGATTTTTGTGAGCCTGTGCCAGACTTTTTGTGGCCCACCTGACTGCACCTCAGGGGGAGAGCTCACAGACCTGGGCAAGCTCTACTTTACAATTACTTAATTGTTAATTTGGTCTCCTTCCTTTGTGTCACTGACCTCCAGTGGGGAAACTGAGGCTCATATGTGGGTGGTGAGCTGGGTGATGATTCCAGTCTGCAGTGGCCAGGCCTTGGAACCATCTCCTGCAGTTGGGTGGTCACCTCTGATGTCTTTTCTGAGGCATCACCTCTGAGTCCTGGGGGGTGCTGGTGGGTGTGAAAGACTCCTTCCAGTCTCTGCTGGAATCATAGACTAGAATCATTTAGGTTGGGAGAGACCTCTAAGATCATCCAGTCCAGCTGTTAACCCAGCACTGCCATGTTTACCATCAAACCATGTCCCTAAGTTCCACAACCAAACATTTTTTGAACTTTTTCAGTGTTTCATGTATTGTTATAAGCAACTTAATTTTTTGAAGAAAGGAAATTACCTGATGAAGGTATACTAAGCCTCCAACTAAAGTGAAGGATTTAGTGGGGCACATATTTGGAGATATTTACTTCACTTTTTCTTGGATAAATTCCCTGATACAGACTGAAAAAGAAAGTATGGTCTTCTTTGAGATTTCTAGGTATGTATACACCCCAAGGAGAAAGAAAATCCAGGCTTTTCCCCCTCCTTTCCCACCAGTTTTTCAGATCCTCTTACTCTGTCATAATAACAGAACAGACAACAGAAAAACCTACTGGAAATCACCCTTGAAAACACTGACTTTTGACCTCTGGCACATTTTTTTCAGTATAAATATATCTTTCTATAAATTGGTCTTCCTATAGACATTTTGAATTTTGTTCTGTGTTCAACAGTTTGCTTTCACTTGAACAATGAATTTACAGCCTCCAAGCAGGATTTCCATGCCCTCCTTTCCATGCTGGGAATGTACTTTTTGAAGATTCATTTGTGAAGCAACCATATAAATTGGAAAAGTTCTTTTACATTAAAAAATATCCCTTCCATCATCTTTTCTCCTGACACTAGCAGCTTCAATCATTTTGTAAATAAAATTACTCATGGAAAGACAGATGGTGAAGCTTCACCTGGTGCTGGGGTGGCACAGGCACATTTTAACACGTGACACTGGGGATGGAAAGTCTGTCTGTCTGTCTGTCTGTGGTGTGTGAGAGTGATACCTGTGGTAGCTTTTCCAGAATGAGTTTGTGGAGTGGAAGCAAGTTGACCTTGACACCACAATTCTCTGAACTTTACGCTACCCACATGTGGGATATTTTTGCATGGAACCTCTGCTCAGCCAAACTTGCAGGTCTCAACATTTTAAGAAATGCATATATTTTATAATTCTCTGTCAGCTTTGGTAGCCTGTGCTGTCAAATAATGGGAAGCAAACAGATATGGCTCAGTTCTAGACTCATCTTGTTGTCTTTATTCATTAATCTCATCTCATCTCTGAGTTTTAGTTTTCTCTGTTTAAAAAACATCTGTATTTTAAAGTTCTTTTAAAGACTTCCTTTGCAGATATTTGGAGATGAAGTGGTAAAAAGATACTGTAAGAGACCCAGTTATTATCATAAATTAAAAAAAACCTAACAAACCAAACCAACCAACTATAGTATCTACATATAATGAGACATGGGAATCCCAGAATTTTCCAGAACCAAATGCCAATGCTCCCACTGACCTGGCTGAATGAAAGTGTCATGGTGTGCTGTGCCAGCACCCCTGCTCAGGTCCCAGGCAAACAGGATCACTGGCAGGAGAAAGGCAGGCTGCAGGCCAGCTCTATCCTGGAGCTGTGGCTTATGGAATACACACAGCAAATACATGGGTGAAAATAAAGCGTGTCTTGTTATGCTACCAAGCATCAAAGAACACAAAAATGCAAGCACACCCATAAAATATGTCTCCCATTCCTCTGCAGAGGCACTTTCCTGTCAGATCAGCTTGGATGACATCCTGGCACTTTCAGGAACAGGAGGAAGGGCTATGAGGACAGAAGAAGAAAGAAGATGGTCCAGAAAGAATGCAGTGTCTTTTCTCTGCTTGGTTTCAAGATGTTTGAGATCCATGCCTAGCTGCCAGTGAGGGCTCTGGGCAGTGACAAACAAGCTCATGTCTTCTGCAGAGAGATGGATGTGAATGTCTGCAGGTAGCTGCAGGAGCAGCTGCTGGTATCCTACACCTGGTTTTGGGTGCCCAGGAGAAAACTGACACTGCACAGGCAGGCAGTCCCTTTGCTCAGGACTTCTTTAAAGTCCAGGAAAACAGGCTGCTCAGAGCCCCATCCAGCCTGGCCTTGAACACTTCCAGATGGAGCAGCCACAGCTTCTCTGGGCACCCTGTGCCAGGGCCTCAGCACCCTCACAGGAGGGAATTTCTTCTCAGTATCCAAACCTGCCCTCTGACAGTTTGAATCCATTGTCTCTTGTCCTGTCACTCCATGCCCATGTTAAAAGTCTCTCTCCAGCTCTCTTGCAGCCCCTTCAGGCCCTGGAAGATCTCCTTGGACCCTTCTTTACCCCAGACTGAACATCTATAATTTTCTCGAGTCTGTCTTCATGATGCCTGAGCATCTCCATGGCCTCCTGTGGGCCTGCTCCAACAGTCCCACAACCCTGTGGTGTTGGGACACACAGAGTTAAATGTCCAGCAGCACTGCAGGTGGGGTCTCACCAGCAGAGCAGAGGGACACAGTCCCCTCCTCTGACCTGGGGCTGAGGACATGGCTGGCTTTCAACACCTCCACGTCCTTCTTGGCAGCTCTGCTCTTAATCCATCCTGCTTCTGGCTGCTGGAATGACAGACAGGGATATGTCAGCTAATCTCTTTGCTTTGAAATTGTGCTGAAAAATAATTATTAATGAAATGGACACAGTGGACATCAGGCCTCTTTCCCTAAAAAGCTCCTTAGCAATATAAAGGCAGAAAAACAAGAGGAGAGAATGAAAGCTGATGTACTGTTTATAAAAAAAGATAACTTCTGGTGTTCTCTGTGAGTGTTCTATGGTTCCCTTAGAGTGCTTTGCTGTAAAAAAATTTTGATCCTGTCATGGTGATCTAAGATTTGTGCCCTTTTTCCTAGAAATGACATTTTCTGTTAGGACATCATTTTGTGTCTCCTGCTGGAGGGGGTCTTAGTAGAAACATCAGTAATAGGACAACAAAACAATAAATAGTCTGTTATGATGCCTAAATCCTTTTGAAAAATGGCAATAACATGCAGGTATTTGCTCTTCAAAGTATTATCCATTATTTGGGGATGAAGGAGCAACTTTTTGTAGTTAAAAACCTTATCAAGTTCAATCTCAAAATCAAATAAAAAGCTGTATTCAAATGCAACTTAATTTATAAAGTGAATTATTACTTTATTGAATAAGAAATTTAAATAGTCTAAAATGAAAAATCAGATTCTATCATCTCTTGATCTTTCTTTGGTAACCACCAGATTACAAGTAGTCCCTAATTCTATGTCTGCTACTGAATTTCAGTTCAGTTTATTTTAGCATATTTGAAGGGAGTTTGTTTATGGTATAACTGATGGGAAATTCCAGACGGAAGGGAGGAGCTGGCACATACAGAGACAGACTCTGAGCTTTTCTTCTAAGCCTTGTTTTTTTTCTGAAAAGGAAAGACCAAAACCAGAACACCCTTTTACCAGTGCTTTTTCATCTGTCTGTGTGGGTGGTATGTTGAAATAATAGTTTGGTGGAGATTAAAGAAAAAGTGGGGCTGTTGTGTAGCTGCTATCAGAAGGGGGAATCCCAACTCTTTAAAGAGTGTGCACAACTAGATGTGAGCAGTGTTATTATTGGGTTCAAAAGAAAAAACCAGCCCAAACAATCCCCTTCTCACCAAACCTTCCCTGGATTTCCAGGGTGTGCATCACTGGGCCAGGGCTGTGCCTGGGAGATCTCTGCCAGCTGAGTCTGGGCTCTGTGCTGAGTCTGCAGAGGTCCTGCTGGGTTAAAGCATCTCCTGCAGAGATGGGCAGCCTTGCTCTGGAGATGCAAAGGATGGAGACCCCACCAGTCCCCTGATGGGTTTGGTGTTTTGTTCTGGTTATCAAAGAGCACTGGTGAAATCTCTCCTTTCTTCCAGTCTGGATACAGCAGAAGACAGTGTGTTATGAAAGGAATACACCTGCTTAATACATAAAGAACACACCTTTTTCAACATTCCCACCTAAAGCAAAGCAGTCTTCAGTTCCTGGTGTTTTCTTCCATGTAAATTCAAGGTATATAAAAAGGCATAAACTCCTGGAAGCTATTTTCAGCAGAAAATGGCAGACATTTATCATGAACCTCCCCCTTTTCTGAACCATATTTACCCACAGTCTGTTTCCTCTCCTTAGCAATCACACTTTTTGTCATCTGTGGTCCCTAGAAACCTACTGATGAGTCTTCCTACGTGCCAGTGCTGAGCAGTTAAGCACCTCAGCAGTCTCACTTTAGTGCCTGGTAAAATTATGGAGACTAATCTGGGAGTTATTGAAAGACACTTGGAAGACAAGGCAGACTCTGGTCACAGCCAGCACAGGTTCATGAGGGAAAGTCCTGCTTGACAAACTTAATTTCCTTTTATGACAAGGTAGCCAGTCAAAATAATAATCCTTGATCAAGGGAAGCCCGTTGATGTAATCATTTTGGATTCCAGTACAGCTTTTGGCACTGTCTCTCACATGATCCTTGTGGATAAAATGTCCAGCAAACAGCTGGATAAATACATATCTATGATTCCATGACTCCGCAGTCAGTGTCAGGTTCCTGTGGGTTCCTACAAGGATCTGGGTTGCTCTGGAGAAAGGGCATGATGAAGAGAGGAAAGATAGAAGAGGGTGAGGACTTTACCTCTCCCACTGAAAGCAGGCCAACTATGTGGAAAATACATCTGTGTTTCAGAAGGAAAGCAGTTGGGGAACTGACTGTGGCTGGGGAACTCAGCTCTCACAAGGAAGTCCCAGTCCCTGGTGCTGAGGCTATTTTTGTCTTTTAACAGACAACTGTAATGGATCAAATGGAAAAACAGCCCTGACAGCTGGGTCTGAAACACGCCTGCTGCCCATGCACCCTGCCAGAGGTCATGCTGAAGGCCAGACCTGTGCTGGCACAGTTAGAAGCCTGTGGTGATGGTTAGGAACTCAAGATGCAAGTGGTGTTTTGTGAAAATATTTGTGCAGTTAGCCTACACGCAGTCACAGTAGACTGAGAAGAGATTTGATGTGATGGATAAAGCAAATAAAAGACCAAAGAGCAGAGTGAGTCCTAAACCTCACACAGGGTGGTGTTTGCTCTGGTCTTTGCAGGTTGCTATTGCTGGTAGTTCATGGTTTCCTCTTTTCAGATTCCTTTGAAGAGTGCACACATGGAAAGTGTGCAGACAGCAGAAGGCAGCAAGAGTGGCTTTCCTGGGGAGCCAAAGGTTTGCCTAGTTTGAAATTCAGCCTCCAGTGGTGGCTCAAAACAGCTCCTGAGGGGGAGCAGTGTAATGGGGGCAGGTCCCAGTGTCCTCTCCCCAAAGCTGCTCCAGCTGCTCCCTCATTCCACGAGTCTGCACATCAATGATCGTTCCACTGCTATGCATGAACATGGAAATAATTTCCCTACATCTCTGCCTACGCCTAACACTGTATACACACCCATGGTTCCTTTATTTCCTTTTCTCCTAGTGCTGTACTGGGACCCTGTGCCGTGACCATTCGTTAGCATTTGCAATCTCTCACTTCTCCAGCTCTCCCATCAATTATGGGATAACTTTTAGTGTTTTACAGGACACAACATTGTTCCCTGGTTGGAACAATGGAAAACTCTGATTCTGTTATGTCTGGGCCAAACTCATCAAAACTGTAACTCAGTTTGGTAAGTAATTATTTTTCTTTGAAAGATGCCAATTACCATTTACTATTCATTTCTATTTGACTGTACTTACCTAGTTCATCCTCTTTACCCGTTTGGAGTATTGATAGACTATGAGCACTTCTTCAGATGGAAGTGGGAGAGAGATTATGTCATCTCTTTTGGGAATGCTAATTATCCATAGTGCCTATTTTAAGTATTTTTTCCCTAGGAGATCTTGCTTATGAGACTCTTGATGTAACTGAGCAAAAATGGCCATCAGCAACCCTGTGTTATACATGTACATGGTCTCACTTCTTTCTGAGTACAGACAAATATGTGTTTAGTCCTTTTCTTTTTTACATTACCATTCATTTTACTACTCCTCTCTAGTGATATTCCTGCACTATTTTTAAGCTCCTTTTGTTCTTAGTAGAAGAAAAAATACTTTCTTTGCTCTGTTCTGAGGTGTTTCTATACAGTTCTAATTTTACTTACTAATATCTTTGTTCTATTTTATGTTAACTGGCAGCTGTTTCCCCCTTTCACAGCTGTGATTGCTTTTCAGTTTCACATTGATTCCTTCACTTTGCTGCTGAACCAGGATGAGATTTTTAGCATGATCTGTTTGCACTCTTGGCTTGGAAATCCTGACTTTTTGACCATCTGATAAACCCTTCATCAAAGGTCTGAACTTTCATTTGGGTTTTTCTACCCACATTTTGTCTAGCAACCTGGATAGTAATTTTCCTTTGAGCTAGAGAATGTACCTTTTAGTGCTGAGTGTTTAGGGAAGGCAAATAATCAGATCACAATCAGGTCACAGTGGCATTCAGAGGTCAACAAACTTTTTACCTGGAATTTGGTTCACCGTGGTATGTTACAATGAACACTCTCACCATGGGTGTGAGCCTCATGGGTTAGACAATTCACCTGTACCACCCAAATGCTATTTTGCTATTGGCTCCTTGCATCTCCAGCATGTGTCTCCCACGTGAAGCTCTCTGTGCATACAGAACTCTTCTGTCCACAAATTGGATGAGGGTTAAATGAATAATGGGTTTAAAGAACAATTATCCTGCTTTTTGACTCCGTGACTTTGTCTGGTGGTCTGTAGAAGATCTCTGCAGATTCTGCAGATACTCTCCCTGTTCTGCTGAGCATCTGTAAACCTGACCTAGCAGCTCACAAGTCCACAGTGGTGCTAAAATAACCTCCCCCAGTTTGCCCTTCCTAATTAACAGTTTTGTTTCAGTATCAGGACAGTCATCTTGCCAGGCTTCTGTGACATCAGCTACATCAAATCCATCACAAGTAACTTTCCATTCCTCTCATTTTTTACTGGCCCTTTCAGCACCTATATAATTGTCCACAAGTTCTCTTTTTTTTGTCATTCATCATTCATGCTTCCATCATTCAGTCAGCAAGCTGCAGTCTGTGTGTTGTGTCCCATGGCCCTTCCTTGGCAGTGTTTATTGTTGCTGCTTCAACCAGCCCTCTATGGTTCTCTCTGAAAATGTGGGCAACCCAAGTGACATTATTTTTTATCTTTTTCTGTTTCTGATGTTACCTCTCTTCCTCAAAGACAGGAGACAAGCAAAAGCAAATCTGTTTGCCTCATACCCATTGTGCTGGCCATCTACAGCTCATTCATGAGTTGTCCTGCTTTACTTTGGTACACCAGAATTCAGTCAAAAACAAATCTCTTTTTTTTTGTGTGTTCAAGCTACTATTTTGTGTCAGCTCTAGAAGGATGAAAACAAGAAAGACCTGAATGCTCATGAGAAAATCTGTAGTTTCAGGATGTTTCAAGAAGAGTTTTGCTGATCTGTTGATACCCATAGACATTGACGAGTGAAACTGCTCGTGGGTCACGTTGCTGTTACCAGTGGTGAAAAATGAAACATCATCTGTAGTGTCTGGGTTGAGGCAAGGTGGCTGTGAAACAAACTGATGTGGTGGGAATGTCTTTCCAGAAGGAGGAAGGGATCTGTATGAGACAGTAACAGTGAGTGTGTGGGAAAGTGAGAAACACCAGAGGTCCTCCTGCTGTGGGAGCTGCTGCAGAACATGGCAGGGCAGTCCAGCAGCACAGCCCCAGCTCCTGTGTCCCAGCTCCCATCACACTGCAGGGCAGCCAAGCCCACTCAGGACTCACCCAGGTGGAGATCTCCCTGCTTCTGGCTGCAGAGCCTGGAATGGCTGGGAGATAATGGAGATCTTGAGCCAGGGGAAAACCTCTTCTGCATACAGGGCAGAGACAGACCAGGATCCCGTGGATGATGCATTAGGTGGAGTGGAGAGGGTCAGAGAGAGCCTTGAGAACAGTAAGGAATGTAAGGGTGGAAAAGAGTCATCATTGTGCCATGGTTAGAAAGTGTCAGGACAAAACTTGCAGGTATTACAGCCAGAGTAGGCACAAAAAGAAAAGGCAGGAAGAGTGGGCTGGTGCAGGGAGGTAAAAGGGGTTTCTATAGCCATGGCATTTGGGATGGGAAGTAAGAGGAGAAGAATTTTGTGCTGCTGAAGGCGAAAATGGTGAAGGATGTGTGGGCAGGATGTATTAGTGTGGGCAAGGTGAGAAAAGCCCCAGAGTGGTGATGCTATAGGCAAAGGTAGGAGTTATTGAATCTGACTGCAAGAGAATTTAAGGAGACAGAAGGAGAGTGAATTTGCCATGAAAGTGAAAGAAGGCATTAACAGGAATGGCAATGGGTCTAAAAGAAAGGTTTGTGTAGGAAGAGCAGTCTTTGAGCTACTCTTCCTGCAAGAACATGCAAGGTTAGTGCAAGAGCTCACAGTTACAGAGAGGTCAGAATAACAGTGCAGATGAAAATACCCTTCTCAGTAAAGTGGTTATTGTGATGGGGAATAGAGGTCAGTCTGCCAGAGGAGGGACTGGCAAATGGTGATGGCATCTTCACTGGCAAGGCTGGCAGAGCTGGTGTGAGGTGCAGACACCAAGTCCAGCTCCTGGAGCAGACCAGGCTGAAGGCACACCAGGAAGGATCTGGATGGAGTCACCACTGGATTTGTTATCTTTTTCTCAGAGATGAAAATGGTAAGGAGGGGCTTGGAAAGAGATACTGGGCAGGTAGACAGGCACTATTAGTTGTCCTGGGAGGTGAAGCATGATGCCACTAGTTTTTGGAAATGAGATGTGGCTGCAAGAGACCTGAGAACACCTTCCCCAAATGGAGAAAGGGTTGGGAGAGATTTTCCAGGGCTTTAAGGAAGTGAACCTAGGAGCTCCCCCCAGCAGGGAGTTAGGAGAACATCTAGCGGTGGCCTGGAGTTTTGTGGGGTTTCCCTCCATCCCTGTGACTGGTGGCCCCATGGTGTCTTCCCAATGACTCAGAGAATTTCCCGAGGTCCTGCTGAGAACTCTCTCTGCATGCATCAAAACTGGTTTGTGGTTGGTTTCTTTTGAGCATCGAAAAAGAAATTTTCTAGCTCCTCTCTGTCTGGGAAATGAAATAGTCACTGGGAAAGCACATGTCAGATGGGAACTGGATTGCCTGTCTGTCTATCTGTCTGTCTGTCTGTCTGTCTGTCTGTCTGTCAACTTGTGTGTCCCCAGGCAGGACCTCCTGGATGGTTGGATCCTAACACCTCCAGCCAGGGCTGTCGCCACCCTGCCACCTTGCCAGAGTCACAACTCCAGGTCTGAAAGGCTACATGAGAGACAGTGGGAGTGCAGCCCTGCTATTGGTGGGAAAGATAACTTCTAACACTTAACAGTAGAAATTCAAATATTTTTTTTAACCTCTTAAAAGTAGTTTTACCTCTGTAAAACTTTACTACTTACTTCTTTACTGCTCATGGATAACCAGCACAGCTCTTCTCTCCTCATGGATATGTATTTGTTTCCACGTGTCCAAAGGATTCCCACAGATAGAGAAGCACAGCTCTGCCTGGAAATCCACTGGGGAGGAAACCTCATGCTGGGCCAGGAGCAGCTCAACAGAGCTACTGCTGCTGCTGCTATCAAGCTGCTTTTAGTTTTTTCCTTGGCAATTTATTACAGAGACCCCTCAGTGGTGGTGAGGAACCCGTGCACACTCGGTGTGTGAGCATTAAGCTGGTGCTCATTTGCATTTTCCCTGTTTGTTTCAGGCTGGCTGCCTCAATAAATCCCCTCAAATGCTGTTGCCTGTGCTGAGATTCCCTTGTCCTTGCACGACTGAAGGGGTCTCATACCCTTCCATGCAGAGGACTCAGAGGTGGCACAGAAAAGCCATCACAATGTATTCATCCAAAGAGAGCCCTTCATGGCTTATGCAATCAGGGATAGCTTCTTGTTTTTTCTTAAGCCACTCATTGTAAAACTATTCAAGCTACTCAGGGATAAAGTTATCAAGGAGTTTAAAAGAGACAAATTCAGACATGTCCTGGCTGTTCAGGCTGCACATCCAACCTTTTTGCTTATAGATGGAATGTAGCTGTTTCCATGTTGAAAAAATAAGATGACTAAGATGTAGTGTGTTTGAATAATAAAGCAACCCAGTCTGGGCCTCACTGAGTGTGAAAGCAAGACTCAGCTTGTAACATGTGGCTTTGAAGCCTCTGACTGATTGGTGATGTTTTGTCTGAACCTCTCAAACCATAGAAATTCAGGAATGGCCCAGGCCGACTCTACAAATACTGTTCCTGCAGAATGGATGTCATCTTCCAGGCACAGAACCAGAGAATGGTTTGGGTTGGAAGAGACCTTAAAGATCATCTTGTTTTCTTGTTTTAACTCCCTGCCATGGGCAGGGACACCTCCCCCTAGACCAGCTGGGCATGGGCATGACTCTATTCTCCTGAACCATCAGTCTCTCCTGATCCACTCCTCACAGCCACAGCTCCTCTTGGAGCTGTCTGCATGATCTTGGTCTTGGGGAATGTTCCATCTTGCCCAGAAAAAGGTCTGAGTCTGTGGGTACAGTCAGCAAAGTCAGGGAGGCCCTTGGGAGCTTTAGGCTGCAAAAGTGTGATGCAGAGAAAGGGTTCATGTCCCTCTGTGGCTGTGGCTTGAACTAAAAATGAGAAAAAAGTGGGGAAGAGCAGTGCCAGCATTTAGGCTTTGAGGCCTTTGTTGTTCTGCCCAGGTGCTTTGAAAAGGATGGATAATGCTCAGATTCACTGCCTGGGTCTTCACCTTTTTTCATTAGTGTTTGGGAGAGGAAAAAAAAATTAAGGTCACAAATTTAAAAGACTATGCCAAAGCCTACAAAGCTGTGAATGATTCTAAGAGGCCGCTTTCAGCTGTCATTTCAAAGTTTTTGGACAGAGCATTCTTGGGGAACAGTAGCTTCATTTGAGTGATTGACACCAGTCATATTAAAAATGTGGACTGGTGAGGACTGCATTTCCAAGTAAATAAACTATTTCCCTGGCCCAGAGATGAGCTTAAAATCACAACCACACATTGCCTCCCCATGTTTTGTTCCAGATTTTTAGAGCTGGTACATGGTGGTCTCATCTCACCCAAGATTTTATAGAGACTTTGTTTTCCCCAGCTCAGTCAATATATTTTTCCTAAACCACCACTATCACCATAAATAAATAAATAAATAAATAAATAAACAAATAAACAAATAAAAAAATAAATCATGCATCCCAAAAGCAGATCAATTATTCAGGGTTCTTCCTGGGTATAAAACCTCTGGAGCAGCAACATTTAAGAGGCTGTGGATCAGCTACTTTGCAGTGTCATGAAAATTTCATGCTCTCTTGGCAAGGAAGTTAGTGAGTCAGGCAAATGAGCTCTTATGCTGTCTCCCTGACCTGGATACAGGCATACACAGTTTCAGATTACAGCTCTGTGTGTGTGGCTCAGAGAGGAGGGACCCAAGTGCATTTAGGCCTTTGGCATCCAAGGAGTCCAAGTTTCAGATGTGCAACACCATTAAACATATTTTGAAAATTTCAGCCCTGGTGACCCTAAAAAAAAAAAAAAGTGTAATAATGATAGTAAGAAGTATGCCTTACAGATGGATTATTGGTTTCTAAATGCAAAGGTTCAGGTCATGCACAGAACATCTATCCAAGATAAACTTCATTAGCCTGCTGGCACTGACTTCTGCTCCTGGCCATGATTGCTACAGCCTCAAGGCTGCGTGTCTCACATGGTCTGCAAGGTGCTGCTGGAGGTGGGAAAGAAGTGGAAGCAGAAAATGTGTCAATGGTTGCTAAAACGTTGACGTTTAAAGAAAGCCAAGTGTGGGGAAAATGAGGGAAAAGGAAGAAAAAGCAGAACAGTAGACGCAGCAGGCGGGTTTAGCCACAGCAGAAGGAATCTGACTTTTTGAGTTGCTTACAGCTTGGTTACACCGACTTTGCTGTACTGCGTTGCTTTATTTGCTGCTCCTGACTGCCACACTCCCACGCTCTCCTGCAAGGCATCAGGACCAGTTAATTCACCTCGCAAATCTCGGCTCGGATGGGGCTCTGCCAGCCCGGGGATGCTCCGCCTCGGGCTGAAGGTTCCCGCTCCGGCCAGACGATGTCACGCTAATCCCGCGGATGCTCGCGTTCATCTCCCGGCCACAAGCTCTGTCCTGCTGCATCAATGCCCTCCCAAGCTCTTCTCTCTGTACCAATCACACAGCACAGAAGGTGCCATTAAGGCGTTGAAATTTAATGAGCTCTAATAAAACCTCCCCCTGTGATATACAACCCAAGAACAGGCTTTGCTGCGGGAACATTGCATTGTGTGTGCCTTTATACCTTTCCCTCCTCTCTGTTTTAAATGTATATTCCCAATCACTTTAATAGCATTTCTGCATCTTTATGTTGTGGAGTTATTGCAGATTAACTCCATAAAGGCAGGTAGGTGTCTAATTGTCTAACTTGGGGTATCTGCCCCACCTAGCTGGAGTGTTTGCATTCCTGACATGCTGATAAATGCAAACCTGCCTAAACCTTGGCTTGGCTGAAATGATCATGCCTAAATCCTGCTTGATGACTTCCCAGCCCACGGAAACAAATGGGAAGTCCATCCTCCCTCCTGATTTGACCGAGAGCTCATCCTCTAAATTTACAGGGTGCAAGAAGCTCTGTAAGTGGCTATATCCCATAAGCTTTCTCAGCACACCAGTGCTGTTCACTGGAAACAGATGGCACTGGTCTAAGCCCTTTCTCAGGCTGTTGGAAACCCAGACTGAACTTCTATTTCCCATGTAGAGCCTCCCATGTCCTGAAAACGTGCTGTGAGCATCCAACTGTTAGATCCTCTAGGGTCTGGTTTCAAAGTCTCCTACAGAAGCTGTTCCATGTGGCATAAATAATTAAAGATTCACCAGACCAGAGAGAAGTGGAAGATGGACTCTCCTTCCCCATGGTGAGGACACTCATGTGTGTTTTGTGGGAAAGTCAAGTTATAGGTTCCTGCTCCAGTGAACAGCTAACTAGCAGCACAAGTTGGACCAAGTCCAACAGGAGATGCTGAGACCTCCCTTCCCAGGACCGTCCCAGGCCTGCTCATTTGAACATTTCCATGAAACAAGAGAAAAGAAAACCAAAAGCAACCTGCAAAATCTTCAAGCCCCTTAACTACTGATTAAGAGCTGAGATGTCTCTGTGGGAAGGACCTGAGCTACCTCACATGAAGCCTGAGGGATGAGTAGGATCAGAAGTGTCCACGCAGCTCTGTGTTTGTCTCCAGCCTTAGCTGAAGGCAGGTTCTGGTGGAAGAGCAAAACCATGGGGTAAATCTTTAATGATGCCTCCCCAAGAGACACATTAGACCCAAGTGGATAAAAACACCTGGTCACCTCACCTGTGTTCTCCAGGTGTATTCTTGTGCCTTCCCCAGTTAGCTCATTTCCTACGAACTTTAGCCCTTATTTTTCTTGTACCTGTGGTGGAGGGCTGGACAGCCAAATCTGAACTGGGAGATCCCTGGGGTGGCCATGTGCCTCAGGTCTGAGCACAGCAACTTTTCTGCAGGTTTGATGCTGTGCATGTCTGAGGCCCACAGGCACCACCACAGCACAGACCTAAGCCTCCTTCTGTGGTTTGTCACCATAAGTGACACCAGACTCTTGCTTTTCACCTGATACTTTAATGGCCTGGGTGTGAGGTGATTTTATTTTAGCCTCAGATTGAATTTTTTCAGTTTGCAAAGAGAATGGGGAAAAGAAAAATTGCCTCTTATTGAGATAGGCCTCCAGCAATGGGTCTCTTAATTGCCCAGTCTGTTAACAATTTTAAAGAGGAGGCGAGGTATGGAAAGAGAGTATTTACTGTTTGGTATATTTGGACAGAAAGGCAAATGCCCAGGTCTGAAGAAGAACACTCCAGGCTAAGTTTAGAAGGTTGTATTTCAGACTTGGAAAACTGCAGGAGTATCTGAATTTATCCAGATCAGTAGTGGAGCTAATGAAAAGTATTTCTTTGCAGATCTTCCCCAAAGGATATCCTTACATCACCTCAGCTGGCTGTGACACTTGGCAGAAATGACTGGAGCTGCACAGGTGTTAAAACTCAATAGCACATAGAAAACCAAGGCTCTCATGTAGGCTCCTTGTTAGGAAGGGTTTTAAGCACCTTTAAACATGTTTGCAATTCTCCTGATTTCAAGTCAAACTCCTTGCTTAACACATTAAAAGGCAGAATGACTTTGCTTTGGAAGCCCCAGAGACTTTGTGGAGAAGTTGTTTGACCTCCTTGTGTCTCAATCCATCCAGAACATGAGAGTGAAAAATAAACAGCACCTCATTAAAAAAGAAATAGATAGTGTGACTGACCTGAGCTTGCCTTGGTAAATAAATTACAAAGCCATAAAACTGCTTGAGGAGCTGCTTTGCCCCTTTGAAACAACACCCACTTCAGGCACTCTCTAAACACCGTGCTGGGGGTGACGTGGAGTAATCACTGAGGAGCTCTTATCATTATCTGCCTGTCAAGCCCCCATACATTCTTCCTTGTCTGAGCTAAGCAGAAATTACAAACCAGTGATGAGAAGTTGCACTAAACACCAAAGGACACTGATTTACCCATGAGCTTTCCCAATTGTTCTTGCCACCCAAATGCATGCCAAGGTCAGATTTATACCTGTGTCCTTCTCTGTTCCCAAAGGACTCACCTTGATAGTTCAGCTACCCAGGGTTTCAGATGCTGCTGCTCTCAGTGCTGTTTGCTGGGATGCCCTGTGTTTCCTTGGCAAATAGCAGAGTTTGTGAGGCTGGCAGGAACTGTTGGACTGGATGATGTTGGTGTTAGAGTGGGTGTCTTTCAACTCAGAGTATTCTGTGATTGTATGGATAAGGAGCAAAACAGCCAAGGACTGATGGGAGAAGGGTCAGAGGAGTGATCTGGGATCTTAAAGATTAAAAGAAACAGCCAAAGTTTGGGAGCCGACTTTAGGCACTGATATGACAGAGTTTGTCTGAATGAAAATCAGTGCCTCTATTTCAGCAACAAATCGGAATGCAGAGTGGAAAAGTGCCATGTGTGTAAAGGCAGAAGTTGTCTCTAGAAAAGTATTTGTAGGGAGTTCACCACAGATGAGGATGGGTACTGCTATATCAGGATTGAAAATGGGGAAAGGCTCCATAAACCACACCACCAGGTGAATCATGATCCCCAAGCACACCACTGCTTCAGAAACAAACCCAGTGACAGCATCCCATCAAACAGAGCAAGCTGCAGCTTCCTGCCCAGTGCTGCCTGGATTATCTGCCCATGGATTACCTTCCCGTGACCTGAAACTCTCCTCCTGCCCATTCCCTCATCCCTGGATAGCCTCTGTCTTTGGGAATGCAACCTGCCAGGGGTCACATGAAGAGATTACAGCCTAGACATTTAAGCTACAGCAACACCTGTCCCTGTGCTGTGTCCTAAAGGCAGGATGGCCACAGGATGTTTCCTCCCGTGTGTACAGAAACCTTCCTGATGGACCATGGTCTCATCACAGAGAAGGTGCAAATTTGCTTTTCAGTAGTTGAAGAATCAATGCTTGACTAATGTGGAGCTGCTGAGGAGAGAGAGTTTCTTGGCATGGCCTTTCTATGCTACCTTTAAATTCTTGTGTAATTAAAAAGAAGCAAGGAAAAAACCCCAAACCACAACAAGCACCACTTTTGATTGCTCCCTCTATGCATAATGATGTCCTAAAGATTAGAGAAATGTGCAGATGAGACACCTGAGCATGGCAGACCAGAGCTTGTGGGCTGTACCCAGCCTGCTGCTGGCACTGCATGCAGCCAGTGTGGCTGCAGAGGATCTCTCAGGTCACTTATTATCCAGGACAGCAAGGCTCAGGTACAGTGAGTAGAGAGAAACAACCATGGCATTTATCTTAGGTACAAAAATGCCCTTTGCCCTGGGCAGAAGGGGTGATTTTGTGTGTCCTGACAGCTCCTCTGCCTTCTGCTTGTGAGCCATGTTAAAGGCTTTGTCAGAATCAGATGCTGTAAGATGAGGATGGAGTTTTGCTTTTGTTTTTAACCATCTAAGCAGCTGTGTTGTGCCTCTGAATGAGTTTGAGATGCAGCTAAATGGTAATCTCTGAATTTGAGGGCAATCACGTTTATTATTTAATGTTACTGCTTAGTATTGCATGACATTCATCCTTGGGTGTGTGTGTGTACATTTATTGAGAGAAGTGCAGCATTTCATATAGAAGAGTAAGTTAGATTTCCAAACGTTCTCCTACATACAGTGCAGTGAAAAGAGCTGTCTGCTCAGGATGAATCAAAGTATTTTGTTGGCCTCCTCTCACAGCAACTCATCTTGGGCCATACCCTGTGGGCTCTTGCTCAGATGGGTTTCTTAATGCTATCAGCAGCACCAGCACGCCTGCAAATGTCTTAGGGGTACAGACCTCGGCCAAGACCTCCACCCCAGGAGCCCCTGGAGTTACCCTGACAGTTTCTGTTTTCCAGCTCCAGCTTTTTGGGCAATCTGGGTGACTTTGTGGGCAGATTCCCTCAGGCTTTTATGTGCTGAGCAATATTTAATGGAACATCTTGGGGAGTGAGAGGCCATTCAGTCTGAGTGGGGACTTGGGACTGGCCGTGACTTGGAAATATTGTGTATAGTTAAGATCTGCACACTCCAGTGAGATAGTTAATGTGGTTAAAATCAATGGGCTGTGCTAATTTACCTCAGCTGAAGGCTGCATTTCACATGGCTTTTCAGTACTTCCTTTAAACTCTATTAATTCCAATGTTTAATTACAAACAAACTGGATGATGGATCAGTTAAAGAAAAATCTACTGTAAAGGGTCAAGGATTTAACCTGTACTATCTCTATGACTCCCATGCAGATCATTCAGACCAGTTATTTGCATATGCTAAAATCTAATTTGAATTGTTCATCACATAGAACTAGGTAAGCTTTTTTTTTAATGAGAGATGTAACTTTAGGGCACTATTAAATTCTAATTAAAAATCAGTCAAAAGCACCCTTTTCTTAGTGTTTGTGCCTGCAGCAACACTTCCACTGTGGTATCAAAAGCTCAGTTCATTACTTCTTAATTAATTTTGCCTTGAGAAGCTCTAAGTTCTCAAAGGACTTGTTGGGGTTTTAGAGTGTTGTCTACATAATGTTTGCTTGTACACAGCAGCCACAATGACATTCGGATCAGGAATCCTTACCCATGTAATCCAATTTGATACAATGTCTGCAGCCTGCCAGCTTTTGGGAACCTGAAAGATGCCTGAAGTTCACAACACAGAGGGCATCCTGCCTGGAGCTACTGGGATTGTAGGGATTTTCCCAATTTTCCCATCTCCCTATTCCCAGTGTGCCTATTTTACAGTTGAAAAGGTTGGTATACAGATTGATTTTTTTTTTTTTTTTTTGAGGAAGATCATGATGAATAGGAAACTTGTCTTGCTCCTGACCCCAAAGAAATCTTGTCTGGAAGTACTTGAGTTGGCCAAGATATTTTCCCTCCACCAGGCTCTTGGAGATGTGCATGTTTGTTTTGATAAGAATCCTGCAATCCAGATCTCCCACAGCAAATGATTCATTTCCCCTCTTGGCTTGGCTGTGTGCACGTGTCTGATGGAGGTGAGCTGGAGCTGACCAGTGCCCCAGCACAAAGAAAGGAAAAGAAGGTTAAAGTGGGGAGAATAATAATCTACTCAGTCTCAGGGGACATTTTTCACTGGTTTAGGGCATTTCCACCAGAAGAGTTATGGTGATGAACAGACCAGAAAGGTGCTTGGGGTGGCTTGAACATCTGAGCATTCCTCAAACTCTACAAGAAAGGGTTTGGCAGGAGAGTGTGAACCAAACTTGCAAATGTCCCTCTGAGCAGGGCCAAGAGGGACACCTGTAGCTGTCTATGCAGGAGGGACCTGGATGATATAAATTTTTATTAGGAACCTTTGTATTAAGCCTAGTTTGCACAAGCAGACCCTGTAACTATCAAAGGCAATAGTTCAAATCTGCCTTCATGTGTGTCCAAGTCTTGCTGCAAGACACAGAGTTAGATGGGTGGGGCTGAGGGAGAAAAACAGTGTAAATTGGGGGTGGGTAAGGCTTAAAAGGAGATTTTGAGGCAATGTCAGCTTCCAGCTTTCCTCTTGGAGAAAATGCACAAAATAAAAGAGGAAAAAAAATTAAAAATAGAAAGAAAAAACCTTGACGAGTGGATGTGGGCAAGGTGGCTTTGATTCTGAGGAAAGCCCTCTTCTTCTCCCAGGTTATCCTGTCCTTTTCTTCAGCAACACTGAATGGATGAATGGATGGATGGATGGATGGATGGATGGATGGATGGATGGATGGATGGATGGATGGATGGATGGATTCACATTTTAATGATCTCATTTAATCTTGTGGAGACCAGGAGAGGTTGAAAATCAATACCAAGTTTGGTTCATAAGCTTCAGAATTTGATTCTCCTGCCATGTCATAGAGCATCAACACTCAACAACAAGCAACCTGCTGAGGTGAGCATCCAGCTGAGTTCAGAAAGCTGCAGCCCAGCCTATGTCAGGGAGAGATGGTCATTATTTCTTTCTGCCCTCAGAAAAGAGCCAAAGCCTCAAGCTTTTGATGCTGTAGTTGTAGATGTGCTACAACAATCCATCAGCTCTGGGCAGAGCTGTGTTGTGCCAACATTGACATGTCAGTCCTCGAGAGGAGAAGCTGAAGGTTTCCTCAGTTTTGACTTTCAGGTTCAGTTTGCCAAGTTTTTGTTACTGACAGGCAGCAGACCTGAGCCTAATGTGCCCCAGAGACGTCTTCATTCAAATGTCAAGAATCACAAGGGATGTGGAGCTCAGAGAGAGGACAAGGGGAAGGAGAGATGTAGGAGCAAAGCTGGCCTGGCTTTCCATGGAGGAAAAATCACAGCAGAACTGTGCCAAGGCCATAGGAGTTCAAGAATGCCAAGCTCCAGGGGAAAACAGTGAGGCCCTTGCTTATTCCATGCAGCTGGATTGGACAAATTTTTGTGATACTCTCCAGGTTGTGATAGCTGCCAGTAATAACTTTATAAGGGAGTGCAGAGAAAGGGCTGGGCAGAGTGTGAAGAGCCTGTGGATGTGGAGCCAACAAACCTGAGCAGCACTAAGGAAAGGGATGTGCCTTCCACTCAGTATGCAGGAATAGCCTGAATTTCTGCCTCTGTGCCTTCCCAGAGTGATTGTTCCCACTTTACACTGAGTGTTGATGAAAGAGGAAATACTCTTTGCTCGAGGAGCCTTGGAAGATGTTAGTGGAAATTTTGGGTGAGGAGGTGAGCAAGGCTGCAGATTAGTTTTAGCAGGAATCTCCTGTATAGCTGAACCCACCCTTCTTCTCTTTCTGCTGAGAACACCCTGCCATAGGGTTGTCACTGCAGTCTGTGCAAACCTCCTGGCAGGGAAAGCAAGCCACTTGTGAAAGACTTCCTAAGGGAAATGCTTGAGGTTTAGCATACTCAGAAATGTACAAAAAGGAAAAATTCTTGTGTAGGACAGAGGATGGGCTGCATAAGATAAGATAAACAGTCTTGTCAGGCTCTCAGAGCCTGTTTGTTTTACACCACATCGCATCAAGTGAGGGCATATTGGCAGCATCCTGCAGCCTGCACCTCCTCACTTGCAACTGGGCAAAAACCCATTGAAGGACAGAGACCAGAGGGGGCAAGTGGACCTTCTCCCTCAACCCCTGCTCCCCTTCCAGTCCCTCTCTCTCACCTCCCTGCTACCCCTCCCACCAGCTGTCCTCAGGAGGAGCTGCCCTTTGGAGTACGTGCCTCTGACCACCCTGCACTCCGTGCTCAGGGATTACCAGGAGCAAGTTTCCAAGGAATTCATTTGTCACTAGCTAAATAAATGGAATGTGATAAGAATCTGCATTCTGCTTCCATAAAAACCTGTAGATGCTGTCGCTGGTGTCCCAGTAGTTTCTCACAAGAATGCTCAAGTCACTTATTCTTCTCCATAAAAGCCGGAAAGGGCTGCCTGGCTCAGCTGGTGTGGTTATTTCTTGGGAGGGAGCCTCAGCACTTTCATTATCAGCAGTTGCCATGAAGTGTTGGACAGGGAGGGCTCAGCAGCACAGCAGGAAAAGGGTTTCATATCTGGAAATAATCTTGTAAAAGTCTCTCCTAGGCCTGAATTCTTGGCAGTAGCCTTTCATCCAAATCTCCTGAGACACAAGAGGCTTTCATCCTTTGGTAAAGCTTGGCAAGTTTTACGTATTTTTGAAAAGCAAATAATTTTTATTTTAAACTCTCCATGACAGGAACCATAAAAAGAATACATCTAGTCACTTTTTTATGATGGACATAAACCAACACATTCCACAAGTGATTTCCTCAATTGTCTCCTTAGGAACAGGTTTGGCACCAGAGAACCTGAACCCCAGATCTGCAGACACCTGATTGCTGCTGAAATATCTAGTTAGCTGCTTAAATATCTCTTCAAATTAAGCCCGTGCTGCTTTGCATGTGTTAATACATTCATTCTCATAAAATCTCTCTGAAGTAGGACTGTATTTCAAGGGTTGGGGTACAAGGGCAGAGTAACATAAGGTCACATTTTCTGAAGAGTGTGGAGTAAATCCCAGCAGACTGAAAACCCTTCCCCTGCAATTTGTCCAGTGTCTGGGGATAACATTCACATCTCCATCCTCTAAACTTGGATTGTGCAGTGCCAAGCAGGCATCAGCTAGAGCTCATTAGCTCCAGTAGTCTTTTAATTTTTCTATTATTACATAGAGTATTTCCATTATAGAAACACCCGGCATTGGGGAGGGAGGGGATGACTTTTGTGCTTCAAATAGGTCTTCACAAAAGGGCTAAAAAAATCCCTACAGAACACCCAAGATAACATTGTCGTCTGTAATCTTAGTAATGCACCCAAAATGGAAAGCATTCTTGTTGTGAAATTCTCAGGTTGCTGTTTTGTTTGCTCCTTATTAAGAGTTAATAAACAAAAGTGTTTGGGTTAATTTTGTCATGTGTACTCTAAGTTGCTAAGGAACACGGCTCCACTCTGCCTGAAGTCTCTGTAGTGAGACAACTGAGAGAGGCATTAAAGTGCTGTAAAATAAACGGGATGGAGCACATTACAGTCTACCAGGCCTTGGCCTGGCATTTGCAGCCAGCATTTTCTTTGCTTTAGGTGTAGAAAAGCCAAAGATACAGAGTCCAGCTGACACAGCAAAGGCAGAGGTTGGCAGGTGGAAGCTGTGCAGCTTTGGTTGCCTTGCTGGACTGGGTGTGATGTGCAGCAGGAGGGCTGAGGTGGTCAGTGAGAAAATGAACACAAGATCTGGAAGGTTTATGGGCAAGATTTTCAGTCAGCAACAGGTGGAGAGGGCTTGGTGTCTCGGAAGGTCCTACATGGTGGCCCATCATAGCAAGGAAGGCACATCCCATGTTGTGAGGGGATACAGGGGTTACAGTCCCATCACATTTCCCTGGGGCTTCCCAAAGAAAAGACTCTCTGGGATGGCTTTTGGCTCCCAGCAGGGCCAGAAGGCCAGGCTGGGAGAAAGGCAAAGCTGGATTAAATTGTGACCATGTGAGTGCTCTGAGCAGAAGCCTGTGTGTCATGGATGGCTGAGGGAAAGGCTGTGATTGTGCCACAGCTTTCAGACAAATGGACTTCTCTTCAAAATGATGATTATCACTGTCACATGAGTGCAAGTTGAGAATGATTTTCTGCAGACAAGTACAAAAAGAGATACTGTGTGTAAGGTCTAATTTCACAGTGAAAGCAAATAGCAGAGAACAAAACACTGTTTTAACAGCAATAGAGATGGAGCATGTTGCTGGGCTAGGAATTACCAGGGAACACTCTTAAAGGTTTTTTCACATCTCTTTTGCTTAGTTTGCAGATGTTGTTCAGTTTTTGAAGAAATCCCAATCTGGATCAGAGAATTCCAATCTTTCAAAGTGATGTTAGCAGCAGAGTAGTTTGCCTCTGCCCCAGTCTCTTCCCGGGACAGGTTCTTCTCAAGAAAGGGGCAGATGTATTTGAGCTGAGAATGCTAAAGAAATAATTGCACACATGTTGTTTAGGACATTTTCTGTTACAGGACTGGAGATATGGCCTGAATAAAGCAAATCAAGTTAAAAAAGTCTTAATTTGGTCCATTGGTGGGGTGAGCCACAAGTTCTCAGCATATATCACAGCTTTCAGAATTACAATTTCAATGCAAACACTTGTGTTCAGGATACAATTTTCATTTTCAAATGTGAATTTTCCCCTTGAATTCAGTGACTTTAGATAGTATCAATTATTCTGCAAATTGAGCAGGGGTTAGAGGAGAGGGGAGAAAAGTGAAATCCAGGAATACCATTCAGCCAAGACAGATGCTGAAAGAATGTGAGCAGTGCAAGTTTCAGGGCTTCCCAGATTTCTCAGGGCTAAACTAATACTTGTCAGTGTGGGAAAAAAACAAACCATCCCAAAACTCCAAAACTTCCTTTTTTTTGATGAAGTGTGGGTGATAACTACTGGGTTTAGAAATCAAATGTCCTTTTTCAGTACATACCTCGAACTGTTTCCTTCCAGTAGCCAACCAGACAACTTCCAAGTGCCCACAGGCACGACAGGAGACACCTCCTCAGAGCCTCTGGGGTTATGGCTAAAAGCATCAGGCTGGAACTTCCCAAGATCCCACCAAGAATGCTTTAAAAGATACATTTATGGAGCTCATTTATGACTTCTGCAAGCAGGGCCTGGGTAGGATGCATTTCAAACAGCTTATGTGAAGAACACATATAGATGATGCATATGCAGTCTGTTTTATTTTGCCTGCAGTGCCTGACATAGCACTGTCTGACAATGAGTCACACACATTCAAACAGTCCAGCATGCCACAGATTTAAACATGTAAGTGCCATTTCCTATTGTCCCCAGTCCAAGGGGCTGGTGGAACATCATCTTAAATAATAGGGCTGCTATTAATAAAGCTGGAGAATCTGTGTTCAGCACTGCTACATGACAAAACACATCCCTGAGGCCAAGGTTCTCTTCTGCTGACACAGGCAGCTAAATCCAGCTGTGCTGGAGCTGCTAACACGCTTCTCAACCTCGCTGGAGACCCTCTAGAAATACTGATATTATTAAAACAAGACAGAACAATATGACTAATGCAAGCCAGGAACCCACGCTGCTTCTTAAAAATGCTGTTGTGTGTATTTCTGCTGGTGGAAGGCAGGCCAAGTCACTGGAACTGCATCAAGTGGTTGCCTTATTTGTATGAAATCTGCTCTGCCAAATGACTGCTTATTCCAGGGAATACATAGACTCCCTCAGATCTCAGAAGGAGGGGAGATGGGGAACACCTATTTTAAAGAGAAGCATCTTGGGAAAGTTGGAAAGCATCTTGGGAAAGCAAAGAGAGCTGGCTGAGACAGTGAGGTGTCAGGGCACGGGCAGCAGACCTGCCACCTCCCAGCAGGAGGAGGAAGCGTGAGTGACACAAAGCAGGGCAGTCAAAGGGTTGTTTGAGTGCTGCATAGTCAGCCAAAGGTGTCAGGTGGATTACAGACACTCCTGATTGCTCATTGCATGAGCATCTTAAAATTAATTCTACTCTGACCTGGAAGGACAGATTTGGTGTCATGGGTTGGCAAAGCTGAACTTCCCCAGGCTGACTGTGGCTGTGCAAGTGATGAACTGAACCTGCCAGCAGGAGCCAGGAAAACAGCCTTGGAGAGAAACGGAGGCCCAGCTTCCTTTCACTTGGCTGTAAGGACTTAGCTGAGTGCCTGAGCACCACTGCATCCTCCAAAGAGAGGCAGTGGGAGACACCCAATACCAGCCTCAGTTATGCCTTGGCGTTGTCTGTCTCCTTCAAGGCTGCTTTCAGGTGCTTGTGGGGAAAGAATCCAGGACTGAGCAGCACCTGAGGCCACACAAGGAAGATTCCTCTCCTCCCCTGGGGGCACGGTGTCTCCCCTGGCTCTTGTCTTCTGCCCCTTTTCTATCTTTCTTGACTTTCACTGCATCCAGACCTTGCTCTGTGCAGGAACTCCTTGACACCCAATCTCCCTCCCAAAAAGCAGACTGGGGAATGCTAACACTGAACCTTTGAAACTCTGGCATTTCAAAATCAGTTTTTCTTTCCTCACCTATCATAGAAAGAGTAAGAAGCTGCCATATCCTCCTCATGTTTTGCTTCCCCAGACAATTGGGAGGCTGGTCTGCTTCTTCACCCTGTCCTCATCTTTTCTTCCCACTGCAGCTGACCCCACCCACCTGGTGCAAATATGTCACATAGGAAAAAATTCATTTAAATTAGGGCTTGAATCATGCTTTAAATGGCATGTAGGCCTCTCAAGGGTCTTTCTGAGGCCAACTGAATCTCAATTCATTGAAAGTTTCTTTCTGAGCAAACAAGAGAATTGAATGGGGCTGTGCTCTGCTACGTGGTGCTGAGGTTGATATGGCAACAAAGGTTCTAAAAATGATGAGACGCAAATGATATTCTCCTGTGTTATAAATAGCTGTGTCAAGTTGTTATGGAAACTGTCAAGTAAACTGGGTTAAAAAGGGCTACTTTTCCTGCTCTCTTTTGCCAAGGCTCTCTGAAACAGTCTGTGCCAGCACAGTATGAGGAGGAATTACAAAAGCTGGGCAATGCATTGATCGGAGTCTCTACGAATGATCTGGGATGGCATCACAGCCCCTGTCCTTAGAGGCTGGGACTTCAAATGACATTGCTGTACCTGCTCTGTCCCTCAGGACAGTGGAAATCATGATGTGGTCTCACCAGAATCCCCTCCTGGAGATCAGGGCCTTGATGCTCTGTGAAGACCCAGCTGTGTGGGCAGCATTTTTTCCCTGAAGTCTCAGAGAAAACACTCAAGTGGGTGAATGCCAGATGGAACTGCAGTCACAGCTGTGCATACAGTAAAACACTTTTGGGGCAGGCAGGTGGAAGATGCTTCCACCAAGATTAAAAGTGCAGTTCAGAGGGTTTTGAAACCAATGTACCAGCTGTGAACTGGAGGGGGCATCATGTATCCTTTGATGGGAATATAAAAAAGGTGACAATCAAAGCAAAAATGTTGAATTGCACTTTGGGCACCAATCTTTTGTCTTAAAGGTACTCCAGCAGTAGACAGACCCAAAACATCCAAATCCTCTCTGAAGGATCCTTCTATTCTTCAGCTGAAAGGTTGCTTTGACTTCTTGTTTTCAGCCCCAGCCCCTTTTGTGAGTTGCACAGAGGCATCACTTAGGTTAACCTCCCCTTGTGAGATGCCCACTGTGTTGCATTGTCAGAGAGGTGATTTTGAGATAACACACTTGTTCTTGACTCATTTTATGTCCCGAGGAATTTTCCAGTAATGAAGTGCAATTTGATGTCTTTGAAAGATACCAGGCAGGTAAATGAACCACTCACCTATTAGTGCTGTCCTGTTATTGTCACTGCATCTGTCCAAGGCCATAATTCCAGCAGTACAACTGCTTATGATCTGCACAGCCTTCTTATCTTCATTTCCACAGATACACTTATCTGGCACCTATCCCTCTCAACACAATCAAGATTAGACTCAGAGCGAATGAGGTTGTTGAAAGGTCTGTCTTTCATATTTCCAAAGACATGATAGCAAAGAGAATTTTGAAAGGGTATTCCTGAGCTGATGTACAGTGGGTATTCAATCCCTATAAAAAGCTCTCTGTCATATATTCAATACACCTTTCCAGGGCTTAGCAGTCAGCATGTAGAGTTATGCCACAAGGGGTTAGTGGAATGTGCTTTGTTCCTGTGTATAAATAGCTGGCTTTTAATAAAGAGCATTCAAAAGTATGCAGAAGCGGGCAGGATGTTAAGGCTGAGAAATCCTTTTCCTCTGGAACTGTGCAAAAAAAAAATTATATAAAAATTCACACATACGGAGGAAAGTAAAACACAGTGAATTGGCTTGGTGCCAGCATTACAAAAAGGGGTGAAAGAAAAAGACAAAAAAAGTTCACCTTTGTCTCTGGGAGCAAATTTTTGCTTTTATCCCTTCAGTGAAGAAAAATTGCCATTTTCTTGGCAAAAGAATAGAATGTGTGCACAATGGGGCAAGGCTGTGTGACACGGGGGTCAAACGGTAAAAACTGTGCCCTGCAAATAATTTTTGAAAGGTAAAGAAATTACACCACACATTCTGGGATGGAAGCTCCCATGCAGAAGAACCTGATGGAGCTCCTGGCCAGGAGCAAGAGATGTTGCTCGTGTCACAGTGAGGAGAAACCTCAGCTGGGGACAAGGAGGAATCTGTGGTTGAGGTGAGGTATATAAGAACAGTGGTCAGTCCTTCTGCACTCCAGGTGTCCATCTGTCTTGGGAATTTCAATTCTAAAAACCTCAGATGATGGACTGTTCCTCTGTCTAGGCATGTTTGTGGTAGTGGTGTCTGACTCCTATAGAGTATAAAAATATGAGTAAGTAATGAGGAGTGATAAGGAACAGATGCAAAGGAGATGGGCAGCAGTAAAAAGACCTGAGACAGATTGATAATGCAAATATTCCTACTGAGTGGTAAAGGTTCCAGAAGGAAAGAGGAGAGGATCAAACAGGAGAAAGGTCAAAGAACCTGATTATAGGACCTGAGAGATTATGTCCAAAAGATGGAAACTTAAAAACTCTGTCTACCTTAGTTTAAAGTTTCTGTTCCTGAACTATTTCTGACTTTTTCCTGACTATAAAAATGGGGAAGACTGTTAGAACTGGTGCCATACCTCCAAATGAGGACAGCTGAATACAAAGCAGAAGCAGAGCTACAGAATTTAACTGAGCAGTCACGTTCCCTGTAGTTTTTTCAGGTTGTTTTAAGGGAGACCGCAGTGAAAGAGGAACTTGGTGACAATTTCTCAGAAGTCATACAACTCTTGAGCAGCTCCTGGGGAAAAGAAACAAGCTGAACACCCTCTGCATCTCAGGGCACTGTGCAGTGATTTTCCAATTGCTTCACAATGTGTAGGCTGAGCAATGATTGGGAGCTCTTACATTTTAATGCCAAGTTTCAGAAAGATCTTTCTCGATGTCTATTTCACCTTTGTTTCCTCTTTTCTTTGTGGTTTGGGTCTACCCAGACTGAGGAGTCAAAGAAAAGTGGATGGGCTGATTCACTAGACTTTGCACTTGAACAGCTTCAGACATTTTTCATTCATTCCAATCTTCCTTGGAAGCATTCATAATATTTTTGCTTTTTCTTTTTTTCCCCCAGCCTTACATGTACATACACTGCACTATCAGATAAGGTAATAATAAGCATTAAAGGAGTGTTCTTGTTCACGTCTTCTAAGTGATGTCAGACAAAATTGTGGCCCTCAGCTCAGCTCTATGTAGTTCTGCAGCCACTCAGAGGCTGCTCATGGCAGCATCTCTCCTGCTGCCTGAGTTCTATGCATTTCTTAATTTCATGTTCTTCCTTGCACCATTGTTTCTCCCTGAGATCAAGATGCATCTCTCACTTTCCTACTGCCTTTATTCCCACTCAGCCCATCTCATTTAGCATTTTTTTTTTCTGAACCCAATCTGTTATCAATTATGTTCTCGAGCATGTGGTCATCCCTGGAAACGTGATCTCCTGTTCCATACACCTAGGGAGCATTGGCCCTAGAGAACAGATCCATGGTCCTTGCTGTTTTCTTGTCTGTTGGGAGTTAAAAATTCCTTGTTGAATCCTCCCAGGAGATACGGTACCTTTCAGAAATATTGTTCCCTTTTTTCTTTTTCCCAACAGTGGAAATGCTTTACATACTTTGCAGATGTGTAAGTCTGTTACGTAAAGCATCACAAGAAGGCAAGGGCCCCTGCAAATAATAAAACTGCAGGCTAGTTGAAACCAGCCCCCTTATATCATTTTTCTTAACGAAATGTAAATCTACACCCACACAAACTATGCATGCTCCGAGCAAAACAGTATTCCACATTCTGTGGCCGGGAGGGAGCTGGTGCAGGGGCAGCTGCCTCGCCTTGCTGCCTCTGCACAGAGCTCCTGCCCCATTTCCACACCAGGTTTGATCAGCCTGGGCATCAGCACGGGTGCTGCCAGGGGCACTGAGGCCAGGAAGTGGCTTGCCCGTCCACAACTCATCAAACAGCCTTCCCTGAGGATCTTCCCTCCCCCGTGGGCTCTGCAGATGTGCACTGGAAAGTGCTCAGCCTGTTTTCCTCCAAGAAGTCTTTCATGTGTCCAGGCAAACTTCCCAGGCAAACATGGGCACAAGCACAAAAACAGGAGAGTGGTGTCTGTCCAGCCAGTGTTCATTCTGGACCTTCTCCACCTGAGCAGCCCGGGTCTTGTGCCCTCTTCCCTCCTGCTTGGCACCAGAGCTGCCCCACTTTAACACTAAACAATCTTTTCCACTATGCATAAGTCTGGTTTAAATATGGAATAAAAATAATAACCCTACTTTCCACCACTCCCTCCAGAAAAGTAAAGGCATGACAGCCTTGGAGCAACATTTTAGTGGGCATTTCAAAATGACTGCCACAAAATTACTGCCAAAGAAATGACAGAGCAACCTGCAGGATGAGACATTTCTCAATATGATATCCAGGAAACTGTTTAACATGACTAGCTTCAATCAAATTAATTGTCTATTATTCAATTAAAAATAAGGAAGTAAAGAGACAAAACCTTATTTAATTTCTTTCTGTCATCAGCCAATGTAATCTTCAGTTTAATGAACCTGATGGGCTGTCTTCACATGAATAAAGAATTTTTCCTCAGGCCACATACTCCAGTCATCACTGGGGGCTGGGAAATCTCAGTTCCATTAACAAAGGAGAAGTCCAAAGGTGCTTCTCTGCAGATGGGATAGGACAATTCCCCATTGCTATTAAAGTTCCTTAACTGGAAAAGGTGCAGTTGGGCTTGCAGAGGGACAACATGCCCCATTTACTGAGAAAAATTACTTCCTTTTCTCACATATATTTGGTGACAATTCATTTCCTCTCCTCTTCCCAGAGGTTTTATATGCAGTTGTTTCATAATTTGCTGTCAGATCCCAGGAACTGCAGAACAGACTCAGATAGAAGCTCAAGAAGAAATTCTTCCACTGAGTAAGGATGTGTTTGCTCCAACTTGTTATCCAGGAAAACTGCACAGGAACAGTGAGCCTCACTCTCTTCAGGGAACCTGGAAGAGGAACACAGGCTGCATGCAAGCTGCCTCTCTGCTAAACTAACCAGGGTTAGTTTCCCTGAAATCATACTCCTTGAGGCAGTATTAGAAAGCCTCACCTATATGGCTTTGCCCCATGTAATCCCCAAACAGATCCCTTTCTCTAACAGAATTTAAAGAACATAACTTGAACTGTACCTGTCTTTCCTGCACCTGCAATGCTTATGGTCCAGTTGGAGAAGATGAAGTTCAGCAAATGATCAGTTAAATTAGACTGGAAAAGGGACAGCCAGTGGGAACAAGGAAGATAAGGAAGGGATCTGTTGGACATGGTACACCCAGCTGGGGTATCCCAGCTCATCCAGAGGCTGTTGGAGCTGGTGATGGCTGTTCCAGTCTCTGTGCCCTGCAGCAGCACAGAAATAAGTGGCCAGGAGTCACCTTTTCCAAGAGTCTCCCCTCCATTTTTTGACCTCAGTTCTGAGTCCAGTGTCCATTGCTGCTCAGTGAGTGTGCACACACATTTCATCAGTGTTCATGCCATTTCCCCATGCTTGTCACCCACCCCAGACATTTAGGCCACCCTGCAGCAGACACTCCAGCTTCTGGAGGCTCTTGGGCTAAAGAAGTGATCCTAAATCCTTCACGGTGCTGAAGTGAAGCTGCAGCATTGGCAGACCCCTGTGTGACAGTCCCAGCCTCCAAGGGGATCCATGCTCTCCTCTGCCTGCATTAGCCTTATCTAATGTTTCAGCTGCAGCTAGTGTGACACTGGCACCTTTGTGTCACTGTGGGGCTTTTGTGCATCAGCCAAAGTGCAATGCTAAACCAATCAGGGTAATGAGTGCCTGCTAACACATCACTTACCCAAAAGGGGGTGTATCCTATTGCCTGAGCCACTGGAAGTGTCTGTTTGTGGCTGGGCTAAGTCAGAGGCCAGGTGGGCTCCTCCTGGGGCAGATGTGCTGGCCATGCAGCACTGGGTCACACTGGGCTCTCCATGCAGAGGCCCCACTTGCCAGCCAGGAGCTTTACACTGGTGGGTGTTGGGAGCCATCACTGCAGTACTTTTACCTCCTGCTCCAATCCAGCCTGGTGCATGTGTTCAGATCCAGCATTCTTTGTGGGATATTGCAGAAAGGGAATGCAGGAGCTGTGGTGATTCAGAGATTCCCTTTTCCCAGGTGAGATGCCCTGGTGGAATTTGAAAACTCCTTTCTTTTGGCAGAAATATCCTCTGTCACTGTGGCTCCCAGAGCCTGAGAAATGCTTCCACTTGGACCTTCAGGATGAACCTGGCCTGACAGATCTGTCTGTAGGAGAGACCAGGCTTTTCTTATCTCTTGCTGAAAATAAAACAGAAATGAGGCAGAACAAAACAATTGGAGGTGTGGAGGGGTTACTTGTCAGTCCAGGCTCCAAGTCCAAGGAGAGAGGTCAGAGGATTCCCTGTGAAGCACTCAGAAACTGTGTGAGCAGATGATAAAGGTTCATTCAGGTCAGCGTCTGGCATTGCAGGGCTGCCCAGCCAGCGCTCCGGAGTCTGGAGCAGTGTGCAAATAAAGATAAAGGGACATGACATCCTGTTAGGAAGGTCACTAATTGGCCATGGAGCAATCAGGATGAAGTGCTGTGAGTGGATTTTGGGTGTTGGAAATGCCATCAGTGAAGGGGCATCACCCCATGCCCAGGGTGCAGCATTTGCTGCTGGGTGGACGAGTCCTGACTTCACCTTGGCCTTCCTGAGGGTTTGTTTTGCAGCAGAAGGGAGGCTCAGGCATGGCTTGGGGTCACTGCAGGAGCTAAAGGGTCACTTCTGAGTGCAGAACAGCCCTAGTTTAAGGGATTCCTACCCCCCAGGCACAGACCTCTGTGCCTGCAACCTGTTCTTATGGGTGGAGGTGGCAGTGGCTGGGCTCCTTTGCACATCTGCTGCTGTGCACAGCATCTCTTTTCTAAAGCTTTAGGGCCCAGATTCAGAAACCAGGCTATATTTCATGGAAATAAGTGTTTAGCCATAAGCTCAGATGTCTTGGTCTATTCTGGCAGCTACTCAGATGTAACTGGCCTGTTCCTCTGTGTGACCCTCAACAGAAACTCTGGTTTTAAGTCACACATCTGAGAAACCATTTCCCCAGCTTTTAGCAGAAAGGGAAGGCTGGTTAAAGCTGTCCACTAAGAACTGTAGCTCCAAAGGCTTTTCATCCTGGGCAGCTCCAGTAATTGTTGCTCCAACAGGAGCCCCTGGCCAAGCCTGATCCCAAACTGAGGCACCCTGAGCAGCTGAGCAAGGTCTTCACATCATTCCTACTTTTTGCCAGTTTGGTGTGACAGTGACTGCCTCCTCTAGCAGTCACCTGACTATGGTAATTTTGTTCTAAAGCATGTGATTCCAGTTATCTCCTCTGAATTAAGACATGCATTGCAAAATTTAACATTTTTTCTGTACGGCCTAGAAAAGCATTTTTTGACAGAGTATGACTTGACACCTTTCTGGAAAGCATGACTACTTGTCTCTTAGTTTGCCCAATGGGAAATGTAAATTACCAGTAAGCTAGCATGACATATCAAATTCAGCTCCCTGAGTAGAGCATATTAAAATGCCATTTTTACATCCCAAATTATATTTCATTATGCAGTTACAATTTTGACAGTAGCAGTGTGCAGAATGCATTTCATATGCTAACTAAAACAGACTTTTTTTGCTAATTTGCTGAAAAAATATTATGGTATATCTAGGGCATAATGTTTCTGGAGTGAAAAGAACAGCAGCATCAGGAATGTAGTCTGTGATCTTTGTTTTGGGTGCTGATTGTGTTCATACACTCTGCTCAACATGAAGTGACAGACATTTCACCCACTATTGCTAAAGAACCATCCCCCATTATATTTTTTGTCTAATTTTGGTAATTTACATGCATTTGGATTAGATGATCTCTGTAGGCCTCTTCAACTAAAGTCTTCTAGTCCACAAAAAAACAATTTGCTGATTCAATGGGTTATTGTCATAGAAGATTACATGTTTTTCCAGATGGCCTTTAAAATCCTTATCTCTTTCAAGAAAGAGGAGAAAAGCTGAGCCTAGGGTTATAAACTTTACCTAAAATCTGTAGAGGTAGATGTGGGGTTTAGCTCAGGGCAGAGCAGAGACCGTTTCTCTTTACAAACATTGGCAAATAGGAGAGACTTTGCTAACTTTATTTTCTTGAGCTGCTCTCATGTTTACTCACTCAGGGAGGGAGGGAAGAGTATAAAGTGTCATGACATCTCTTGGTATGGGCAGCAACAGGACAAGCTGTGACAGCAGGGAAGGGTCATCTATTTGCCACCTACTTCATGACATTGCTTTTTGTGTGCCAATCAGCTCAGCTGGAATTGGGGATAACCTGCATCCAGATCCCGAAACTGCTACTTCCTGACATCAGCAGCAGCCAAATTAGGAGCCAGGTTGTGCTTCTGGTGCCTCAGAGACTTTTGCTTTTAATACTGCTGCTTAGACTCTGCTGTTATATCCTAAATGGGTTCCCAGTATCCTCTGTCCCTAGGCATTCCTCTGTAGTTTGTCCTGGAGACATCCCAGCAGGAGCTCCTCTGCCTGGCTTGGGTGTTCACTGAGCACTTCATTCCCTTTGCTATTACCCCTGCCAGCTCCCCTCCTGCTCCTGGCTTTTTGGCAGCCTTCAGACACTGCTCAGAAGAGCAGAACAGACCAAAGATCTGTTTACAAAGTGGTGTTTCATTAGTACATGACCGATGGGGATGCTGCGTGGTGTGCAGGGGCACCAGGCACATGACAAGAAGCTCTGAGGACTCTGTGCCCAGAGGTTCCCTCCTCCCGGGCACCAGTGCAGCACCTCTTGGCAGCCCTGTGTTCATTTTGGCTCCTGTCCGGCCAGCAAAGCACGATAAGAGATAATTAGTGATTAAATTGCAACCTTTTATCTCGGTAAATGACAGGTACTTCCTCGTAGGCTGCCTAGGTTGACGGCGAGTGTTCAGGACGAGCCGAACAAATCTGTTTGCTTTGATCCTGAATAAAAACCTGGGAGAAGCTTCCCACTCCTAAGGCAAGGCAGAATGGAAGGCTCTGCAGCCTCAGGGAGGCTCCAGCGGGAAGTTTTGCTGGAAATGGATGCATCCCCCCGACCACCTCCTTGTCCGGGGCCGCACAGCAGCAGAGGGCAGTAGCTCAACATGATGCTTCCCCCACTGCAGACGGCTTCCCTTCCTCTCACGGCATCTTTCCCTACAGCTTTTTGCAGCCTTCCAGGTAGCTGCGTATGCTGTAACATCAGTCCTGCCTTTTTAAATAAAGCTGGGAGTGCTCTGCAGGGGAGGAGGGCTCGCCTGTGCCCCCAGCCCCTTGCCAGGCACCCACGGGCAGAGCCGAGCGCCTGCAGCTCAGAGACTGCAGCCCGGGAGGCGGAGGTGGCACAGGGGAATTGAGGCACCGTGTGGGATGTGTAGGTGGAGCAAGCAGCCTGGGAACTGAGACAGGAGAACCAGGCTGGCTGTTGCTCATCAGGCTCTCCTCTGCAGTGGGTTTGGGTCCCACAGGAGAGGCCAGCAGTCTCTCTGCATGGTGCAAGTAAGGTTTTCACAGCAATACCTGTGCGGTGCCTGTGAGTGCTTGGTCAGTGCAGGCTGATGCAGAGTCCTGGATGTTGGTCTTTGGGAGTAAAAACAATTTCTATCCTATTAAAGGGCGGTTTCTGATCTAGTACTGAGCACCCAGACCGTGCCTCAGCTGCATAAAAAACCTTCCTATTTGCAGCTTTCTTCCTTGTGGGTATGACAGAAGCCAAAGACACACAAGACAGAGAATACAGGCAGAGGCACAAAAATATGATTCTCTCTAACAGTCTCAAAAGCATCTCCAGAAGCCTCAGCAAAGAGAAGGGAAATAAATCATGGAAACCTGTGATGAACCCCACCCTGAAAACCCCAGCGCACACACTGTGGGGCAGAGAGCAATAAACCCAGCGCACAAGCAGCAACACGGCAGGAGGGTGCTCAGAGCCACATTTTACACAATCCAGCGCAGGTATGCGAGTTATTGCCGGGTGCCCTCCTGCCTCGCCGGGACGCAGCCCGAGAGCTGCACAAACACGCTCGGGGAGCTGCGGGTTATATCTTTACCTGCTTTGGCAGGCTCGGCTCGGCTGTGCCTGCCCGCGGCTCCCGGCAGCCGCAGCTCCGCGTGTGCCGGCGCGTTCCCGGCGGGCTGGCTTCTCACCGCAGCCCCGGCACCGCAGCTCACCCCTTCCCTGCTTGGCTCCGCGCTGCGGGAGGCAGCGGGATGCTGCCTCGCACGGCAGAGTCACGAAGGGGCGCAGAGCAGATCTGCAGGAGCGCGTTTGCTTTGCCTCCGCTGCTCCTGGGTGCTCTCCAGACCCGAGCAGACCCCAGGAAGGGCTGGCACTTGTTAACCCCGCCATTTCATAGAACCATAGAGTCGTTAAGGCTGGAAAAGACCTCTGAGATAATTGAGTCCAAGCATTAACTCTGCCAAGCCCACCACCAAGCCATGTCCCTAAGCACCACATCTAGATATTTTTTTGAACACTTCCAAGATGTTTCCTGCATGGCTGTGCTTGCTGTAGCCTCCCAGGACTCTGGCTTTTCTGTGTCTGCAAATGTCTTACCGTGTGCCTTGAGACTGGTCTGCACACTGGACCTATAACCTTGCACCAGGCCAGGCTCTATCCTGCCTGCTGCCATCCAGGGAGCAAAAACAACAGGATGGAGAAATCCATCACATGGGATTGCTTTCTTCTCACTGCTGCAAGGGAATACCTGGCATCAGCTGCATCCTAGGGACAGACCTTCTTGCTCTGCAATCCCCACCTCAGGCAGGTCCATGCACTTTGCAGATTTTTTAGCTGTAGTCACTCTATGCAGCATGTGCAGAAACCTAAAGGGAGTCACCCAGGTTAGGGCTTCATACAGCACCTTCAGAGCGTTCAGGCTGGGTCAGATTTGTAAAGCTATTAGCACATTATAAATCAGTACATTGCCTATCTACTTTCTTTACTTCTGTAGAAAAGGAAGGTCCACAAAGCACCTTGAGGTTCCAGACACAGTTTAAGTACCAGCAGGATTTGTTAAAGGACTTTTCTTGCAGTGTCTGAACCACCAGAAGTGAATGGGTTCCTGTCAGCCTCATTGTCTCAAGAAGTTTTTTGTCCACTACTTGGGCCCTGGCATGAACAATACTCATCTCTGGACACCCAGCCCAATGGGTTAAGAACTCATTGAAATAAATAAAAAGACTTAGGATGACCCCAGGCAACATTTTCCTTGTTTACAGGAGGATGTCACAACTCTATCCTGTGCAGAGAGCCACCAAGGTGAAGCCAAGTGACGAAGATTATGCAGCAGCAGAGGCTTCAGTTCCTTTGTACCACACTGAAAAACATCCCCAGATGGGGGGATTGTTGCCACAGGAGTATTTCAGAGCCTCACATGACTGAAGGAGAGACAGAAGTCTTGAGCAGAAAAGAATGAAGAATCAAAGCCTGACGTAAGAATGAGGTAGGAATCACTTGCTGGATGGTCCAGAAACTCTGAAGAGCTGAGGTCTGGCTCTTGAACTTTGCTCTGAGAGTTGGAGACTTGGATCTCTCTAAGATAGTCTTATGGTGATAACTTCAAGGACAGTCTTGGAAGAGAAAACTAGCAGTTCCAGTAGCCACCAGTCCTTACCCGAGCTGGAGAGGGCTCTGATCATGAAGATTTAAAGAGGAGGATTTGCAATTAACTGTCTGTTAATAATCCCCAAGCACTACCTGTTGCTTGCTCTGTAGATGGCAGCACAAGGAAACCAACCAGCTTCATGAACTGTGCAAGGCAAGTAAGTACAGAGGTCTGTCATTACGAGGGTCAGTGGAGGGAGTTACTTCACCTGAGACTTGAATCACTTTCAATTTTTAACAGCAATGGGTTAAGAAAACAAGAAAGAAGCCATGGCTGCAAACAAGTAGTAAAAGTAACTTGTAAAGAAAGAGTTCTTATGTCATGTGGAGATAGCCTTCAGCTCATAAAACCCTCTGATGATTACCACATAACTGCAGCTCAAGAGAAGAAAGCCACCTGATTAGGCTTATTAAGAGTCTGTGCTCTTTTGAGCACAAACCTGACCTTTATTCTGTGTTTAAATAGCAAATAGGGACTCATTGTCTCAATCCCCAAATGATTTTGCAAAAGGGGCTGGTATGGCAAAATTTATCAAAACACAACATGCTCTAAAGTGCTTGGAATTTCCATTTGAAAAGTGTGGGTAGCTAATAGCTCTCAATCACCTCCTCTGTGTATCTGCCCTGAAATCATTTTGTTGCATTTTGATAAAGCTTGGCTTTGCAATTTAAAGCCATAAATGTGCCCTCCTGTACAAAGACAAGGCTTTTGTGTTTCCTTCCACGGGGCACGCTGGAAAGGGAGCCTGGGAGGACCTTCATCTCATGAACTCCCAGGGCTGCTATTTCTGAGCACCGATTTCCTACTTGGGATGTAGATCTTGACCTCTGTGCCCCTGGGCGACTGGTTTGCATAAACAAAGAGCATCGCTAAGAAGTCAAAGCCGGATGTACCTACAGCAAATAAATCTCTTCCTCTCTGACAAACAGAGGATGAATTGACCTCTTGCACATCATGTCTGGTTGTCTGACCAAAACTGTCAGTCACAACTTTCTCTCTGGAAGCCTTGGATGAGACAAGGGATAAAAGGGACATAAAAGTGACATCAGTAAGACTAAAACAATGAATGGCAGGATTTCCTCTACCATCTCCATTACTCGATTCCTACAAGTTTTCCAATCATGGCTGGTCAAATCCCAGACAGTGTCTGTATGCATTTGACTCACACAGGGTGAGCTAATAAACCATCTCCTGTCACTCCTGTCCCAGCCCCATTTTTGCATTCATTTTCTGGAAATGGTCCAGTGAACAAGTTCACCAGCCTGAACATTTGGGCTGGAGTGAATTTTAAAGCAAACATCTGGGATCTCTGCAAGCAGGAAATCTACCACTCTTCTGGGCTGGAATATTTGTAGCTGAGAAGTGGGTGCTTTCTGCTCTACAGACAAGAGATCCCTGGGAGACGCCCTGCAATCCACACATCCAATCAAGCCCTTGCAGTTCTCCTCAAATTTCAGGTGGTGAATCCTAGAAGCACAGTGCTGGGAGTAATAACCACGAATTACAGAAGGAATTATTATACTGTGAGTCATGGGAAATTAATTTGTGAGTGCTGGACATTGCTCCTGGGTAATTTGGCTGTGCCCAGACCAGGGGGGACGTGAACTCCAATGCAGAGCTCGTCTCCTCTCCATCCTTGTGGAGACAGTCTTTCCCTGGTGAACTGGGGAGACAGGATGGGGAATCATGCATGGCCAGCATGCCCTGGCACAGATTTGGGGCTCAGGAGAAGAATATTTATCAGTCCCATGCTGGTTTTCTGAGCAGTGGTGTGTCTGGATAATTTAGGGTGAGTTATTTGCTCAGTTTCACTAACAATGTGTCGTGCAGTAAAATGTCGCAGACAATTCCACCCCAGTGAGATTTTTTCACAGTCACACAGAGCCTTGCTTTCTGGCATACACCATCTGGCCCTCTTGGACCTGCACGTGTTTATGCCAGCGAAGGCTCTGACCCAGCAATCTCTGTGAGATGTCTGTATATATATATTTACACAGACACACACGTGTACATATATATATATAATCTCCAGTTTGCAGGGTCAATATGCAGGGCAGCCTGTAATGAGAAACACCCTCACGTGGGTCATGAAACTGTAGTGTGAGATCTTGGAGTGCAAGTGCTGCCCCTTGGATGCCAACTGAAGCTTTGGAACATTTTCCCAGCCTTTCAGTTATGTGTGAAATGTGAAAATACAGGGTGACCTCCTCCCCATGGACTGAGGACTGACCAAGCCCTGCTAAAACTTCCTTCCAGACCTCCTGGGAATGGGGGAACTGAGGCAGCAGCTGCTGCAGAGGAGACTGGGGACACGTGGTGTTTCCAGGACCCTTCCCCATCCTGTTCTCCCTGGGTTGGTCCAAAAGAAGCAGTGACATTGGGACAGTGGGGATGGGCTCCTGGATGGGCTGCTGAGCTCATTTCTCATCTGGGCTGACCTACAGTGCTGCTGTAAATCCAGACTAATTTGGCCACCTTCCTTTCTTGTGGGAATGATGCCTGGAATACACATCTGTATAATTTTTGTCTTTTTTAAAGGCAGATTCCAAGCTCAAGAAGAAACAGCATATCAGGCAAGAAAACTCTGCACTATCAACTAAAGCACAGAGAGGATCAGTATTCCTGCTGGGACAGGCTGAACTGTCTCCATTTTCCAGTCCATCCTGGAAGCAGGGGCTGTTTTCTCAGACTCCAGAGGGTAAATCCATAACTCTGAAGTTCACATCAGAAAATCTCCACACCTACCTCTAGAAAGGATGTGCCTTTCCGGGAAAAAAAAAAAAAAAGGTTTTATTCAGATTAGAAGGCAATGGGGCAAGTTATTTCCTGATGGTCCCAGTTGCTTTGTATCTCCAAGGAATGTAGCCCATACATTTATTTCCACCCTTTCCATTCTCCTAATGCTTCAAGGGCTTTCCTTTGGGAACAATACATGCAAAGCAAACCAAAGCTGTAATCTCTGCAGTGCTTATTGTGTTTCTGCAGCAATTTTGGAAAGGAGAAGAGTGTGAGTTGCTGTTGAGCTTGTCACAGACCATTCTTTCATTTTGGATTTGGAGGCATGAACTCTGCCTGGGGGCTAACAGGGAGCACACCTGGCTGTTGGGTTCCCTGGAAGGAACCCAGTTACATCCTTTGGGCTTTGTGTGTGCTTCCCCACATGCAGCTGGTCCCAGTCCTGCCCTTCAGCCCCTCACTGAAATGGAGGAAGAGAAGAAGAGAAGAAAGGGAAAAATATAAAAGAATGATAGAGGCTCCACCAAAATTCCACATCAGGTACATCAAGAACCTTCCATTTTTGTAGATCCTGCATTTAAGAATCCATCCTACTGTCATGGAGGTTTGCAGTGCAACCCAGCCACCCACAGGCTGGAGGAGAGAAAGGGTCACTGTGTCTGCACTCAGTGCTTCATTAAGACTTCTGGCAGCTGTGAGCACTGGGAAAGGGTTAGGAAGGCTTCAGATGGTAGAGAAGTGTCTCACTCATTTGTTGCTTTGGATGTTGTTTTAAGAGCACTACAGCCTCTCATTCTGCTTCCCCAGTGGCCACCTCCCAGTGCTGGCCCGAGGTTTACTCTGCCAGAAAGACTTGGAGTGTACACCCTCAGGCATCCCCTATTTATCTACACAACAGGGCTGTGGGAAGGGAAGTGCTGTTAGCCCTGAAAGAAAAAAAAATAAATTAACGTGGAATGACTGACAGGCAGATGAAGGCTCAGAACCCCAAAAGGACCCAGATAAAAATCAAAGGAACAGGGCTGCATGATTTTCCCAGGGGTGGCACAGGTAGGACAGGATTCCTGACAGCTGGGTGGTTCCTGGTAGATTTGCCAGTCCTCAGGCTGCCCTCTGTCCATGCCCTGAAGCTCTTGGAAAAGAACCCTGAGAAGGGCAGGGGGTTGGCAGGCAGGAGAGGCCAGGCCTTCTCCTGTGTATCTTAGGATGCAGCTCAGCCAGTATCACACCATGCTGGGCTAGAAATCACATTCACTTCAGTTCCCAAGATAAAGCAGCATATAATATCTCAGTAATTTTCCATCCATACACTCAGTCTCATACACTCAGCATTTACTATCATCAGCTTTATTGTCTCTTCCAATGCAAACAGCCCTGCAGCACAGCCTTTATCTTCCCCTTCTTATCTCCAGGCTTCCAGGCTAGGGGAGCCCTCTGGAAAAAGTGAGATTTTTCTCAAAGAGAAACACGATTGCAGTCAGTTGACTTCAGATAGGCTCTACTACTTCTCACTTTTGTAGTGGAGAGGCAACCCTGTTAGGACTCCATGTATTTAAGTGGAATATTTCAACAGCTGTGAAAAAACTCATCCTGCTACTGAAAGTGAGGGAGATTCAGATGGCTCCAGGCAGCAGAAACCAGGGAAGCTGTGTGGCCTGACAAAATGGGGGCACTGTCTGGTATTTGTTTGAAGCAGGGCTTATTGTCAGGAGTTTTCCCCAGAAAGAAGCTCCCTTCCTCATGGTGCCTCATTCACCAGCAGCTTGGACATGGGAGGAGCACCTCACATTTTTTCCTGATAAAAGTAGACTCCAGGGCTCATGAAGCCAGGAAACATTTTGGGAAGATGCAGGGAAACAGAGCAGATGCTCCTCCAGGCCATTGCTGGTGGCTGTGAGGGCTCAGGGAAGGATGCAGGTACTGCCATGCTCAGAGCAAGACTCACAGGGCGTGAGGATCAGCGGGCAGAGTTTGCACTGCTCTGCATGCTGGAAATTGTATCCACTTGGTTCAGCTTCTTAAAAAAGTCATTCAAAAGTATTTGGTGAAGCTGAAAGAAGCCTTGACTTGAAAGAGGAAGTGTGGATTGAAATCCTAAATGCTTTCAATACTCTAAGTCCACATGTGAAGCATGATTTAAACTGAGATATGTGTTGCGTGTCTCAAATGATTGCAGTGACAGGTACATTAACCTCTCTGGCACCAGGGAGATCACATCCCTCTAATACCAGCTCTAAACAACAAAATACAAGCCAGTTGAAAAGTTAACACACAACTGGCATTATCTCTGTTTTCTCTCCAGGCTGTGCCAAGATACTCTTTTCTTATGAAGATTTGATCCAGCTCAATTTAGGGAAAAAAAAAAAAAAAAAGTAAAAAAATAAATTCTCTGAGTCTCTGAATCCCAGAACTTGGCAAGTTGCACCCTGGTGAGTACTTCTTGAAGCAGGACACATCTTGTTCTCTGGAAAAGCTTAAAACCCAACACCTCAGGGTGCATTATTGCAGGAACTTTTTATCACGAGGGAGCAGTTTCCTGAAATCACACGGTGAAAAGGGTGTGGGAAGGTATGGAGTCTTTTTTCCATTCTGCCCTGGTGAAAACACCTTCTGCAGAAGCAAGATTACTCGCAGGCAGGTTAGGCTTATACTGCAGCTCTCTTGTTCTGTGGTCACATAGCATCATGAACCACATGAAATCTGAAATCTGGCCTGTTTGGAGGTCAGTGGAAGTGAGCCACCTGGGATTCCATTGTAAGGAACACTTTGACCAGCTACTATATTTGGAAAGGCCAAGATTAAGCAGAGCTTGAAGACTGAGTACATCCTCAAGGCCTGGAGTGCAGCAGGACCTCCAGGACCAGCTCCCATGAAAGCAGGGATGCCATAAGGCAGTGCTGAGGGGGGATATATAAATATGTCATTTCCAGTGACTCACGCTTCCCACAGATTCTTGTCTGTGCTGTGTTGCTATTAGTGTTAGAAGTAATTTGTGGGTGAGACAGTGTTTCACCAAGGACAATATCTGTGATTCAACACTTTCTCCCATCCTACTTGTTTTCAGAGCACGTAAAAGAGATACTTGGGTAGGAGACACGTTTCATAGTTCCTCCACATGCTGGAGGCTGAATTCTCACTTCCCTGACCCAAACCTTTTTGCTTTATCAGTACTGTGGCTCTGCCTGGGAGCTCCAGCTGAAATTCAGGTGGTGGCTGTGCTGGGTGCTGTACACAAATGTGTCCCTGGCATCACCCTGGCGAGAACAGGCACCAGGCTAATGCATATTTGCAAACTCTTCTTCTCTCTCTATCACCCCCCTCCCCCCATCACCTTTTTTTGGAGCAAACACCCCCATTGCTTGTTCCCCACACTCCAAAAGGGCCCTACTGAAATTGCCTGACTTTGTGGCTCCGGATGAAGCTGTTGCTCTGAGCAAGTACAGACAGACAGAGCGATTGCCATAGCAACAGAAGTTGTGTGTGAAATCCCTGGGAACCCGTCCTCCTCCTCCTCTTCCCCCACCCATTCAGGTCCCTTTTCAGATTTCTTTCCTTTTTTTCCCAAGGTGCTAGTGCCAATTCATTCCTTGTGCTGAACACCTGGGGAGATGCTTTGAAAGCAGCCCGCTGGTTATGATAGCATGCCACCAATTACCGCAGTGGCAGGGCAACTTTGGGGAGCATCATATTGGAAAAATGCACCCTGCTGGGTCTTGAGAAAGTCTTAATAAGGAGAATTGAAAGAGGGCAGACAGTGGGAGGGTTGCTGCCTGCATTTAGGACCTCAGGGGCATATGCCAAATTCATTCCTGATCAGATCTGCACTGAACTATTTACTTTTTGAGATGCTAAGTCAACAGATGCACATCAAAACAAATTAAAACCATTTAACATCAAGCTGCTAATGGCTAGAACCACAAAAAATAATGCAGGTTATTAACCCCATAATAAGGAGCTCATTAAAATGGGAATTGCCAATTAGGTTACTTAGAAGTTCCATTAGGAGAAATTCAAGCAATAGAAAAACCACTGAATATTTGCCAGTTGCTGGGTGCAACACACTGTGAAGACTGATGGCCAGGGAGATGTGTCCAACTGGTGTAGACTGGAAGCATTGCCAAGGGCTGCAACACAACCAAACTGCAACAGGATAAAGTTCCAATGTCTCATGAAATCAGCTCAGACCTCACCAAAGTGCATTTTATACAGGGAGTGCTGGAAATTTCATTGTTGGTGAGGGTTATGGATGCCAGTGCTACCATTCACATTTGTGTTTGTATTGACATTTAATTTCCCTTGGCAAGCAGTGCTTTCTTCAGGTCAAAAGGGGCATTTTTAAACACCCTTTGGACATGATGGTCAGCCCAAAAATTACCAAAAGCTTTTTATGTTTTAATCTCTGACAAGACAGATATTAAATAGGACGGATATAGGAAGCATGACCTTGCACACAGATACCCCCAAACTGCATTGGGGAAGAGTTTTACTACTCTAGTCTGTGCTCTGCATTTCACTATTTCTCACAGCTCTGAGATTTTAACTTATTCTTCTTAGGTACTGGCATTTTTATGTCATCTGGAGGGATCTGGCAGCCTCTAAGAGCTTGCTTTGCTTTATATATGTAAAAATATATTTTCCCCGACATACTGAAAATGGCATGCACAGAAGAGACCTTTAAGCTTTATTTTGTTGCTGTATAAAAGTAGCACAATAATGTCCTCATGTTGAAATCTCCATTTCCCAAATGGCATCCGTCTTGCTTTCCCACTCACACTTGAGCAGATTTCAGATATCACAGAATCACAGAATCTGCCGAGTTGGAAGGGACCCACAAGGATCACTGAGTCCAACTCTTAGCCCTGCACAGCACCCTCCTCAAGAATCACACCATGTGCCTGAGAGCATCACTCACACACTTAACTCTCACAAAACCAGCTTTGAGCTGAATGTTCCTAAACGGGCTTTTAGACATATTAGGAATGAGACAAACATTTAAAGGTTTCTGACATAAAAAAAATGCTTTATAAAAGGAAAATCCTTATTTTCCCTTCTGAAGTCAGAGAAAGCCCCGAAGTGTCAGGTGCTTCATAAGATGGGGGAAGGAAGAAGGGAGCAGGAAAGGCTGGTGTGATGCCTGAGTGCACAAGGAGGTTTTTGTGGCAGACATAGTTTCCTTAAGCACTCTGAAAGCATCCAGAAGGGTCACTTTTTCATCAGGAAATGATCCAGCACTGACCCAGGGAGGACTACAGCTGTGATAATCCCATTCTGGGGCACACCTGAAGGGGCCTACACCAGCTACACCTACACCAAAGGGATCACACCATCTGGGAATAAGAATTGCTGCCAACCTAAAAGCCAGTCCTCCCACAAGGGCTGAACTTCCAGGAGGTTCATTTAGTCAAGTAAGTCACCTTGCACTTTGACAGCATCCATCTTTATTCATGCTTTACCTTCACCCCCTCAGAGAAATGGGAAATCTCTGCAGTGCCAAGCTCGATAGCATGTCAGGATATATCTCACTGTGGGTCTGTACTGCACTGCCCAGTGCTGGTGTGAGCTTAGCTGGGAAAGTGGATTTTGTTGTGCTGGAATGCCACCCTGGAACTGACACACCTTTGGGAAAGCTTCATTCCAGCCCCTCCTTAGGCCAGCCTGCAGTCCCTGTGGAGAGCCCCGCTCATGATGCTGGGTTTCACTCATGGTGCCAACAGCACCAGGGGAAAAAGAGCCCAGGATGGGTGAGAACACAGGAGTTAGCTGCTCCATCCCACAGCATCATTAGCTCCTGAGAGAGTGTGGAGATGAGACACCACACAAGGGATCACCAGCATGTGGCAGCTCCAGGCAAGTACAAAACTCTGCCATATCAGGGCTTTAATGTGTGTGCACTTCTTTCTGCTATAACTAGACTGGCACTTCAAGGGGAAGAATTATGTGAGCATGTCAGTAACAGCTTTATGCAGTCCAAGGTGAGCATTTGAAAGTTATTTAATAGGCAAATCTGTGTTTTGAACAGTCAGCAAATCAAGGTCAACTCAGTCAACGAAATCACAAAGAGCAGCAAAAGTGTTAAATCAGTATGGTCATATATTTACAGTGAATAATTTAAGCAGCTCCAGGGTTGAAACCAAGAAGATTTTATTCAATGCTTTGAATTTAGCTCTGTTTTCAGAACCACTTAAAATGGTAAATTATATTCTTTTATCCCGCTGTCCCTCCTGTCATGAGCTCATAAGGGATATTTGCCTTAAAGTTTGAGCAGGGACAGGTCCTGTTCTCTTTCATCTCTTCCAAGATGTTAATTTTTGCACATATGCTTACTGAGGACAGAAAGTGAGATAAAACAGGTTTTACTAGCATTGTTCGAGAAAGCATTAAAAAGATGTTAAGTATATTTAAAATTAGAACTGTGCTGTAAACTCAGCTGGTATAGACTGACATATTTCTGATGGTATAATGGATCTGTGCCAAATTACATCAGCTGGCCACAGCATAAGATGTTAAAACCAACTGGAAAACTCATCTGATATTTAAAAGCAACATATGGGAGCAGCAGAGACTTCAGGAAGATACTTCATTTAGGATATTTTGAAAACAGATTATGTCCTACAGTAGTGTGGAAGGAGGTGTATTAACTTGTATGTCCTGTGGGCAGTAATTATAATTTAAATCTTATTAATATTGCTTCACATCTTACTTAACAGTATTTTTCATGGTCTTCTGGGGTAAATGAGTAGAAAGTGAATGATGCATTGTCACGTGTGTGTTTAGGAAAAACAAATTTCAAATGAATGAACAGAAATGCTGACCCTGGCAGGACTTGCTTTTGCAACTCAAATTCTACATCTTCTAAAGAATATGCACAAAATATTGTAAAGAATATGTACAAAATATATATACTGGAGAGAATATATATATATATACGCATATATAGCAGAGAGACTATTTACAAGGGCATGTAGTTACAGGACAAGGGGAAATGGACTCAAACTGAAAGAGAATTAATTTAAATTCGATATTAGGAAGAAATTCTTCCCTGAGAAGATGCTGAGGCCCTGGCACAGCTTGCCCATAGAAACTGTGGCTGCCCCATCCCTGGGAGTGTTTAAAGCCAGGCTGCATGGGGCTCTGAGCAACCTGGTTTGGTGGAAGGTGTCCCTGCCCATGGCAAAAAGATTGAAACTGGATGATCTTTAAGGACCCTTCCAACCCTGGCTGTTCTATGATTCTGTGATTCTATGATTCTATGGAAAAATAGAGACTTTGATAGTCACCAAATTTGAAGAAATCAGTATTCAGTGGGCACAGAGGCTGTGCTTGACAAACAGAATGCTCACTGTGAATAGTCCCTACCTGAATGTCTTCAACACACCCATACTCAGCAGAGTAACTCAAGAGGATATCAACATAATCTGGACTACTCTGCTGAGCCAGGATCTGTCCCACCTTTGGTTTATACAGGAGTCCCACCTGCAAGCCTGTTGATGCTGTTTGTGGAACAGACACCATGAGAGGATGACAAACATGGGAAAGGAGCCTGCCTTCTCACTGTCCTTGGCAGCAGGTTGAAAAGCACAGTGCACATTTTGTAGTGATTCAGCATTTGACTACCTAAAGAAAAAAATAAATCAGTATTTCCAACACTGTTTCCTTTATGTCTTTTTAATCCTTTAAAGAAGATGAATCCTTTAAAGCAGTGGTCAAAGCTTTATTGTAAATATTAGTGTCATCTGTGTATGAAAAGTACAACTGATTGTTCCCATAAAATATAAGCCTGCTATTTCTACAGGGTTTACAAAGGAGAATTAAATAGTTCCCTTGAAAAATTCAGAAGGGGCATAATACTCAAAGGTATTTTGCAAATGAAAACAATGTTGATATAGATCAACATTTGGGATAAATTTTCAGCCTGGCTGAAGATCTTATGCTTTATCAATATATTTCAGTCTATACATTAAATCCATCACAGACCTGCTCTGAAACCCAGAGATTTCAGGGTCCTCTATGTCAGGTCACTTAACAACTTGAGAACAGAAATAGAAAAGGACATGTATCAAACATAAATCAAAAGTAGCATGGTTTGCAAGCACTGACACCTCCCTTTCCACCCCACTGATTAAAACAATCTCATGTAGGCATGGATAAGAAGCATTAAAACTGAAATATTAAACTCTCCTTTTCTATTGTCTGGCAAGAGGGGATGGAGAATTTGCCTCAGAGATGTCTGCAACTCAGCCCCTGCAGAGGGCTGAATACAAGGGCACAGCAGATACCTAAGCAAGGACTTCAGGCTTTAGTATGGACCTGAAATCTGTGTCTGACCTGGTGGGAATGGTTTTTGTGGAAGGATGTGGATCACTCTCGGACTGCTCCTGGTAAATGCCCACATTCCAGGGGAGCTGATCACACTGAACCTGGTGGGCGCAGGGACAGTTATGTGTGAACCCCTTTGCACTGTGGCAGAGCCTTTTTTTCATAACCAAATTGTCTCACTGTGGTAGCTTCTCCAGCAGGAAGGGTTAATTGTCTTGGCTGACAACATTGGTGATTCTTCAGGTTCTGACAACAACCAGAGAGCACGTGAAGAATTGCTCTGCAGGGTTGTTTCTCCAATGACTCTGGTGATGAACATAGATTAAGCTCCTGAGTTTCAAGCATCTGAAATTGTCTGAGATTTCTTCAGATGTGAATGTGGACCAGAGCATCCTCCAGGCAGCAGAACCTGCTCACCATCACCACAGCACTGACTCAGGTTCACAGCACACAAATTCCACATTTCTAGCCTTAAATGGCTAAAACCCAGTGAAGTTTAAAGGCAGATCATACGCATAATGTACAACAAAATGACTGGTTTATACCATTATGTTTTGATTTCCTCAGGAAAACTAGGACAATTAAAGGCAGGAAGGAAGATCATAAATTTGAAAGGAGACATGGGGATCACCACTCATCTGAATAGGAAGCTTTAAATAGTCTTCCATTGACTCATCACAATTTGGAAACAGTATAGCTTACACTTTTACATAGAATAGATATGACACTTATGAATTAAAATAGATTTATGGTAATCTCTGCCAAAACTGTTAAAATACATGTATTACTTTTAATTATATGTATTAGCCTTTCATGGTGTAGAAGTACAGTGAATAATAGCTAGTTTTAGGAACCATCATGTGAAAATGAGGAGTTAGTCTTCAGCCTTTGAGCCACAATAAATTCTCCATCACAAGACTTGGTTGCTTATTAAAACACTCAGCCTCTAACACATTGCCCACATCTAGGCAGATAAATATGGCTCTTTAAATCAGAGAGACAGATACATGTAGTATCTAGTTAACTGTGCTCCATAACTTCAGTTTTCTGTAATAGTCTTCTTTTGTATAAAAGAATATGTTGGGACTGCTGAAATTAATATAAACATCAATAATATGTAAGTCCTTAATCAAGATCAGGTACTCCACTATGCAAGAGGTTGTGCATCTTTATATTAAATCTTCTCCTCTCTCTCCCCATTATGAAATAGATAAAATACATGAAGTGTGAAGAAAAGTAATATTTTGCTTATCTCCTGATAGTGAACTGTGATACATAGGAGGATTGATTAACTTGGGCTCTGGAAAGCTGGGCTAGGACCAAGAACTGACCCTGGACTACTTGTCCCATCATCTCAACCAGAAGCCTGCCTTTCCTCTCCTTTAGTAATGCCAAAATGGAGTGCAAATTGAAAATTAGACAATGAAACATTTCCTTTGAAAAAACTCCTTTGAAAATCTTAATTTTCTTTAAACTTAATTTTGGGTCCTTGATTACAAGTCTCAAATGCAACAGTTGTTCTCATATCTGTATATTCCCATTGTGACTGTTTCTCTGAAACAACACTCAGGCAAGCACTACATTGCCCAGCCAGAGCAGGAGCACTGGAGACTTGGAACACCCCTTAAAAACTATTTTCAACAGCTTGTTGCACATGGGTGGCTTTTCCCTGACAACCAGGCTCAAACAGCAGGTAATTCAGCCAGCATTTGAGCATGATGATGCCTTACTGTGGCTTCTGTGCAGGCAACACACTTTTCTGAAACGAACACACTTACCACAGATTTGCAGATCGCAAATATTTTGATAGACAGAGCCCCATAAAACATCAAGTTAGAAACTCGGCAGCCCACAGACAGCCATGACTTCAGTGGCTGCCTCAACCTGTATCCAAGCAGCCACCCACACGAGTCAAGTGGTGGGAGGGAGTTTCTCATCCCTTTCCTCCGGAGCTTCCGCTGGTGCTGCTCCAGTTGCTGTCACGGGCACTCGAGTGATGCCGCGTGGTTCTAATGTGCTGTCACCCTCCCAAACACGTGGGTGGATTTCACATCGCTTACGTGTGGCCAAAGCCTCTCCACTGAGGAGAGCTGCCAGGAATTCCTTGGCCTGCTGTGAGCAGCTCTGCCAGAGCTGCCAGGTGAGGAGCTGCCACCTGCGGATCAGATAAGAATGAGAAGTGTCCCTGCTGGGTGCAAATTTGAGGGTGGGGGGCCTGATGCAGACACATCCTGATATGGGGTCCCCAAAGCCCCCTGGTAATAAGGGCTTAGAGGTGATATGTGTGAAAACAAAGAATTTTCTAGTTGGCCGTGCACATTTTGAGATTTCTGGATCATAATTTGCATTGTGAATCCCAGCTGGAAGTCAGCGAGCAGACAACACAGAGCAACGGGAACTTGGTGAAACAAGAGGTCCAGCAGTTTTGTAAGGAAATGAGTGAAATTCCCAATAAGTCTTCTCAAATTTTCCAGATTGCTTGATATTTTCAAGTGTAGCATTAATCTTCTGTGTGTGGTAAAATCTAGCTGAGGTTGTGAGCTAACAGGAGATAAGTCCTTGAGGTATGGCAGTGTAGCATATCTTTCTCACAGTTCCCACTCTGGAGATCCATGATAGTACCCCATGGATATCAAAAAGAAGGTGAGATTAATCTCTCCTCTGGCCCACATTAATTAGTCCCCTAGAAAAAGGAACAAATAACACCACTGCAAAGAACATCTGCAGTCCTTGTGCTGGGACTGGGCTTTTCCATGTGATAATTCCTGTCCTTTTCTTCACCTACCTGATGTTTGCCTTGCCAGTGTCTGTCTGCACACATCTGGAGTATTTAACCCTGAGCCACTGGGATTTTCCACCTTGTCTGTAGTGACATTCCTTCCACTATACTTTCCCCGTGGTATTCAAGCCTTGATGATTTTGTTTTCCTTTTCACATCTACTGGCTCAAGGAACATTGCCAAAAATGTGACTGTAAACATGCTGTGATCCCAGAGGCAGCAAGATGGTGACTCCATGGAGGTGGAGAACCAAAGACAGGATGTGAGTTTATGGTAGTTTTAAATACTGTTCTTCCCTACAGTGGAGACATTTCCAAGCCATTCCTGATGGAGATCCAGGTCCTCAGGTCATCATCCCCTTGCTAGTTTGATAGTGGCCATGTGTGTAACCCTCACCATTGCTGATCATTACTGATGAGCCTTGGTTCTCCCTCCCACTCAGCAGCATTCTTTCAAGGTAAAGATTGTCTCTGTATCTGACTATATCCTGATGCCTTCCTTTGTTGTTTTTTTGTTGTTTTTTTTTCCCAGGCAGCAGAGGTGTTTGTTTCCTTTGATGTTCCTAGTAAATAGGTCATTCCTTCCACCCTCTTGTCTATACCAGTTAATCTATACCATTACCTGTTTGCTTGCACTCTTTTCAGAAGGCTCTGCCCCAAGTGGTATTGCTATTAGCACTTCAAAAGAGGATTGATCTGAGTGTTTTTAATGAATTATCAGCTGTAGCTTTCTATCAAATCAGTATCCAAGGAACTCTTCTGGATTACTCCTCTCCACAGCCTCTGGGGTTACTTCTTTGACCTTTTCTTAGTGAGCAATGTTACCCTGTGGATGTTTCTGCACTTAGATTTGCTCAATTTCTTGCTATTCCCACTATGTCCCACTTTTCATTTATTGAAATCCCTTTAGGATGGTGCTTCTAATAAATGATTTGCAATTCACACTCCAGCTGAGTGTTATCTTTGAATTTGATTGATGTATTTTTCTTCCCCTTCTTCAGTGCTACTGCAGATGAATGTGATGTCCAACTCAGCAGGAGTCCCTGAGGAGCCTCAACGTGGCAATATTTATAAGCATATTCCACTTTCAATTGTAGAGGCAGATTTTAATCTCTTTCATTGTTATTCTCTGTATCCACCCTACATGTTTTTTGTAATGCTTTGGGCCCGGTCCAGCCACTGTTAAAGCCAACTGTGTCTGCATGGAGCCCTTTAGGGATGGATCAGGTTCTAAAGGAATATTATATCTGAGAAAACTGAGTAAAATTACTTACTGAAATCAAGAACCTTTCTGCAGAAGAGTTCTCTGTAAAACCAGTTGTCTTGTCAGCCAGTGAAACCCTTTAGGGTAAATTAGAGTGACTCAAGGGACCATATCCCTTCTTCCTCCCACCAGCGTGTCCCACTACGCTGTATTCTCATCCCACATGATGGATAAGCAGCTGTTTATCCTTCACTCTCCCCACCCAACCCTTCCCACTCCACGTGGTTTTCCTCCTCCCATCAACACTCAGTATAATCTGTCTGTAGTCTATCACTTGGGTACAACTGCTCCTCTTTACATGACCTCTGTCTGTGTGTGACACATTTCTGTATTGTTCCTCCTAAAAACAGCTAATAGTGCTCTCTGATTATTAGAGACCGAGTTTCACCTGGAAAGGATGCCAAGTTAATTGATCTGTAATTCCCCTTTTGGAAAAGAAGCGTGATGTTTTCCCTCTGCCAGTCACCAGGGCTCCCTCAGTTCTCCAGGAGCACTTGAATATAATGGATAATGGGCCTAAGAGTTTTCCAGCTAATTCCTTTAATACCCTTGGGTATGCACCATCTGGCCCTCTGTGCCAATTAAAATGCATTGTGCTCTTTATGTTTCTTTGCTGTTTCTTTAATGATTTTGCTAACTCCTGGCTCTCAGTTTCTTGGCTTTCCTTTGACTGCTCATTGCACACAATGTTTTTAAAGGAATTTTAGAAAACTGGAATGGGTGACCTTTTTTCAGCTCACTGTATCCATGGCAGAAATTAACTCACTTTTTAAATTAACCTTTCATCAAGAAACATTGTGTCTCAAAAGTTTGAGCTGAGATTATTATCTTTTATCCTATCCAAGCAAGTCTGTGTCTACAGGATATTTCCTGCTATTTGAAAGAGATAGGCATTAAAGAGAATTTTCTTTAACACCCTATATCCAAGTTTTGTCTTCTCAATACTGGTAGGGAATTTTTCTTTCTTTCTATTATGCCCCATTTTCTCTCCAAGTGCATTTGTGTGACCCAGCTTACATCCTTCAGATACTTGTAGACACAAGTCTGCTATTTTCTTATCTCTTTTCCAGCTAGTATCTAAGCATAACTTCATCTTTATGGATCAAACCCACCCCAAATGATCTGATCACATCTCTGCTCTCCTTTGAGGCCTCTGACTTTCCAGTGTATGGCATTGAGATTCCAAGAAATTCACAGCAACTTTCCAGCCGAATCTAAGACAGGAAGATGAGGGTGATGTCCACTGAGGATGGCAGAGAATTTCTCAATGCCAGCTGGCTGCCAGAAGTTACACATAGATTCTCCTCCTATGTCACCTCCCAGCTTTCCTTAACATGGCTGCTTCCACGTGTCCTTTGGGGATATTTTTCCCTGAGTGATGGTAGCCCATATGATCCCATTTTCATGATGTTGTTTCCTATCCACATTGCTAATCTCTGTAAGTGCCACAGGGTGAATTCTCTGCTCAATTACACTCAAATCTCCTCCCATTTTAGCATGAACACCATTTTGATTTACTGTGAATTTTCCCTGCTTACTTGCATGTGACCTGCTTTCATTTTTCTCCAAACTTTTCTTTCTATTATCCAATATTCTTCCCAGAATATTTTCCATTTTAAATGGCTTCTATAGGATTTCCTTTTTTAAAAACAGACAACTTATTTTTTTCTTTTTTCTACATAGACATAGCAGACATGGCAAGTTTATACATCACCACCTCTAACACATAGTGTCCCTGAAATAGGTACAGACAGTGATGGGTTTACTCACACGCAGAAAGATGGAGTAAAAAATAAGTAAAATTCATTAAATGAAGCAGCACAAGTGGGGCAGCACAATGACCAGAGCATGATCACAGGGTGGTTTTGATTTGAATGTGAATCATTCCCTGTACAATCCACCGAGGTTGGAAGAGGACAGGCTCCTTCTCTTTTGCATTTAGGTGGCATCAGATGAGGGTAGTTGTAGTTGCCTTCCCTCCACCCTGACTTTGGAAGATTTTCCTGACATGGACCCCAGCACTCCTTCCCCTTGGCACATCCAGCAAGGTGGTGTTTGGATATGGACTAGTCCATGCCTGTCAAAATGCTGGAAGCAGAGCAGGATAGGACACTCGACAACTTCCCCGAGCCTTCAGGCTACAGAGAAAAAATGACCCCCTTTTTCTTTGCAGAGACAATAAACAAAAGGCTGCATTAAAACCTTTGTTCGTAGGAGATCGTGAAGATTTCAGCGATACCATATTCCCCTGCAGGAGGAGGGATTAAGAGGGTTCCAGAAGAGATTTACAAGCCCTGGAGAGAGTAAGTATCCAACAGAAATCTTTGGCAATCCCCTTCCCTTTCTCTTCTGCATCTCACCCTGGCGCTGGTAGCACTTAGAACAAAACCACCAGATCTTGCTTATTTTAATGTGTTCTTTATTTTACCCTGAACCCAAATGAAACATCAAAGCTCTGGCTCAAGCACTTGCAAATAAAAATAGCTCTAAGGCCAATATATTTAAGGCCCTTGAATGATATCTCTGAAATAAGTCATCCTAAGCCCATGAGAGGGAAATGGTGTTGTTTGTTGTGCATGGTGCTGATAGTGGGCAGTACTGACATGTAAAGAGCAATGTGTGATACTGCAAAACAAAAGAAAGGTGAGAAAAAGGGCATGAAGATTGCACTGCACTGTATTGTAGAAGAAGAGCAAAATATATTTAAGATAAAAGCCAGTTTCAAGCTACCTTTATTTTCTTTCCAATCTGATCCTTCTCCTCCCTTCTGAGAAATTTAGATTTGAATGTGTCTTTCTTGATACATGAGGGAAGGTGCATCCTTGGCTCATGAGGGTACGACCCTCTCTCTCCCACAAAGTACTGCAATTTGTTTATAACCATCCAGGACTCATTTATTCCCAATGAGGTGCTCTTTTATGAAGTAAGATAAATCAAGGCTATGAAGGCATCAGGTGCATGTAATCCTTTTGGATCAGCCTTTTGTCTTCATTGCTCTGCATTTGAATAAAGCACTATGCTTTTATTCTCTCTTACTACAAACTTCTGTCCTAAATTCCTTTGCTTCAGAAGTAAATAATATTTTCTCTTTCCACCTTCTAGTAACAATGTGAATCCACCTTTGCAGCCATACTGCCTTCACATCTGCAGTATCTCACTAAATCTTGGCAAGGACAATTTGAGCCACTGTGATACCAATACCAGGTGGGATTTTCTGGATCAGATCAATATAAGTCCTGTGTTCCTTTGACCTGATGTTTTTCACTACCATTTTCCAGCAAATGGTTCCCAAATCCAATATTTCTAATTAGGTTTTCTCAGATATGATGGAGGTATATCATCTTGAGTTGTAAACACAGAGTATTCCACAGATTCCTGCCTGGCCTGGCCTGGCCTGGTCTGGCCTGTCCTGACAGACAATTTATGAAATGCCTTGAGTCATGTAGGAGGCTTTATTTACTAGGAAAGTACTCAAAAGAAGTTGGAAAGTATACTTGATTTTAAGCACATACATCCTTCAAAGGCTGATGCATAAACAAACCCACTGAAGTGAGCCCTTATGGCTCACCAGTGAGGGACATGAATGTGGCCATAGGGAGCACATGCAGGTTCCAAACCACTGTCTGTGAGCAGTGCAGCTGAGACCCGTTAGCTGAACCAGAGAAAAGGACAATAATGGGTCAAAACCATGCAGATACACAAGGGGCAAGTGCTGGAGGCTGTGAAAAATCCTCAGCCTTATGGCCCTCAAGGCTGCTCTATTAACATGAGGGCTTGCTGCAGTTGTTTAAGCAGGATGAACAAGATAAAAAAGGCTTGTTGGTGTTGGATGCTGAGGCAGTGTTTAAGACATCCCTGACTCACAGCTCACAAGCTGGGACTCGTTTTGCAAGTTCAGTCCCTGTTCAGATAGGATCAGGGAATGTCTCTGGGCTGGATTGCGAAGGAAGCAGTCTTGCCAAATATGCTCTGCCCACAGCACCGTCCAGACCCGTCAGATGATATTTCTTCTAATTTTACTAATGTATGCTTGGCCCCAGTTCCACGCTACCTGAGGCTACAGCCATAATGAAAACACAGCACACATGCTGAGGGTGGGTGCATGCAGCTGGTGGGAGTTGAGGCACGTGAAAGTGAAAAACACAAACCTTTCTTAATTGCAGGAGAGGAATCAAGAAATAGTATTCTGCTGAATCCTTTCTTTCTCCTCTCTCTGTGGCACACCCATGGCCCAGTCTGTCTCTGGAGAAGATGACAGCAGGTTTCCTCCATACAGACCTTGTTCAATGCCTGAGCAATGTGGAGATTTTCAGGCAGAAGTGGGTCTTGTATTGCCACACACAGCTTGTGTTTGGGAGTGGCTCCTACATCAGGATCATCCCATGTATCCACCTTGTGGGTTATGCTGATGGATGGGGTGTTGGTGACCCAATCCCTACCTGAGGATGAAATCATCATGCTGCTGTCATGCTGTGGTCGTGCAGGACATTCACTGCTGGAATGGAGTGAAAAAACCCTGGCATGCATTTGTCTCCTACCCATGAACTGCTCCCATGAACCCTTCTGGTGGAGGTGGGTTGGGCTGCAGCTCTGAACTGGGTTAAAATCTCACTGAGCACCTCATGGATTTAGAAAGTTTGATTTTTTCAAGCCACAAGCGCTCATGAATATGGCAATTCCCCAAATCACTGCAATGTCTATAGAGAAGAAATTAAAATAGAGACCTCAATGAAGGCAAGGGACTGTTGGGAAAAAGAAAAGCTATCCCCATGGAAGGGGCAGTACTCCTTGGTACAGCCCTTGTTTCTGCTCTCAGGATGTAAACACAGGCACTAGAGGGATACTCCATCAGAGGAGCAGAACATGTTGAGGTCCTGATACCATCCTCACCAGTGCAACCAGCCAGCCACTGCAGCTCCTGACATCCCTGCCACATTGTCCCACCAGCATGTACCCCTGATACCTCTTGTTAGGGGCCACCTTGTTCTCTGGCAGCTACTCCTACTGGAATCTTGCAGAAAGAATCAGCATGGGTTAGAGAAACCCACAGGCAGTATTGAGAAGGAAGTTTGTGTGCTGGGAAATTTGGGATTTTTATGGACTTGCAGAAGTTTCAAGTTTCTGACTAGTCTGAATCTCTTTTTTTTTTTTCTGAGCTTATAGTGAACACTGCAGCTATTAAGAGTACTTTCAGTCTAAAAATTTGTATTCACGACACATAGCACAGTCTTTTTGTGTTGACTTTCAACAATAGCATTTTATTTACTGGCAGCATTTTTTGTTGGCTGATATTTATCAGATCCACCTGCTGATGCCCAACCCTGCAGGATGATAGGCAAGTAAAGATGATGCAAGAAATAAAAAATGGTCACTTCCTTTTTCCACTTCTTCTGATTCATTTCACACATTTGGTATATTAATGGTTGCTTTTTTTCACTGGTCTGTACTGTCTCAAATGCCTTTAAAACACTTGCTTAGGCAATGTACCATCACATCAGAAGGAGTTTCTTTTCCTTGTTCTCTCTAGGGGAACCTCCACCCCTCTCTAGGCAAAACACATGAGATGCTAAGGCTTAAAATTTATGGAGCCTGATTTAAAAGCCAGGATGTCTCCTGGTCTCGAGGGAAGGGAAATGACCCTTGGCTTATTTTGCAGTCACTCCTTTTCAGAGAAGGAAGTGCTAATAAGCACTCACTTGAGGCACAACAGCTTAGCACAAATGAAGGCCAAAAAGCAGACACATAATTGCTGTGAGTGGGAACAGAGGAGCCAAGAAGAACATGTGAGAAGTTTCCCTTGTGAGCAGTGCTCTGTGAGCGATGCACAGCAGCAGTCACGGTCCTGTCTGAGACAGGAGCTACCCACTACCCAGGACTGCCCCAGGGATTCCCTTCCCCTCCCAAAGCAGCTCACTTGGAGCTGGGGATGGGTCCATGGCTGCAGCATGGGAGAGGAGATAGAAACGAGAGAAAGCACTGGGAAAAGGAAATGCCTGAAAAACATCACAGGTATTGGTAGAAATTCCACATGGAGCCAGTCCATCACACGCTCTGCAGATACATGTGCTCTTGAGCAGCTTGAGAACAGCACTGAAAACCCATCCTGCTCACCCAGGGGAATCTCAAGTGGGATTTCAAAGCACAGCACCCATAGGCTCTCAGGAGTTCTCCTGGAAGAATTTGCTTCCACTGCACCCAGCACCATCCCCTTGAGGTGAGCCTTTCCACAGCCTCCCTGGTGGAGACATCTCCTTGGCTGTGACACCTCCGAGTGACCCACCCTGGTTTCTCCTCCACACACCCCAAAAGTGACCATGTGCCAGGCCCCACAGAGCACCAACTACAGAACAACATGAACACAACATATGATGCATCTGGAAACCAGAAGGGCCATTAGTTTGTCTTACCTGCCTTGGCAATCACAGGCCATCAGGTTTCACACGAGTACAGCATCCAGAGACTTGGTCACATAAAATATCTTGATCCTCTCTAGATGATGTCTATGAAGATTATGATGTCTCAGTCAGAATCTGGGAATGGGATGGACTGATCCTCAGCAGTGGCAAAAAAAGGTTTGGGTGAGTTGTGCCTGCATGACACCACCAGACAACCTCCAACTCACTACCATAGAGGAAGGCAAAATGAATTAAGATACTTCTCTGGTCTGAGGATAAAAACAGTCTTGAACCTCAAACAGAGTATTCACTTTGACTCTGAGCAGGTTAGACTCTAGAGTCAAAAGGGGATGTGGAAACACTGCCATGCACAACTGTTGCACCACTTTTCTTGTTGCACTTCCACTTATTGCTCAAGAGCTGTGTGCAACCATTTTGGCCAGGACTTGCCAGTGTTTGTGATTAAAAGTTCTGCATGATGGTGGCTAACACCCTTATTAGTAAATTTTTAGTTCCCAGACAGTGTGTAAAATGAACATAAGTAGTTTCTTAAAGACTTGATGCACAAAAGCTTGTGCATGCCGTTTGAATAGTATAAATGGCTTATAAGGAAATCAGTTATGAGGCAGTAAATCTAGGAGTCCCAGGCAATGAATCCTTTTGTGTTCCTCATTTCTGTGGCCTTTTCTTGCTGTTACAAAGTGTCAGAAGGGTATCTGCAGTCAAATATTCATGCAAACACACATTCCCACCCAATTTTTCAGACAGGGTGCTCCTCTCAAATGTCCTTGTCCTGGATCACGAAGGGAATGGCAGGACCTCAGCCTCTCCCCAACAAGCAATCCAGGAATTCAGAGAGGAGATTATCCTGCTGTTTTCACCATTGGTGCAGCCTCACTTTGAGAACCATGTGCTGTTCTGGGCTCCAAAATTTAAGAGAGTTGTTAAGGAACTTGAATGCATCCAGAGGAGGGCAACAAAACTGGCCAAAGGGCTGGAAAGAATGTTTTTTGCAGAACAACTGGGGATTTTGGGCTTTTCCAGATTGGAGAATAGGAGGCTGAAGAGTGAAGTCATTGCTCTCTGCAGCTCCCTGAGGGAGGGAAGTGGAGCTGATCCCTTCTGCCTGGGATCCAGTGACAGGGTGCATGGGAATAGTTCAAAGCTGCTCCAGAAGAATTTCACTCTTGATGTTACTAAATATTTCTTTACTGGTAGGGTGGTCAAACACTGGAACAGGATTACTTGAGAGGTGGTTGTTGCCCCCAGGCTGTCAGTGTTTCAAGACACATTTGGACCCTGACCTTAACAACATGCTGTAACTTGGGATCAGCCCTGCAGTGGTTGGACACTTGGACTGGATGGTAATCACTGGTCCATTACAACTGAAATAATTCTATTCTATTCTATTCTATTCTATTCTATTCTATTCTATTCTATTCTATTCTATTCTATTCTATTCTATTCTATTCTATTCTATTCTATTCTATTCTATTCTATTCTATTCTATTCTATTCTATTCTATTCTATTCTATTCTATTCTATTCTATTCTATTCTATTCTATTCTATTCTATTCTATTCTATTCTATTCTATTCTATTCTATTCTATTCTATTCTATTCTATTCTATTCTATTCTATTCTATTCTATTCTATTCTATTCTATTCTATTCTATTCTATTCTATTCTATTCTATTCTATTCTATTCTATTCTATTCTATTCTATTCTATTCTATTCTATTCTATTCTATTCTATTCTATTCTATTCTATTCTATTCTATTCTATTCTATTCTATTCTATTCTATTCTATTCTATTCTATTCTATTCTATTCTATTCTATTCTATTCTATTCTATTCTATTCTATTCTATTCTATTCTATTCTATTCTATTCTATTCTATTCTATTCTATTCTATTCTATTCTATTCTATTCTATTCTATTCTATTCTATTCTATTCTATTCTATTCTATTCTATTCTATTCTATTCTATTCTATTCTATTCTATTCTATTCTATTCTATTCTATTCTAGTCTAGTCTAGTCTAGTCTAGTCTAGTCTAGTCTAGTCTAGTCTAGTCTAGTCTATTCCCTTTGGTTTAGCATTCAGATGCTGGCAAAGGCCCCTGCTTGTCTTCCACACAGGCCACAAAGTCTGGCTCTGCTGGGTTGTTCAAACTGAGTCCAAAAGAAAGAGCTGCTTGGTGATTGTGCTTTGGTGAGTCCAACCTGCCAGCTCAGCCTCCTACACTACGCCTACTGTCTGTCCAGGGGAAATGACACCTGGGCATTTCCAGTAAGCCCAGCATCTTTTCACTGGCTGCAGCTGGGAACTCCCCACTGAATCATCCAACCCACTGCAGACATACACGCATTTCCTTCTGTTTCCTTCTGGAGAAACCAATCTGTATGCACCCTCTGAGGCCATGTGAGGTCTGACAGCAAGGCCTGTCAGCCAGGTATCAGACAGGCAGAAGTGTGTTTTCAGGAACACTTCAATTTTCAAATTTTCAAATTTTCAAAGATGCCAAAAGTTTCAAAGTGAAAGTCTGTCACTTTGTTCTGTCATATTGGGAGTTGGAAGCATTCTGAACCTCCAGAGTGAAGTGGTAAATGAGCTAAATATAAGGGTATATAAAAATATACCCTTAGAATGCACCCCCTCCTGTTGGAGCCATGAGTTTGTACTACTGTCATGTTCTGAAGACTCAGCCATGTGTGTGATAACCACATTGAGAAAAACTGCAGCTGGCCTTCCTCTCCATGATGCCCAGGAAAAGGGAGAGCAGGAGCTGAATCAGAGGGCAGAGTATTCCCCACACCATGCAAGTTTGCCCTGTTGCACAGACCCACTTGACTGAAGAGGAGTGCCAGTAGCTGGATCAAAGCCCATCATGTAGAAAAATATCCTTCCTTGTTAAAACAAAGTGGGAAGGTGAGGCATCAGTGGACTCATTACTGCAAGGTTGGGTTTGCCAGGCTTCATGGTGTTTGCTCATGTTGTACCCTCACTAGCAAGACTCAAAAGTGTCTCCAGTTCCCCTCGTACAGTTCTCATCCGGGTGGAATCACCCACCCACCATGATTAAATCAACTTCCTCAACCTCCTGTCTGACAAGCAAAGAGCATCCTGGCCCCCAAAGCTCATTTTCCATCTGCAGCCTGACTTCACTGATGCTGCTTTACACCCTTTGGTGTCTTCAAATCCCCTCACTGCCCTAGCGCAAGCCGCTTTGGTAAGAGATGTGAGATCACTCTCCTGATTGCATGTCACTCCACCTTCCACTCCTCTGTGAAAGAGCCAGACATTTCTTGTCACACCTCTGCACAGAAAGCATCTCTAGACATTGTTGGCACCACTTCCCCAAGCAGTATTCCATCTTGTGGGCAGACCCAGGGTTTGTTTGAGATGGAGAGCTTGCAGCCATGCCAGCCTTCCCAGGTAGCATGTGCCAGAGCATATGTAGTTTAAGCGAACAGAAATGTAAAGAACAGACTGACTATCCCTCCTCCTCTCCAGCCAAGTTCTGCACATGTTCCCCAGTAAAATTTCCAAATGAGGTCAAGGCATTTAACTCATTATCATCATAGAGTTCCCCCACCAGGCTGAAAGGTGTCCACACAGAGGACAAACACTCCATCTAAGCAATGTGGATCACCAAAATCCACCACTGCAGCACAGCTGCTTTGGACTGGAACACAACAGGTCTCTCAAGCCAGGAGTATTACACAACCATTGCCTAGAAAGGAGGAAATCAACAAAACTTCTCCAGTTTAAATCACAGCAGAAAATTAAGTAAATTAAAAGTAGGCTCGACCAATGACATTCAGACTCCAACAGCTGGGAACGGAGGGTCCTGGTGGTTCTAGTGGCCACAAGCCACCAGGAAATTAAAATTAGCTTTCTCTTTGGGAGTCTGGAGGCCAGAAACACCATGGACCCTACCAGCACTGAATTAGTCCTAGGTTGACCCCACCTGACAGAACTTTCTGCAACATCTGGATATTCTTTCAATATCTCTGCCAAGTTGCAGCTTGTTCGCAGCCTGCTGAGTTCATGAGACCTAAAAACACACATCTGCCTGGGAGCTGGCAGTGTCAAAGGAGAGAGCTGTACTCAGAGCTTGGTTATCCCTTTGCCAGCAATCATGGGGACACAGATTGGGCACAGGCCTCCAGGGATGGTCCAGACTTCACTGGCAAGAGCAGCCCCATGCTGGCCACGGCAAGGTGGCTCACAGGTGGCCAGGTCCTGTCCCCTGACAGCTCTGCCCAGGGCAGGGAAGCACACAGAGCAGCCTGCATCCAATCAAGCTCCAACAGGATTGACTCTCAGGCAGGGATTTGCCTTTCCTTACACGAGCTGACTGTGCAGGATGGTGAGTCATGGCACCTGGGGGGCAGCTGAGTGAGCAGGGCTCCCTGGGACAGATGTGCCTCTGTCTGTCCAACATGCTCCCTACAGGGCCTTGGGCCAAGCTTCCCCACAGACACTAACTCCAGAAGAATTTTCCCTGTCTCTTGTGCAAACTCCCACCCAAGCAGAGTGCTTTCCTGTGGATTCAATTAAAATTTTGGTGCCCTCTGCAAACCATAGGGCATCTGCATCGTAACAAAACATCAGATCTGGTTCAAAAAAGCTATCATCCTGTATCAGGGAAATCCCACAGGACACAGGGATGATAAGGACACGAGCAAATGCCTGACAGTGATGGGTCGTGATGGCTGGCAGAGCTGATTGGGGTGTCCATGCTGGCGGTGGCACAGTGGGTGACAGGCATTGCAGCTTTCCTCAGTGGCACAGCTGCCTGAGCTGAGCTGCGTTTTTGAATAAGAAAGCAAAGCCCTGGTTTGGTGTTTTTGTGCGTGTGGAGGGTGTGCCGTGGAGCCAGAGTGTCTGGGACAGCCGTGGCCAGAGGAAGCCGCTGCGGCCGCTGGCGGAGGAGGAAGTCGGGGAGCGCTGGGTTTTGCTGGAGAGCAGGGAGGTGGCGGGGGGAGCTGCAGAAGGGAGTCCAGCCCAAGAAAAGAGCACGGAAGGAAGAGGCTGGAAAGTGCTCTGCTGGTGCGGACGTGGAGGAGAGGGCTGGGAAAGGAGCGTGTCCCTACAGACGGCTTTGTGAGGTGTGGGAGAAAGGGCTGAGCCTTCAAGATGGAGGGACTGGAAGGAGCAGGAAGACACGGCTGGGTGAGGTGGAGAATTGCTTCCAAGTGGAAAATCATCCAGGAAATAGTGGCTGGAACTGGAGGGTGAAACCCAAGTGTACTAGGAGATATGGAAAATGTCACTAGTGATCAAAAGTCATCAGTTAGAACTGCTGAAATTGTGTGTGAAATGAGAGGCATCTTGGAGCAGCCAAGATGAACAAAACCCAAAACTTTGCCCTCAGGTATCTGTAGCAAACACACAATTGGAGACTTGTAGACTCAAGGCTTCATTTCACCATCATTTTTGTTTTGCTTGGTTAGAACCCTTAACCCTGGCACCACTTAAATACGATGAAAAGGAGCAGAAAAGCAGGGAATGTGCATATGTTTTTTGCTGGAAAATCCCCAAGTGTCTGTACACAAGCAGAGAGCAGACCAAAGTCATGCAGTCAGGAGCAGGCTGGAAACATCCAGCAGTACATGAGGCACATCACCAGCATGTGCTGCAGGCATCTCTTCCATTGTATGGAGAAGCCAAGCCAGCAAATATTGGTGTACACAGCCCCAAGGGCAATGACACCTGGCCATGGGGCAGTGCCAGGGTAGGATTTCTAGGGACCTGGGACAGGAGGAGATCTGCTTTGTCACAGCCACAAGACAGCCTCCACAAAGGAGTCAGGTAATGGTGCTCTCTGGGTGTGAGTTTTACCAGCCAGTTCTGCTGAACCACATCCAAGTGTGCATGTCCAGAGCAGGATGACAAAGCTGGGGAAGGACAAGGCCTACGAGGAATAGCTGTGGAAGCTGGGGGTGTTTGGCCTAGAGAAAAGGAGGCTCAAGGGACACCTTATCTCTTTCTACAGCCCCCTGAGAATGGGTTGTAGAAAGGTGGGAGTCACCTCTTCTCCAGGGTAAAAAGGGATGGAGTAGAGGAAACAGCCTCGATTTATGCATGGATTGGATACTAGGAAAAATTTCTTTACTGAAAGGTTGCTCAGGCACAGGAAGAGGCTGTCCAGGGATGTTGTTGAGTTACCATCCCTGGAGGCATTTAAAAGATGTGTAGATGTGGCACTCAATGACATGGTTTACTGGCAGACTTGGCAGTGCTGGGTGATCATCTTAGCGGTCTTTTGCAACCTTAACAATCCTATGATTCTAAGTGCTTCCTGCCCAGCCCCACCCAGGATTAAAAACTGCGTTTGTTGTTGTGTCCTAACACCTATATCCTTTTGAATGTGCCCTGGAGATGTCCTAATCAACTACTGATTGAGTAAACTCCTTACCCAAGGGCAGTGCAGGATTTAGCAACAGTCTACAGTGCAGCTGGCAGCACCCAGCAGTGCTCTCCAGTGCATGGCAGTCCCTTGGTTTATGCTGCATGGTCCCTGGCACTTGCTGCCATCCAAGGGTATGCAGAAATCCAGATGGGAGATGGCTGATGACACAGCTCAGCAGTGTCACGGCTGATCTGCAGAAATGCTGTGTTCAGACTGGCTGGAGTTCAGATGAGATTCTGTGAGTGAAAGAAGAGAGTCTTGCTGATGTGGTTCCTGGGCTGTGGGCTGGGTTTCTCGTGTTGGCATCTGATGTGCACCTAGTGAGGTTTAACAGCAAGTAACTTCAAGAAGAAACAAAGAGGCAGAGCTGAGCTGCCTGGGGTTGCCTGTCTTGTGACTGGAGACTCCAGAGTCCAATAAAGCACGAGATGCAGCTGGGGCAAGGCTGTTACATCTGTAGCCACCCTTTGTGCTTGCTGTGGTTGAGGTCCTTCTGCTGCTTTTCCCTGCAAGCTAGTGAGGTTTCTCTGTCCTTAAAGCAGAGGCAAGAATTCACAGAAATAATTGGAGTGCAGCATATCTGAGTGCCATCCCCTTCTGCCAAGTGTTGGTTGCAAGCAGCCAAAATGATCAAAAGTTGACCTGGAGGGGAAAAGAATGATACAGACATGTTTGCAAATCCTGACTAAAGACACTGCATGAAGCTATGCTACAAAATTGTAGCTTCTTTTTAGTTGAGTTTTAGTAAGGAGTGGCATGTATTGTGGCTAGCACATACAGAATTTGGATGTATTAAATATTTCTAAAATTATATGGCACTCTGTTATTATATGTGTTATTAAAGGTCTATTTGGGGTTTTTACCTGCAACAACCCTAACAATTAAGTCTGTATAACTCTTGCTAAACCATCCTGCAAGGTCAGAACTGTGGTCTGTGCTTAAGCAAGGAGAAGAGCTGAGGTTTGTGAAGAACAACTTGCCAGGCTGGAAAACATGTAGCACCTGCATTCTTCCATCACACATGGGAAAACAGACACTGGTTTTCCCCACCAGCACTTTTCCTGGTCTGCAATATCTGTGCTGAATGCTGTCAGCCTGTGGAAGGAGGTAACAATGTCACAGGCACTGAAGTAATTTTTAATAGCAATGGAAAGTGTTCAAAAATGGTTTCCTGCAAACACGATATAAGTTCTTAGGAACATTTCTGCTCCTGATGAGCAACATCTTAGGCAGTTCTGGATGTCTTCTTGATTTTTAAGTGTGACTTGAAGCATGTTAATGTTAATTACAAGTACCAAGAACTTTGCAGGTTATGCTGATTTGGATGGAAAAGCAGAGTATATCCTGTCTTGTTTCATGATTCCGCCCTGTAATTGGTAGTTTCAGTTCTGATGGCAAAAATCACCATGGTAGTAGAGATGCAGAAATAGTAAGCTGCTGTTCAGATTCCCAGCCTGATCTCTACTGTTGGAGTTGTAAATCTGAAACTTGTACAAAATAAAAGCTGTATCATCTTTCTTAGCAGACAGGGAATTTATAGAGCATAATATACAATTACCCTACAACATATATTTATTTCTTTAGTAAGTCTGTCACTAGAACTTTCCATGAAATATAGAAAATTTAGTGCAAATGTATTAAACATTTGTCATAGAAAAACATTATCAACTATATATGCATATATATGTATATATGCATATATGTACACGTGTGTGTATATACATATATATATATTTATGCCCACATATATCTATATGCATACCTAAAAGCACATATACATTTTTTTCGTAGGTTGGCCATTTCTCACTGCAAGAGCTTTCTATTAATGCTGGATACAGGTGTTTACCTGCTAAAAATATGTATATGATTTCAGGCAATGGTTCTTATCAGCCCTGCCTTCCTGTGACTGCATCCCCCCCGAGTATCACTGAGCTTTTACAATCTGCTTGAATAGCTGAAAATAAAGATCTTCATTAAGAAAAGTCCACCTTGCCTGCTTGATCTTAGGCACCTTTCTTCCTGCTTTCTGCCTGAAATCAGCTTTCTATGAGGCAGGGAGGAAAACCCAGCGAAAAACTGGTAAAGGATGAGGAAAGTGCTCGATACAGAGACCCAAAGAGACATAAAGGCAGGGCTCGTGTTTCATCTTTAGGCATGAGGTAAGAGCATGATTATGAAATACCTCAAATAGAGACATTATCAAAACCTGAACCTTATTTTCTCTTACAACAGCTCTTACTCAGGGAACCTGACAGAAAGGTCTAGAAATGAAAGTGATATGGAGTATATCCAAAGAGGGCTTTTAATATCTATAGACTCAGTGCACACGATGGACAGTGAGCACCTGCACGTGTTGGACAGCTGTAGATGTAAAAATGCTGTCAGATTTTGCACAGGTACAATAGAGAACCATAGAAATGAGCAGGAAGTTGCCCAAAAAGCTACTTTGGTTTCACTCAAAGAAGACTAACTGTACAATTGGTAAGTAAGCACATTTCCAGGGAAATGGCATGTTCCTGCAGAAGTGTGGAGCCAGGAGAAACTGAGGCAGAGGGTGATGTAACCCCACCAGCTCAGATCAGGAAGCTGCACTGGTCCAGTTCATCCAATTTCTGTGTTTGACCCCATTGCAGTACACATGCTTTGATCTGCACCCACTCTTATCTGCTGTGTGTTACCAGTGAGAGTGTTCATTCACTGGTACAAACTGGGCAGGGAGTTGCTGGTATCTACCTCTTTGGTCTGGCTGGAAGCTTTGCTGCAGCCTCCACATAAAGCCATAGGGCTCAGCTCAGGGCTCACTGGCAGAAACACCGTGACCTGCAGCATTCAGGAGGCTGGCCTAGGTGACCCAAGTGCCCCCTTTGGCCTTACACTCTATGAATATTCCTGCAAGACCAACTGCCTTAATCCCTTACCAGAGAGGTGGGGGGATACTGATCTTCCCTCGTAAGACTTTCCATCTCTATTATGGCTCACAGTCTTAAGCAGCTCACGTTCACCCATATGGCCAAGCACATACTTTGCATTTGTCTTCTGCTCTGGTGTTAATGATCCCACCAGATGCATTCACAAATTCACCCAGCATGTGCAGTGCTTTTGGAATTGTGCATCGGGTAAGAGACACGGGTTCCAGGAGCTGAGAGTGGGGAGCTCGTGTTGACTCATTCGAGCAATTTGTGGAGAACAAAAGAAATAGATGAATTCCCTTCTTCCTCACAAAGTTTCCTGCCACTAACACAAGTGTTTCTTCAAACAAAGGATTTTCCCCCTCCTCAGATGTCCTCAGACACTGAATTTGCAGTATCTGATAACACACATTTCCATAGCAACAAATAGTGATGACCCAAACACAGGATTATGTGACTTCACTCAGAGTTGAGCAGAATATTAACAAGGATACTGATAGCTAATACTTTCCACTCTGTGGCACCTCCCTGCAGAGGATTTCAGGGAGCTTTACGCACATCATCCCCAATTTGCAGATGGAGGAATGAAGAGGAGAAGTAAGTGATCTATTCTAAGACCAAGAAAAGAGGCTGGGCTCAGAGTGCCCAGAGGGGAGGGAGGGAGGAGAAGTGTCACAAAGACCAAATCTTCTGGACTCCAAGCAGCACTGGAGCTATCAAGGTGCTGCTCTGCCTGATTCCTATGAGTTGCTTTCTTTGGGGTAACACATCCACATGGCTGCTTCCCATCCCCTCTCTGTTCCCTCTGAGGGTTCTCTGTGGTAAAATGGAATCAGTAGGTCCAGCTGCCTTGTGTTAGTATTCAGTGGGCTGCTGTTACCCCTCCCTAACAAGCCCCAAAATCTTGGAGGTTTCCTTCATTCAAAGTGATTTTCTTCAGGTGATGGGAAGGCAGAGGCGGTTTGCAAACACAGGGTGCCTCAGACCTGAAATACATGAAATGCAGCTCCAGGAGTTTAAACTTCAGCAAAGGGACATTAAAGGAGCAAGTGGATGAGCAAGCATCATGCAATGCTCTACTGGAATCAAGGGAGGAGGGAGAGATCCCACTGCCTGAACTTGCACAACACATCGTGGAAAACAACCTGTATCTCACTGACGGCGAGTTGAAAAGACTGTTGCATCTTCAGAAACTCAAGGAGTCTTTTAATTTCAAAAGAAATTTAATGAAAATGATAAAAGGAAGCACATCCCTATCTCTCCTCCCTCACATAATTGGGTGTAAATACCAGCTTCTTTTCATGCATCAAACCTTTTATCTGTAATTAGAATTGGCTTCATCCAGATCCACTGGTATCCCATGCTAAGAGAGTTCTGGTGGTGGAATAAAGTGCCATGTGATTATTTATTTACTCTTACAATACGTGTCAGGACAGCTTCAGGAGATTTGTCTGGGTTTGGAAACAGAGCTCTGAAGGGCTGCTCTAGCTGAAGCCCAGGAAGAGATCCCTGAGCTCTTCTCTATGATGCTGCCATGGTTTTCTCCCTGTGTTTGGAGAACAGGGGAAATTAATTTAATCAAGCACTTGGGCATGAGTTTACCTCCAAGTATTGTAGAAAGTACCTTTAGAAACCAGGGGAAGTCAACCACATGATTAAACCATGTCTGAAAAAAATCTGAGGTTTTCTTTTGGTTTGCTGTGTGTTTCAGAAAACCAACAAAGCTTTAAGAAAAGCAGACCAAGTAAAACTGGTTTTTTTTTAGTCCTAGTTATCTGTTTCAACTGGGACTACTTGAATACTTCTTTTACTGGAAAATACAAAGATAATTAGGAGGGAAGGGGACTAGTGTTGAAGATGGTTTTGGATGTGTGGGTAGGATGGGGAGGCAGGGACTGGATGCCACAGCCCAATGAGTAGGATGCCCACCTACTGCATGGGAATCCCCTTTTGCTGTACTGGGAGAACCAAATAAACCTTGCTTCTTCCTTCCATCCCTTTGGGCAAGTGCCCAAGCACCCATTTTGCAGAGCACTGGTTGCATGAAACCTGTTTTCCATGGTCCCTCCCAGAAGGCTGTAGCTTGCAGGGAAGTTGTCTCCTGTCCATGTGGTGTGACCTTGACCCTGCAGCAAATAAATGGTTTCTTAATATTAGTAATGCTGAGCCAGATAAAATGTGAGAAGGACCTTTCAGAACTGCAGTTGTTTTGTGCAGTATGAGAGCACAGAAAAAGGTGTCCTGTACTCAGCCTGCATCTTCTCACCAGAAATAAGACTCCCATCACCTTTTCTACCGCCCATTTGAGAGGAGTTTGTTGAGTTTTTTTTTAAAAAAAAGTGCTTTGTGACTCTCAGAGCCTTTTAGAGGGAGCTAATAATACTCTGTGACAAAGGACCTGACTGGGTTTAGGGTGGAATTTCTGAGTGGCAGACCTTGCCGAGAATTTGAGGCAACCCCGTATCCAGTTGCTCTCTTGTTTCACAAAATGCTATGTATAACACGAAAAGGTGCAGAGCAAACCAGCCGAGTGTTAAAGCTCTAAGCAAGCTCATAAATTAACATCCACTATGAAAGAAAATACGTGTGTGTTACTGCACAGTTATTACACATCTCTGCTGGAGAACAGCTGCAAAATCCCTGAGCAGCTACTGGAGCCGTGGGCTACACTGCACAACTCAGAGAGATTTTAGCTATGGCTCGTGTACTCTCTAGGGAGAGAGATTGGGCTTTGGAAAAAAACTGAAACCAAACCAAACCCACAGTAAACCAGTCTTACTGAGGGCTTTCTGCATGTGACATCAGCACTCAGCCTATCAAAGGAGAATTCCTTTAGCTTACAACTCCAAAACACATTTTCTTGTGGCTTGTTCTAAAGAGACAATTGCTATTTTTGAATAACTGTGTGTTGATGATAGAATTTTCAGAACACTGTGATACTCATGGAAAGTAAATTTGTCTTTTGTACCTGTGGCTGGAATAAATTGAACAAAAAGTGCTGTGTCCAACAGGATTCTGGATGTTAAAATGTCTCCAAATCTTCAAGTGAATTCAGGAAGAGAAGCATTTTGCATGGCAATCCTTTTCTTATCACCTGACACACTCTTCCTACTAGTGCCAGCCTCAGAAAAAAATTAGGGAAAGGAGATTTTCTGTTAGTCAATGAGCTACCTAAAAACTGTAGAGCAAGCAGAGCATCTTCCAAATAAATTCAGGCCAGCGGTTAGAAGTGACTTGGAAGCCAAAGCGCATTAGGCTGATGCCAAAAGCAAGCTGCAGTGCATCCTGCTGAAGTCCAGAGGGATCATCACACCCTGAGCTGACTGCAATGGCTTTGCTAACACCCACCACCAGCAGCAGATGTGTTACAATCAAGAAGGCTGTCTGGAGACTCAAGTGCATCTCTGTGTCCTCTGATACATCCAGATAAGTGGACCAAAAGAAGCTATCTGAATTCCTGGACAGATGTCACCCACATCCCCATGAATTCCACTGGGGGCTCACAGCACTCCTGATGCATTAGGACCCTGTTGGCAGACCTGTCTCTTATTGTTTTCATCAAGTATAAAGCAGGATATGACAGGCTGAATTTTGCCCTGAATTCAGTGGATAGGATGACTCAGAGACTGGGGTATTTCAGGGGCAATAGAGATCAGTGCTTGCTGGGCAAAGGGAGATCTTTGCAGCAAGGAAGCCAATGCAAATAGCCCTTGCCGTTGGGGAGCAGACACTCAGCTGTGGTGGCAGCCAGTCCTCCCCACCACATTACTGCAGACATTGCTTCAGTTCATTTGGTGAAGAAACACTGCAGGGGAAGTGACTTTGATATTTCCTGCAGGAAAGTATATATAGAGCAGCCAGTGCCTCGTGCTTTACACTCACGGCAGGGTCAGGGTGGATTTTGCACTCAAACACGCAAAAGTTGTAGCACAAAGGACCTCTGTGTGTGAGGGAGGGAGGGACCAGATGCTCAGATGCTTCCTTCCCCACCCTGACACAGTAGTGGCATGCACATATCTTGCTTCTTCTTCCTAAAGATCATGGTCATGTCCAGCTGCATGCAGCAATTCCCGAGGGCTCAGCTCCAGGCTGCCTGCCATGCACCAGGCTTCATTTCCACCACTTACATTACCTAGAATATTCCTTCTTAATAGTTATTTTGGGGTTTTGTGTGTGTGTGTGTTTGGTTTGTCTTGATGAGATGGAAGAAAAATGAACTTTGGACTGCTTAGATCTTCTGCAAAGAAAGTTCTTCATTTCCTTGTAAGTTGCCTAAGCCTTTAAGAAAAACTTAATAGGAGGGACTACGAAAAGAGGCTGAGAATGGAGTGAAAAAAAGGTGTTTCTAAATGAAACAAAGAAAATTCAAAATCTTGCTTGGCATTTTCATCAACATCTTCAACCTCCCATATCTGTCTTCTACACCACATCCCTGCACAGAATGTGTTTGCATTCAGCTGGGCCAAAACTCTGTAAATTCCACGTTTGCATGAGTAGAAACAGAGACCCATCCAGCTCTAGCACTTTAATCAGCAGGTAGCTATAGGTAGCTTTTCTTTCCTAAAATGATTATTAAAGCCTTTTCCCATCAAATCCTCCCTGGAGCAGAGACTAAGGAAAGGCTGAAACATGGGCTGAGCTGTAATATCACTATTGCTCAGTGGGGAGGTTTGTCCCCAAGGTAACTCGCTCTGGAAAAGTTTGTTTGCCATGAAAGTAAACAGTGCTATAGTAACCTGCCCTGTGCTGAACGGCCCATGCCAGCAAATCTAGTAAATCCTTGCATTCACAGAAGTAGCTGCAGGGCAGATGCACCCAAGCTGCCTTTAAGTGACTCACTTTTGAGCAGTACATTGCTCTTGTTGGAGGCTTATGCCACTGTCTACAGTTCTTGCCTGCATTCTGTCCAAAACAATCCCAGCTGCTCCTCTCCCTGCTCCTTGTCTGGGTGGTTTCTCTCTTCCTCACATTTCCCACTATTTCCTGACCTAGTAGGCAATGATTCCCAGTTTCATGCTTTTTTGGAGCTTTCACCAAGACTGTATTTTTCTTGCCTTGTGATCAGTGTCAATCTCACTGGCTGCTGGCTTCTACCTTGTACCAGGGCTCTCCCTCTGACATGCTCTGCCTCCTCATCCCTTTCTTCCACTTTACTGCCTGTTCCATCTGCCTGAACCAAGCATCCACCATTTCCTCAGCATCTAGAAAGGGCATCTTTGCCCTGTCAGGACAAACCTCCTCCAGCCCCCTCTGCCAAGGCCCCCCTGCCTCTCTGCCCCATCACTCCTCTCCTCACACAGTTCTTGGCAGTCCTTATAGCAAGGTATTGGAGAGTTCAGATATCTTCACAAAGTCACCACCAGATCACAACACAAGAAATTACTATGTGGGTACAAGTCCTGGTCTGGGAAGTAGGAGTGCTACCTAATCCCAGAGGAAAGCAGTATTCCAGAAACATGTGCATGGCCATACTTTTGTATTTTTACAAGCACCACAACCAGTAGGTCAAGGCCAAGAATGAGATTTCAGAGCAAGATGTGTCTGATGATTGAATTGGTAGACCCTTTCTCATGTTTTGGTGAATTTGTCCTCCACATCTTCCATTCCAGAACAAGCTCTCAACCCCCTGCACTAACATCAGTTGTCCACCCTGTCCAGCTGAAAAGAGAAGGAACAGATTAAACAAGTTCAACCACTGGAAAATGTTGAGGCTGATATCGGTCTGGAGGATGTCAGCTTGCCCAGACCTCTTCTTGGTGGGCTCATTCTGCTGTCCCAAACACCAATGAGAACACAGGGATTGTCTTGTCCATGCTGCTGTTCCTGTCCTCATGCTCTCCTGGTTTAGGAGGCCACTGGCATTTCCCCTTCCACGGATCTCTCCATCTGCCACAAATTTCTACAGCATCTGCTCAGAGGGACTGAGATCTTTTGGACTCTCTCCTCCTGATTCCAGAACCACCTTTGCTGTCTTTTAGGCATCTCTAAGAAGCAGATGAGCTCTGTGGAAAGCTGTAGGGTCTGTGAATATCCTCAGTAGTAGATGCTTTATTTTTACTGACCATCTTACCCAGCCAAGGTCTGTAGAGCTTTTAAGATATCTCTCCACACATTTCTATAAACACAATCCTCAGCCATTCAAATTAGGAGCCATGGAGAGGGAACCAATTCCCTCCCTTCCTCATGCACACAAAAAGTATCACTACGTTAGGACACCTCATAAATAAAACATATGTCAGAAGTTTTCCTTGCATCAAACACTGTAAACAAATGCATTCAGTCCTGTTTGAGTGAGGAGACTTTTGTGCCAAGCAGTGCTGCAGGAAATCATGTTTGTACCTGCACAGAAATTGCTCAAGATTGTTATGTCCTTGCAAAACTATTGCCTCTGTCCCCTCCCTCTGTCCCCCACCCCCACCACAGCCAAGGTCTGGGATAGCCAAGGCTTTTTGGGCACAGGATTGAAACTACACAAATGCAGCCTGCCTGGGTGCCACTGGTCTGTTTGCTCAGTGACTCAGAGCACTCTTCTCATTCCTCCTTCTTCCCAGTTATTTTTTCTCTCCCATCATTTCTTCCCCATGCCCAGATTGCAGTGGGAGCCCCTTCTTCCTCGGGAAGCCTGGAGAACACTCCATTAGCAGAGCATGGCCTCTGGGAGAGGGCAGGGATCTGCATCCACTCCCACCCAGCAGCTGTGACCCTGCTGTGAGCAGCCAACACCAGGAGTGTATGGAAAGTGTTGAGGAAAACACCAAGTTCAGCAGTTGATCATTTTATAAAGTTTCAGCATAGAAATCCTGTCCAAACCATGCATGTTTTTGTGTACTAACCTACAGCAGCCAGAAGCAGGACCACAGCTGGAGCCAGTTCAAAAGCTGAGGATTTCAGTGACCAATTATAATGTCTGGGAAGAGGTAAAGATGGATGTGACACAGAGAGGCATCTGACTTCTCTCTCTCTCATTTCATTTATTAGGAAAGACAGCTGCCTTAATTAGATTATTGTTTGGGTTGGGGAGTTTTGTTTGTTTGTTTGCTTGTGTTTTTGTCCTGATCTCAATTTGACCATCCACAGTAGAGTATGAGTGAGACTGAGCACCATCATTTCTCCTCTGTCTGATTCGTTGCTGAACAACTGCTTTGCTACAAAACTTTTCAGAGCAGAGACATTATAAGTCAGGACTTCTTTGTACCAAGAAGACACTTGTCCATATGCACAGGAGAGCTGGAGCCAAACCAAACCTTTGGAAAGTCTAACAAATCAGGTGATATGTCTCTGGGAAGAGGACACTTTACTTAAGAGGGGCAGGTGATCTAATACTGAAGAGTCCATGAAAATGAAGAGGATGATTTCATTATTATTTGGATGGGAGCAGTGATGATAATCACTTCCTCTGTTCTCTTCATGGCAGAGAGCAAATGTTCATCACCAATTTATCACTTGCACAGAAACAGAGGCCAGTGTGATGTGAGAGGACATCACCTTTCCCTGGACTGCCTGTGGGAACAGTGTGAGTTGCCACAACACCTCTTTAAGTTCATTTTCCAGCTGCCACTTCATATTCCAGCTGCTGAACCCTTGCTGCGTTTAGTAGCCCCACTTGCAATACTTGGCTAATTAAGTTGATCCACAGAATGTGTAACACAGCTGAGTAAATGAAAAATACAGCTTGCAGGCAGCCTGTGCTGAGTCTGTGAAGGAGGCTTCTGAAATAGAGCTGCTTGTCAGATGAGGAACAGGTAAACAGCACATGACTGTACACATACCCTTTTACTGAACTCAGAACTGACTCAAAATCAATGCCTATAAAGGGCCAGAAAGATCTTTCCCATCATTTACACAGGGCATGCAATTTCACTTCACTGGTCCTGAATCTGCCCTCATAATTTTTAACTGATTTAAAGTAAGTCTTTCAAAAATTATCTGATCATGACTTACCAAATTCAGACTTTAGGGAGTCTTTTGCACCCATTGTCAATGCCCTAAATGAGAATTTGCCATCTCTGATCAAGAGAAAAATTGTAGTTTACTTAGAAGCAGGATTTGTTTACATGGAGCTGCTGGTCATCAGGTATATATTTTGCTCTCTAATTATTTAATCTTTTAAAACTGAGCTAGGCAATTGAAAAAAGAAATTGAAATAAGAGTAATTGTTTCTAACAAAATCTGGAAAATTTGTAAAATCAAGCAGTAAAATTGTTAAAACATTCTATCCCACTCTTTGAGAATATTTCAACTTCCACCATAGAACATCTCATTTTTATATCCTACTATAACATGGATCACAATGTAAGAAAGTAGTTATAAAATATAGTGCAAAATAGAAACATTAAAAAAATAAAAATCAGATCAAAAGATTGAATCTAAATCAAACAACTTCATGTTTGTTTGTTTTCTTTTTCCCAAAGGTTTCCCTGACAGCAATTCTAAAGTCTCAGGTTTTCAATACTGCTCTGAACAAACTCTGGAAATCTTCCTGAGGCAGAACATCAGCATTCAGTAGGACCTTCCAAGATTTATGTTGCTGACCCAGCTTACATTCCCAGGGGACACAGCATAGCTGTATCAGACAGAGATCCTGCCATTAGTGTACAAACAGCCACATCTGGGGTCTCTGCCAGCACAGCCATTCCAGCACAGCCTCCGAAGGAGAAACTCGGCTTCCATCACTGCTTATCCTGTCTGTTCCTGTTTAGCCTCATAGCTCCACACTGGCTCAAAAATGTGCATTTATCTAAAATAAAATTGGAGCTTTGGATTTCACTTGGCTCATGAAGTTTGGTCCTACCCATTTATATTTTGGTTTTTTTTATGTACACATATACACGCATATATATAAATGTGCATTCACACTTATACAGAAACATGCAATGGTAAAGACAGAATTCAGGTTTTTTAAATGTTTTTCAGGTGGTTTTCAGGCCCAACAGCTGAGACTCTTTTTTTTTTTTCCTTTCTAAAGTACTAAGAGGATAAATATTGCCATTTAAAAAATAAACTTCCTCAAAATTGTCCTTTCTGTTCTGAAAGACCATCTTGTTCTTTAGATGATTTATGATATCAATCTGTAACTACACGTGTATTGTTCAGAGTGTTCAGCAAACAAGACGTGAGTGTTTGAAATACTTCAGGGCAGGAAGACGCACAAAACATTAAAAACAGCCTCCCAGTTCTGGTACAGGCACTTGAAATCCAGTGTCTTCTTTCCCGTTAATACATCTCATGCTGTCATTGCCTCTTCATTTCCACAGAAATGAGCACTGACAGGCCAGCTAAGCCAGGCGTTTGCTGTGCAGAGACCAAAACCAGCTTAAGATGAGCACATTTCCACTTTTTGAACTGTTAAGCCATTGGCCAGCTGGGCCAAAATGTTCTGATTTTTTATTTTTTTTTTTTATTTGTGAATGATTACTTGATGCCCAGACAAAATTTCAATGTAGGAGTGTGGGCCAAGTGAAATGCAGCAGCAGGTTGAATGTTAGGAGATTGATGTGCCATGACCATGGAAACCACCATTTGGTGGCAGGGTTGGGCCAGCCCTTTCCCTGGCAGTTAAATCCCAGAGGTTCCCACCGTGGACCTGTGGATTGAGGAAACCCAAGGGGCTGGGATGGGAAGGTCTTCAGAGGGAAGAGCAAAATGTTGGCCTTAAAAGACATGGGAATCCTGAAGTCTACAGCCTGAGTGTTTCTGGGCAAGAGGAGAGACTCATCCCCCTGCCAGACCAGCCATGTTAGGGAGAAAACAAGACAGTGGGGAGGAGAGGGGAGAAAGAGAGGAGTAAAAAGGTCTGGTAATTTGCTTAGAGAACCAAGGAATAATTTAGGCTGGGAGGGACTTCTGGGACAACTCAGTCCAACTTTGACTTGGACCAAGATCAAATTGCTCAGGGGCTTGTTCAGTCCAACCTTCAACATCTCTGAGGATGGGAAATCCCGCAGCCGCTCTGGGTGACTTGTGCTATATTTGACCACTGTCATGGTAAAAAATTTTTTGGCCTTATATCTAACTGGAATTTTCCATGTTCCAACTTGTGACATTAGAGGGCACATCCCTGCTTGCACCTTTTGTTTATGAATTTGTGTAATCCCTTGCTCTGCTGGCACTCCTTGTTTCCACAGCCTTCTAAAGCAACAAACTCCCCACACTGAGTACCAGCTGTGCAAGAATGGCTAATCCTGATGGTTTAAGCCAAGAATGACCTTGGGGTGGTGGCAGGGGGATGGACAACCAATAGTTCCCTCTTCATACACCTCCTTCCTCTGTTAAGGCCCGTTTTCCCATCATAACCTATTTTCTAGGCTGGGGCTCTGGGACCAACAGTTTCACAAGCATTTATTTGCCTGAAGAATATTGTAAAGGTTATTAATTTCATCGGTGACTGATTTGCATAAATTTGTTCAGCCAGCACTACAATAGCTCCTTCTGGCCAAGTCTGAAGGAGTTATACATCTAATATTATATATCTCACAAATGTTATGTGTGTATTGCCTATTTGCACATGTACTCACGCATACATTCATCACCTCGATACATCCTTTCATGTCAGGTATGTGAATTATTTTGTTTATAAGAAACAAAGTTCCCTCCCTGTGCCAGGGTTAAGAAGACCTGCGTTCCTTTCCTGCCTCTCCTTGGGATCCCATGTGATCCAGCCAAGTTATTTCATGTCTCTGTGCCTCTGCCTCTCTTCTGGAGAGCAGGGAAAAACCGCGCGGTTCGCTCTCCTCGGGGCTGCATCCCGGGGATGCCGAGCAGGAGGAGCAGGGATGTGTCACTCTCTGCAGAACAATGGCAATTCTGACATTCCTAATGCCATGGCAATATGAATATTCAAAATAGCAGGGCCTTTGTTAGAGGTCCTGATTAATCGGTGATTAATATCGCTGTCATTTCCTTAGAATAACGTGTGCTGTGCTCTTATCTGGAGAAAAGGGAAAGAGAGAGGGGGGAAGGACAGTGCCTGAGTGTACTGGTACATGGACTCCAGTCGTGTCAGACAAAGCCTGGAGACTCGATTAAGGACAAACACTGGTTCCCAAGCCATCCCTATTCCTGTGACATTTAAGCTGCTCAGGTTCATGTACTTAACACTCAGCTCCAGGAGCCCTCTCTGATTCCCAAGTGCTGCTGGTACAAAGTGTCAAGCCTACCAAACTCTGGGATGACAATTAGACACCGCAGCTATTTTCACCTTTCTCTTGTGGACACGTCACGCCCCTTGGCTGATCCAGCTTGGCAAAACTCTCCTCTGAGCCACAGAGTACACAGGAGATCCACATTACACCTTGTCATAATATTGGTCCCTAATTAAATTGTTTCAAGTAGAAGGCATCTTTGAAGGACACACATATTTTCGTGGAAAATTAAATTATTAAGCACAGTATTTGGGATGTGTCTATTTCACTGGAATATCTGAACATAACTTTACCATCAAAGTGACCATATAATGTAATTGCACTCAAGCTGCTGGCCACAGTACATCTTCAGAGCACTTTCTCACTCCATTATGTGGCTCAGACAGAAGAATTTTGCCCCCAAATTCTTGTTATGCACACATATAGTGCATATTTTCCTACTAGACAAAGCTTAACTGTATACAATTCCTGTGCAATGAATTACTTCTCTAGGATTTAACTACAAAGGTCCATTTGGAAACCATAAATGCAGCATCAACCCCAAAGGACAAATCCTACACTTTCATCAAGGTAAAACATAGAAATTACATAACTATGGCAAAACATGGGCCAGAGCTCTAGCAGCATCTCTTCAGAAGGGGTCTACATTTGACAGGCAGAAATGTCTACTTCAGCCAAAGAGCTAGGAAAAGAGTCTAGTTCAGTATCTGGAATAATCAAATTTCATTCATACCTAAACCCTGTAAATTAAGATGGATATGAAGATGTGTGTTTCTAAGAGGACACTTAAGCAAAGATAAGCAGTTAAGTGCTCGCAGCTTTGCTTGTGTCAATGTTATCTGTAGATTCTCTTTTTCCATAGCACGCTGAGTGACTTTTCAATGTATAGATAATATGTTCCTTAAATGCAGCCCATTTACATGCACTGTGAATGGCTCCACCATTAATAATGTAAATTAATTTTGCCATTTAATAAAAATATTACCCCTTTCAGGATTCTTCTCTCTGGTTTTGCTTGATGAAGCCTCTTTAAACATGCTGAATTCAGGATTTCAGCAATGGCTTTCCCATCACCGCTGCACCAGACTGCCCTGTCTGCTGAGAAAGGTGGTGGCTCTGTTTTGGTAGCAGGGAGGGAAGTTTCTTGCCAGAAGTCTCACACTTATAATTCTTAGAAAGGTCAGAGATGGGGACTAAATTCTAAACAGATGTACACTTTGCTTCCCTGTTAGAAACAGCCAGATCCTTCTGGGTTCTCCAGGCCAGGAATGTCCTGGGGTCTGAGGGAAATTCTGATGTCCTGGTTGCTCATGTTTTTCTTCATCACTATCAGCAATGGCCAAAGTTAAACTCCCTGTTTTCACTCCCAGTCCACTCTTTTTCCATCTTCCTCCACCACTCATGGCAAAACATCCATCTACCCTGTTCTTCGTGCTCTCTTAACTGTGTTTCCTTAACTTTTACTGTCTGATCCCATCTCTTCCAGTCACTTTTCTGTAAACTCATCCTTCAAGCCCATGCCTGCTCCATGTTCACCAGCTTGTAGCATTGACTATTTTCTCCTGACCTGGTCATAGCTGAATGGCTCTTGCAATCAAGGGCTAAACAAACATATGTATATTTATATCATGCACAAATAATCTTAGGTATTGCAGCAACAAAACCAACAGTAGAAATTTTTTTTCTTCATTTAATCACAGCATTTCTGGCATCTGAAAAGTTGAACAACACCTGCAGTAAGCCCTGTATGAAGATGAGTCTACAGAGAGATATTTAACAGTTTAAGGAATTTACAAAGTACAGAAGGAGGAAAATGCACACTGCAGTGATGGGGAATTGAGAAATGGAATAAACACAGGCACTTATCAAGGTCACGCAGGAAGCTTGTGGCAGAGCATGGCAGAGACTGCACAATACTCAGGCACCAGCCCAGGCCTTTGCCAAGCAACTATCCAGCTTTTTAAAATATTCATGGAAGAAAGACAGGCTTGTGCAATGCTCCACAAATAAGACAGAACAAATGACAAGTCATTACCCTGTAGAAGGGCAGACTGCAGAAACTGAATTTGAGGGGTTATTATCTGAAGGTTGTAGATATTGCCAAATGCTAATTTAAATTTTTTCTCGTTTACAGTGCTTAGGAAAAGTGAGAAGATTTATTCTCAGCCTTAAGCACTGCAGCAAATTCTGTCCAGTGGAGCTAAACTGGCCATGTTAGCAATCCAGAATTTATATGTCACTGTTTTATCAGATTTCCAGAGACATATAATGTCTCCTTCTCCTGCCAATAAAACCAGATGCAGAAGTATCCTTGTGTGTTTATTTAGCACAGGATTGTTAATGGCTGGGAGTAGCACACACCGGGGTGTGGCTTCCATGTCTTGCACAGAGAAGTCAGCGCTAAGAGACCAGAATTAAAACAGACTGAAGCAGAAGTGCAACCAACTGACCTTGGCGCCAGCAGAGTGGGAAAAACATTAGGAAAACCTGGACTCAGCATCCAGGTCAAGGCTGATTTTTACCCCTTGAAATTCAAAGGTACTTGATACAAAGCATTAATATAAGTAAATTCTTTGCTTTCCGTTTCCTTAAGGAAATAAACTTTCAGGCTGCAGGCAGTCCTTTTCATCTCATCTAAAAGGCAAGAAAGAAAATGCTGGGTTGGTCTTTTCAGTGAAGAACTTTTTGCATAACTTCATTAAGACAAGATGGCATTGTAGATTAAAGACTCCTGTTAAGCAGGAGGTTAAACAAGTCTTTAAACACAGCTTCATGTGCTAATCCTGATTTCATGACAGTTTGGAGGTACAGTCTTTTCCTCTGGCTCTATGAGGCTCAGCTTGAGTCTGTGCATCCCTGGTTGAAAACAAACCTGGCATCTGCAGCAATAACTTTGAGCAAAATGGGATTATTGCTCCAAGATGCCTTTGGTGGGAAAATTATGGTGTCAGTGGAGCTATCTCCTCTCTCTCTCTTCCACAAAGCTCTTCATCAACAAAAGGCAAAGCACCCTGAGCTGTCCTGCAGCACACAGCCCAGGCAGCACAGAGGACCAAAACACCTGCAACAGAAGGGGGGTTGTTATCCCACTCACAGCCCTTTGCATTTTGCTCTGCTCCAGTGTTAGGAAGGCAGCCACGTGCCCAGCAAAGGCTTTGGCTGGGAGAAATGGTGTGGTTGTTCCTAACGCAACTGCACAACAGTTCCAGCCTTGCTGAGAACCCAGAGTGGGGTTAAAGTAAAGGTGAGGGCTGAAAAACCAGGTCCAGAGAAGGGTTAAGGATGGAGAGCAGCTGGCCCACCAAGGATAGTTTTGGGTCAAAAATCCCAAACCCAAAAATCTACTTTGCACAGAAAATGGCCACGTCCAACCAAAGCAGCATCCTTGCCAGTGCTAAAGTCACATTTAAAGCAATAAAATTCCTCACTCTGCCACTGAAGAAGCAGCAGCAGAAATCTCTGATAAGTGGGAAGGGAGGAGAAGAGCATTTTACATTCTCATGGTTCCTTGGCTCACTCCAACACTGTTTGATTAACTGGGAGCAAGATTTATGTGCTATAAAGTGCTCTGGGGAGGTTGCTGATGCCAAACCTCTGCACCTGGGTTTTGAAAGCCTCTCTAAAGTTATGAGAATATCTGTATATTCTCATCTAGGAAAAGAAAGCCCCCCTGAAATCCAAAAGTAACTACTGCTTTTTGGCAGAACAGCAGAGTGCAATTTCAGCTAGGAGGGAGATTTGCAAAGATACTGACAACCACTAAATGGCCTGGTCCCACAGAAATTGGATGTGAGCGAGCATTTCATGGCCATTTACCCCTGGGGAGAGGTGTCCCCTTACCCCTGATTACTTTGGATTCTTCCATACAACAAAGATTAAAGAAATATCCCATGAAATTATTTCAGGATTGTTATTGTTTTTCAATCTTAAATTATTCTACCCAGTATAATCCCATGGAAACTTGCTTGAGAAGACAAAGGGGCTCAGTGTTTCTTAGTGGTTAGTGGAGTCACATTCTTGTGTGACATCTGCCTCTAATATGATTACTTTTGAATGAGCACACCAGCAGGATGAGCAGTGCAACCAGGGATGTAATCAGCCTCTCAAACGACTTGGAAATTGATTTTCATCAACTATTGTTTAAAACAATTGTGCTCAGTGTTAAAATTGGCCTGTTTTACAAATAATTATGCTGTGCTGATGATGTTTTCAACCCCTTTTAGAAGCCATCAACAGTCTGCAATATTTGGATGTTGTGCAGGCTTTGTCTGGAAATGGCATCCAGCCTTCAGCAGGCTCTGATCAAGTGGAAGCTGTTCAAGGGGATGTGTTAACACCAATTTCCCCCAAACAAGGTTTCTTTCAGATATGTGCTGCTGTTTATCACCAGTTGATGCTACATGTGGTGAGAGCCCTTGTTTGATTTGATTCTTGTTTCAGGGTTGAACATTGTGAGCTGGGACAGACTTTACAGCCTGCAAGAGCTGTGGTGACTATCCATGGACAGGATGGGAGAAGAGAGGAGGTGTCTGCACTTCAACAAAGGTGGAGAAGCAGCAGAAGCAAAACAGCCTTGAGGAGGGGAAAACTGAGGCAAACTGGATGCTCAGAGACCAAGATTTTGACAAGACTTGGAGGTCAGTGGCCTTGGGCAGAGAGAGGAAAGGGGGGATATGATATTTTTAATGGAAAAATGCAGCCCAAGGGATTTGGTCTCATCCTCCACACCAGTGCTCAGTGGTGCAGCCTTAGACACCCCTGCCTGGGTGGCCACAGAGCACAGCTCTCTGCTCACAGGGAGGACAGGGCTCTGAGTCTCATCCTCACACACTCCAGGAGTGAGGGTGATAGCCAATAATGTGGTAGTTGAGTGGCAAAATACTGGGAGAGGAAGAGGCTTTAGGATGTTAGAAGATGCCTTGGAAGGAGTTGAAGGTCTTTGAAATTGAGGTGGGAAAAAATTGCTACTTCAAAATAATTTGGGGTCTCACTTCTGGCACTCCCTGAGGAACCTGCAGTGTTGGAGGCAGTCCCTGCATCATTACAAGAAAACCTGAATAGCAATGAGCTATTTATCTTTTAGCCTTTTTGTGGCTAAGCACTGCCATTACTTGCTGCTGATCCCTCAGACAGGCAGGCAGCAATGCCCTCTGCACCTCCCACCTCTGTACTCATGCCAAGCCCTTCAACCACACAAGGTACAAGAACAAAATTTGCATTTAGTCTTTGAAGCAAAAACAGTATCTCCAGGGCTTCACGTGGATTAGGTCATTAGATCTCTCCTGTTGGACAGGAGCTCCCTGAAGGAACGCAAGGAAGTAAGCACTGTTTTGTCTTTGAAAGAAGCCAAGAGCCATGGATTTAACTCAGACTTGATCTTTCCAATTATGCAACCTGGTTCAAATCTAGAGAGGGCTCAAGGAAAAGAGAAGCTGTGGTTCTGTGTGCAATTTGAAGACACCCACCGTTCAAATTTAGTGGTATTTGACTCTGACAACAAACTGGACTGCAGGCACCCACACTGCCTGACTTGTTTCTGGATGTCCAGGCTCCCTGGGACTTGATGTTCATGTGAACAATAAGTGCATAAATTATCTAAATGTCAGGCATTTCCTGGCACTTCCACGTACTGGATGCCTTGTACTCGCTGTTCACTGCACAGAGCTCCCTGCTAGATGATGCTGATGCCACTGGGAATGATTGCAGCCATCTCCAGCCTGTTACCTAAAGGCCTTGTGGTCACCTCACATGTCATCTGGCATGCTAGAGGAGAAAGACAAACCAGGCTTACCTGCATTGTCTCCAGACATTTGCAAGTTCTCCTCACAGGAGCAGAGCAAATTGGCAGCAGGATCACAAGTGCTGGTAGAGCCCTTGGAAAAAATCACTCTTGCTACCACAGGCATCTGCTTTGTTTTCTTCCCAACAGGGTGCAGAGCACAGAGTTTGTTCATCAGCTATCCTCTTTCTGAGGCTGAAGAAAGGCTGACTTTTTAAATCTCTTATGGTGCTGCAGGTATACCTCCAGACCACTTTTACAGATAAGCAGTCCATCTCATTTTGAAATGCAAAATTGGTAACTGTACATGCAGAAGGACTTTTCCAGCTAAACAAGTAACCAGATGATAAGTTGGAGTCACAATCCAACACTATCCTACAAACATGAAGTGTGAGGAATTAAATGAGCTTTAAAGAGATTAATCTAGGAAAGAGATATTTCAGATGGTGAGTTGATGGAGCCAGTCTGGGTCTGTGACAATCCTGTTAACATGCTAGCTGTAAAACTGCACTCACATCCATACACATATTTATGCATATGTATGTATATTAATCTCCTAATTGGCCTGTCAATGAGATGTTGGTATTATCCAAAAATGAGACATAACGCACAGTAAGAAATCCAAGGATTATATCTGTGGGCTAATTTGTGAAATGCTGACACTTAAATACAATGCACTTCTAATTTTTTTGTAATCTGAATGCCCAGGTGGGGAAAAATTGTGGTAGTGCTGCTGATGGAGCTCCAGCAGCACAAATCAGCAGAGGACCCAACCCATGCAGAACAATGGGAACATCAGTTCCTCATGTTTCCTTGTGAAAACTGGTGTGATTCCTCTCACTGATGAAGTGGCAAACCCGTCTTCCAGGATTCCAGCTGGCATGGTATAAGTCTGCACACTGTTCTCCATTGATGGTAATTTATGAAACTTTAACAAGAGGGGGTTTAACTGGTGCTAGAGAGCTCGATTTCTTGAGCCTCAGACTGAATGTATGCAGAGAAGTCCAGCTATAAATAATTCCTGTGCAGTTTTATAAACTATTCTAAGTAGCAAATATCATCTGTTAACCTTATTTGCAATTGGTACATGCAGCTAAAGGAAACAAATGATCTGCTGCTGAATTAATTTGCAGCCCATCCAGAAACTTTTTTGCACTTTGTCTGGAAAGTTTCCAGGCAGCAGAGCATCTGGCATGCAAAAAGTGGGTGGCTTCCTAGGAAAGGAGGAGGGCTTTTTTTTTTAATACAGTTTGTTCACAAAAATATTCACCTTTGGCCAGATTTAATTCAGCTAACCTGCCTGGAGTAGCCCATTTTAAAGAGAGTGTGTTGGTACAGACAGGCCTTTGTTATTGATAGAAGTTATAAGCCAGTGAGAAGACACAGCCCCTTCCTCTCAATAATCCTTTTAGGGTGAGAAAAAATCCTGGTAGTGTCCATCTCTCTCCTCTGCTGCAGATAGGACTAAAACAGCTCCTCTAAATGAAGCACTGAAGTTGTTCATGATCCCTGGGAAGGCAGGAAAACAGTGTGATGGTTTTGAGGGCTGCTGGTGCCTGAAAGTAAAGGAGTTCTCAGTGCGTGCCTCTCACACGGGTTAGCAGGCAGATCTCTGCTGGGCTGCACACAGGTCTTGTCTAGGGGAGAGCTTTATAAATAATCCCTCTTTTCTAGGAACGTGCCCAGTTTCTTATGTCAGTTGCCCTACTGTGTTTGCAGTGAGAGAGAAACAGTATAAGGAATTTCTAAAACACTCCTTCTCAAGAAAACACACTTGTCCCAGAAATGCAGCTACAAAAATTCTCCTTCATCTCTTCTGTACCAGTTTTTTTATTGCTGTTGCATGTCTAGGTCAGGCCTCCCATGGTGTGTGCTGCAGAATGTGCAGGATGTGGCCCGGAACACTCCTGCTTCCATGGCCCTGAGCTCACACTTGTTCCAGCAAAAATAACAACACTGCTAATAAGGATAATGACTGCAGAGCTGGAAGAGTATATCTGATGTTTTCACAGGTGATGTAACTTTTCTTGATACAGAGATGCCTCTCAAACCCCTTCAGCTATACTTTTTATTACACTCCGTTTTCTTTTATCTTTTTTTTTTTCTGTAAATACACTTTTGATTCTGGTATAAAACAGCTGATGCACTCATAGACAGACAAGTTCCCACAAGCTATTAAATTTTGGGTGCAGGCATTGGTGTCCTATAAATGACATTTCTTTTGAGGAAGGGAGGAAACACAACGGAAAGGAAACTATTTTAACTTTCAAAACAACAACAATAAAAACCCAAAGTAATTTCTTAGAAGAGAAAATAATTAAGAGCCAAATCACTACTTTAGGTGCAACATGAAGCTTTCATCAGTAATAAAAAAAATCTAACTAAATATCTAGAAAACCCTACAAGGTTAAAGAGACCCTTAGGTGTGTGGGGCTGAAGGTGACACCGGAGGGAAGATGGCACACATGCCATGCCTGGTCCTCTCCCAGTGGCAAAAGACAGAGTGGTGTTACTACTGAGACTGTTTAGAAAAGTTTAAAAAAAAAAAAAAAAAGTGTGATCTCAGATACTGTGTCTGGAGCAGCTCTACTAACTTCATCTCGAACTGCTACTCCAAACTTTGTCATGCTTGTGGATGGTGGGAGTTTGGTCTGTTTTCCCTGCAGGAGTGCCTTTCCCTTCCCTGCAGCAGCACGCCCTGCACCGCTGTAACACATCGCCTGCTGCTGCTACAGATGCGAGGGGAAAATTGCACTTGTGATTAATGCCTGAAGTTTTTATGGATGTTCATAAGACATCACTTTCTGTGACCACAGGAATGCAAAGCTTAGTCAAGCTATTAGATCCAAGATGTTTTCACTGAGATATTTTGCTTTTGAAAACAGAAACAAAGCAAAATCCTCATTCTTTCATCTGCTCCAAGAAATATGCTCCTGAGGAGCTACAGGAGGCTGTAAAACAGAGCATGTTCCCTTCCCATTCCAACCCAGGGGCAATGCTGAAGTCGCTGCTCTGGGGTGGCTCCACATCATCCTGGGATGAAAGAGAGATGGTTTGGAGCTGCAGTCTGCCAAGCTGTCCCCTGGGAAGGCTGGGTACACACCTCTGAGCCTCCTCAAGGACAGACCACAGAGCTTTCCAGAGCTCCCAGGGGATGGCACCCTCTGCTTGGCTCCATTGTTGGTGCTTGCAGGAAGCACTGGAGACAGCGTGGGCAGCACAGGCTGGCACGGGAGGGAAGGCACGGCCACCCTGAACAAGACTGGAAGGTGTCCCAGCATGCCAGGCCTGGGGGTCACTGGGGGCCATGGGCTGGCTGGGAAAACCCATGGGAAGTGCTACAACATCACATCAGGATGGACCAAAGCAGCCCCACATTCAGCACCCACCTCACCTTGGAGGGGGACATCCATCAGCTTCACTTGGTGCTGAATCCCCTACCAAAGCCTGACTTTTGCCCAGCTCATCTGGGGCAGGGCAGCAATTACAAGAGAGGAAGCCACGTCCCTGGGGGACTCGGTGGCCCTCCCTTGGCCATCATGCCACCCCTCAGCAGCATGTGGGTGAGCATAGCTTGGATTTCACCCAGAGCAGCCAAACCTTTGCCCTGGGGGAGCCCATTCCTTCATCCAGCTGAGTAACCCTGCAGCAATCAGGCACTGTGCTGTGCAGGGCACCTCCCCATCACCCAGAAGCCATGGAGAGCATATTCCTGCCGGAGCCAAGAGCGAATACCAGAGGCATGAATCCTGCCCTAACAGCTCCTGGTTTGCAGAGCTAAATTAAAATGATAAAGCTGCTGCAAGGCCGGGCAGGCTCGCTGGCACAGGGCTGGCAGCAGCGGCGGGGCCTCCGCTGGGTTCTCGCCACTGAGGCCTCTGAGCCAGGCAAGGGCTGCTCATGCCCACTCCCCTGCTGCTCCTGGTGTCTTGGCAAGGTGCTCATCTGCCAGGACAGAGAGGGGTTCAGCTGGTGCTCAGGTCCCGCAGCTTGGCTGAGCAGCTGTGGTGGGTTGAGCCCTGTTTCTGTACAGACACTCAAATACACTCGTTTGGAAGACCCACCGTGGACTGCACCAAGGGACACTATTGTCTTTTTACTCTTCAGCTTGCCTTTTTCTTCAACTTTCAATGTTGAAGGTTCAGGCAGTTGTGAAGGGCAAAGCATTTGAGGGATTTGCCTTTTTTCCAACACCCACCACTGCACTGACTGGAGGGATTCAGCTCATCTTCCCTTGATTTAGGAAAGCTTCAAGATTCATTTCTTCCCTTCAACCTAACCCAATTTGGACCCATGCACAGGTCCTACCCTTACACTGTGTCTCTGGTCCACCAGGAGAGACCCTTTCCCTTCCCTTGGCTTCCACAGCCAGAGGCAGTTCATATGAAATTCAATGGTTTTCCTACACGATAGGAAACTACTAAACTGATAGGTTGCTGCCATCGCAAATGCTTATGTCCACACAAAATTTCCTCAAAGTAGTCCCAAGGATAAGAAACTTTTCATAGATCTGGTTGTACCTCACCACCAGTGCTCCTCTTCCATATTTCCCACAAGAGCTACCTACCCCTCTTGCTGTCCACACCCATTTGTGGGTTTAGGTAATCAGGAGCAAACGCCATAGGAAGCATGTTTATATGGTTGGAATATCCCTGTGATTCCTGAGCAACTTCTGTCTTTGCTGCTGTCTGTAGGAATCAATGCTATTAAAATGCAAGTGGTTTTGAAAGGGCTTGAATTCTTACTCATTTTATATCGGGATCCTTTGCTGTTCTTAGAAACTTTTTTGCTTTTCCAATATCCAGCAAGATGTCACAGGAACTACAAAAGCCTAAGATACACACATTTATGTTTCCTGGAGCTCATGGGCTGTTCCAGTGCCCTGAGATATTCTCCCTGCTCTTCCTCCTCAGGGACATAGCTGAGCTGATTCAAGGACAAATATTCCAAGTATAGACAAAGCAGAGAGCTCTCAGAGGCAGGTGTTAACATTCAGCCTACTTCTCCAGCTTTTCCAGTGCCTCTTTTGAGGTTTCCAGGTGGCAAATGCAATCCCCTCTGCTTCCTTTTCTTCCACAGGTCTCAGTGTTCTCTGAGTTCATATCACTGTCGCCTCCTGGTAAAATGGGAAACATCTGAATGGCACCTCTGCAACAGGAGAGCAGGGATGGAGACATGACAGGTGTGTGGGACACCCTGGGTTCACAGGAGAGCATGAGTGGTCACCTCAAAACCCACCACCAGCTGAACTAAGGGTAGGGCTGCAAAGCTGATGGCTGGGGGAGCATCCAAGGGACTCGCCCTTCATCCCCACTCAGCTGTTGGAGACATCCCTGCAACCCCCACCTCCCCTCTGCTACAGATGAGTTGGAATACCATGGATATATCACTTGTACCCACAGGACAGCAGTAGGATCTGTATCAAGCACTCTTGCAATGAATGTCCCATCCTATCTTCTCCTATCTCAAACTACCATTTCTCAGTGGAGGAAGAGAGAAAAAAAAAGGGTGTCAAAGAAAACCAACTTTTATTTCATTGACCATGTAATCCTGAGGGTTAGTTCCTCCTATAAATAGTTACCAGGTAAAAGCCCCTATCCTTCACTGCTAATATTCTGTTCTGCCATATTTTTCAGTTAACTTTTTCCATCACCAGGGATAGCAGTGTCAAAATTGAAAGGACAAAATACCTGACAGGGAGTGGGGACATGAGGAGAAACAGATCCCAGTTTTAATGCTGTGACTTTGGGCAAATTTCTTATCTGCCTCACTGTTTATGCTTGCACATTCCATATGCCTTTTCTCTCCAAACTACAGGTGCTCTGGAACAGACACCATCTCCCAAAATCTTTTTGCAACAATTCCCCTGGGAGGGCAAAGAAGAACATAATAAGTGCTTAGTGTACCATAAAATTATTTAGTAAATAACAGGCAGTTGTGAGTCACTGCCCTGTAACCCCATGTCTGGTTCTTGGTGAGTATTTTTATACACAACTAAGAGACATAAGGACTTACGCCCTGTCTTCAAAAGGAGGAACCTAAGGGTCTTGACTCACATGGAGTTAAAAATGCAATGGCTGAGGCAGGCAGAGGTCCTGCCTCTCTGGATGGGGAACACGAAGAGAACAGCTGGGACCAGTCCCTGACTTCAGCTGTCCCACTGTGTAGTCCCTGAGCTCCCATTACCTCAATCTTTTTAGTGCCTTCTGAAAACAGCTTCATTTCTTGACACTTACAAACTTACTGTTTTTTTGGCACTAAAATATCTGTTTATTTTGTTGTGTTGTTTTGCCTTGGTTATTTTTTATGGCCTCTGAGCAGTATTTTGTCATCTGTATGACACAATTAGATGATATAAAAAGGTTTGTTGAGGAACAGCTGTAAATGAGTCTGTAAAGCACTTGAGAAGCACCCAGCTGTGGGGACAGTTTCATCTGTGGTCACCTTGTGAGTGATATGTCCCACTGCCCATTCCTTTCTTCACCTGTTGTTCAACTTCATTCAGACTTTGTGATAACATGGTGAAAAATACTGGGTAATCCTGGCAAATGCACACCACACATGGTGAGGAGGTGAGGGTTTTTTACTCAAGAGCCATTTCCATACCTGATAATGTTGGTGGCTCTCAAACTCTTGCTCACAGGTCTCTTGCCCTGGCTGTTTCAGCAGTGCAGGTAAAACTGGTAGCAGGGGGTGGGATGAAGTGGGTTTGTCTTGGGGAACATGAAGATCTGGTAAGTGTGGCAGCTGGATCAGCCAGATGTTTCACCAGGTTCTGAGGGTTGTTTGAAGAGGTGAGATGTGGAACCAGCATGCTCTTTCTCTCATCAAAGAGCTTTGCATGTATCCCCACAGATAAGGGAGCAATCTTAAGCATTTTCATGTGATAGTCTTGTCTGATCGATTAAACCAACCTCCAGATTTGTGTATCAAAATGAGAATGTCTTTACAATGGTGCCAGCAGGAGGACAAATCAGAAATTGGAAATGCACAGAAACATATGTTACAGTGAAAAAATGAGGGATATTCAAAAGAGGGCTGTGTCCAGGAGAAAGCAAATGCTTCCTAGATCAGACCCATTCTTTATCCTGCACATATCCATGCCATCAAAGCAGCATCACAACCTGACTGGCAGGGCTCTGCTTCTACATTGTCACCCCCCAAAAAACCCTTTTCAGGCAAAACCAGAGGTCCCAGGCCATCCAAGTGTATTTTACTCTGGCAAAAACGACAGAGCTGTTCATCCTGGGTCCCAGTGAATTCCTCCTGCCACTTCTCCTTAAAAGGCATCACCCACCTGGCCCAATTATGAACATGAACTCAGCAGCCCCACACTCACCCTTGTGTAGCAACTGCTGGATAGTGACAGATTTCCAGGGAATTGGTGGTTATCTGATACATAGTTGAGCAGCCACGTTCAAGGCTATAATTGATCCTTGCTCTCCTTTCTTTGCCACAAGCCCACCTGCTAACTGCAGCTCTTTCCATCAGGTTGTCCTCTAAAAAAACCAAGGGATTAATCTTGTGGCATAGCTCAAATTACACAGGAGTTATTTGGCAGAATAATATCTGTGCACTGACCTAAAGAACCAACCTGGGAGTAAAAAAATCAAACAAAGCTGTTCTCTTAGTGTTTAAAACCTAGAAGAGATGGTGTAACAGGCAACACAGAGGGCAGATTTGCATTTTTATTTTCATTTTGAAGGGGTTCTCTTGTGCTGTGACATGTGCTCCAGCTAAGGCTGCTTTACCTTAAACTGCTCCCCTCGGGTCAATTCTAACAGCTAACAGCTCTCATGTTATTCCAGCTGTAGGCAGAATGTGTGGCACTGTGCTTTTTATTTGAAAAAGAAAGTCACACTGGTGCAAATAAATGAGACTGGAATCACTGATGCTGCGGATTATTTGCAGCTTGGGAAGTACATGAGGTTGAAAAAATACCTCATTTATGGGCAGGTCACTATGGAGGTTAAGACCTGAAATGGAGTCATTAGCCATGTTCTATAGCTATGTTTGGTAATGTTTCTTAAATTATTCTTTCTACAGAGATAAAATCACTGCTTTCTTTTCTCCCTTTTCTGGTTTTATGATCACAGAATACATTAACATAAATTCATTTTTTTGCACTTTTATAGTTGCCTTCACATGCTTATGAACACAAATGGATTTAGCACAGAGGCACTTGGACACAGACAATGTTTCACCAGCTTAAAGGTGAGGAAAAAGACCTGGGGGTAAATAGCAGGGAAGCAGAAAGGGGCTGGAGGCAGCTGAGAATGCCGAGGAGGATCCAACATGCTTCAGAAAACTGCCACCTGGATCTGCTGGTCACCAGCACGTGACCCTGAACTCGGACATCAGCACAAGAGAAATTCCTTAGGGAAGAAAGGACCATGGAAGCATGGCCTGGGAGTTGTAATTACTGCCTGACTGCCAGCTCTGCCAACCACAGATGTCAGGACAACACAAAAAAGGGGAAAATCCCCACTGGCCATGCTGCCACCTCATGCCTCTGTCTCTCCATGTGCAGAATCCCTCTTTTCTTTCTCTGAGCATCTCAGGGAATTCTCATAAGGGGAACAAGCCTGCAACAGTGGTGACCCATCTATGTCACAGGGATTGTGCTTTTAGAAGAAGAAAGAGGCTTTTTTCTGACAGCCCTACCAACAAATTCACTGACAAAAGAGCTGTTTGTTGGACAGGAGGTTGCAAACATTAAAGCCTGACCTCAGCCAGGATTACATGGGACACTGCTGCAGTTGATATCACCTCAGTTCACGGCAATTGGGAGGTGAATTAAACCTCTGTTTGCAGAAGGGGCTGTGCATTCATATGCCCCTATAAGCCAGGGGCATATCGATTTTCCAGCTGGGGTAATTTCCAGTTTAATGAATTACTACTAAAACGAGAAGAAAGAAGATTTCTCCCTCTCATTGCAATCCCACACGAATGCTGGGGCTCAGCTGGCCAGCCTGAATCTGTGAGATGCTGTTAAACAGAGCAGCTCTCCTGGTACAGAGGGGAATTCTCCAGGTTTTGAGCATTATTGCAGGTCAGGTCTTCTCAGGACGAAGCAGAAAGGTGCATGGCCTGAAACCCCAGACTGAGCACCTGATCAAACCACCTCCAGTCCACACCTCCTGAAAAGAGGTGTGGCTTTTCATGGATCATGAAAAAAGCTGTGCACAGAGCCCCTTGGAAGGGGCAGAGGACTGGACAGGCTTTAGACACCAAAATCCACAAGGCATTAGTAGCATTTCTTCCTCAGCCATCATTTGTGAGTTATCTGGAGGTTTATCTAATGTGGCCATATTCTTCCCCATCCCCCAAATTTATGAAGTAATTTATGCGTGCATGGAGAGATTGACATTTAATGGGACGTTGGAAAAATGGAATTAAAAATTTCAGGAAGGAAAATCAGCTGGAAAATTACATTTGATCTTTTAATTGAGACAAATAGGGAGAAATGAAGAGATGTCAAGGGGCTGACAGGGAAGTGGAGATAGAGGCAGTTAAATATCTCATGAAGTTCTACAGATTTGTTTTACTTTGAAAAAATAAGAAAATACTGGAACTTTCTTCAAGTTTTAGGTAATTTTCTGATACATTTAATACCTGGTTTGACTTTATGGTTTTTTTGTAGACAATGCACCAGAGCTCCAGATAAAATGTGTTTCTGATCCATATGTTGGATTCCCCTGTTGTCATTGCAACATCTGTCAGATCACAGAACACATCTGTTCCCTGGTCAATGACAAATCTGCTCCTAGCTCCTAGAATTTTTGCTTAAAAAATTCTCTCACCTTTCATGAAGCATTAACCATGTTTAACCATTATTTAACTACATGCTGAGAAATAATGTCTATAATTTTACTGTCTGGTTTGCACATTTCTGCTTAAAATACCCTTTTTGCCCTAAATATAGAGTATATGTTAAAAGTTTTGGCTTTTCCTAAACATAACATTTCTTTAAAAAAATCCCCTTTTCTGAGAAGTGGGAAATTTTGGTTATCTATTTTTTTCCTTTCAAAGTACAGCACACCTTTGTTTTGTTCCTCCTTTTGTCCTTGTAAGCCCAGTATTATGCAGTTATTGGAAAGTCACAGATGACAGGGCTTGTCACCCTCTTTCTCTGTCTCAGATTTAGATGTCCAGTGAAAGCTAAGCTCAGCCTTTTGCCCCTTCCTAGAGAGCGTGGGATAAACAGCCAGCTGGGTCTCCCTCTGCCCACTGTAAAACGAGCCCAGATCAGCCTGAGTGAGTACCTGACTCTCAAATGGCTGAAATTGCGTCAGATGATTTGCACCCAGGGTGACTGGAAGAGAAATGAGACACAGGCAAACAGATGAGTGCAAGAAAGCTGAAAAGAAAATGCAGATTATCACAAAATCTATTTGACATTGAGTGACAAGTGAGGAACAAAGGCACCAGGAATGAAGAGTAAAAAGGGAATGATAAGGAAGACAATTGCAATTTCAAGTATTTTAATAGATCAATATCAATAGCTTAAATTATTGATAATTTTTGGTAAAAAAGTCATGATTTCTCACAAGACTTCATTATTTTAGGAGTCTTTTCTAGTTTTTCCCAATTTCTGATAATATGTTGCAAAATAAATGAAACCCCTGCATCTACCAAAATAGATTCTGGCATCACTAACAGCTTCCTCTGTCTCTCTCTGCTTCTCCTTTCCAGCTTCAGCTGTTGTCATCTGCCTTCACACACGCTCTGTGCTGCTTTCCCTGGTTCTAGATGGCCAGAGAGGAGACAGTCACCCAGCACAGAGCAGGCACTGTGGAGCAGCCCCAGCAGCCTGCAGAAGAGACAACCCATTTTTCCCTCTCTGGGATCATCCTGTTGCATGTTTCCCGACTGTGCAGGATGGGGTGTAGCTGATATCCTGGCCTTTATATAGGTGATTATATGGATAAAGCTGTGCAGATGCTTATTTCTGCAGCTTGGAGCATGGCCCTGTGTGCTTCCATCTTCCCAGAGCTTCTCTCCATGGCACAAAATACAAACCCTCCATTTCAAACCATTCTGACTGCTGACAGGATGGCCTCAGTGTTACTTTCAGCTGCAATAATAGGTAAAAAATATTTATATTGGAGGGTCATCCCATGGGGCCCAATGATGACCTGCTCCCAAATACTATTTGGGAGCATGGACGCAGTGAATTTGTGTCATTTGGTGCCCATGTTTCATCACTTTTACTGCCAAGAGCTCTTTCCCATTATCTAATATAAACCTGCCTTCTGTCAAGCCATTATCCCTTTTCCTTTAACAACATACCCTGTAAAAAGTCCCTCTCCTTTAGGCACTGTAAGGCTGCTGTCATTGTAACCACGGCTTCACTGGTTCCCATTCTTGGTTTTCCTAAGGTTGTAGTAGACTTTTAGGAAGTTGCATCATTTGAAAGGGTCACTGGATAAAAGATTCAACTTGTAGAAGCATATTCAAATCTGGAAGACTAAATGCAAAGCAGAGCCCTAGACCTGTAAGGGAAATGTGAGCAACATAGACATGATTTCAGGCTGTGCCAACAAAAAAATCCAATCCCTACCAGCATTATGACTTGCCATCCTTCATAGTACTATGAATTTGGAAGCTGAAAGAAAAATAGGGAACTTTGGAAGTCACTAGTAGCTATTACGGGAAGTGGTATAGCTGTAGTCAAATAAATGTGTCCCACTTCCAACATTCTAATATATTTTGTCATTTTTCTGGAAGAGGCGAGAGAATATAATGGAAATTAGGTTTCATTTTCCATTGTTCCTTTCTAGCAGTTCTAGTAATATCTACAGAAAACCTGCTAATCCCAGCTACACACCCACAGGGAGACTCATATTAGAAGCACATCTAAAAATATTTCAAGCCAACCCACAGGTTATATTAGCATTATGATACCTCCTACAGATGCTAAGATTGGGCACATTGGGGTAGTTCTTGAATAAGCATATGCTGAGAAATGGTGCTTGTGCCACACCATTGGCAGACCCAGTGCTCAGGAGAGTTTAAATGTGGGCAAGGATTAAGAAGCAGTGCCTAAGATGGCGTCAGACTCCTTAGAGTTGAAAATAAAATTGAGTTCTAAATGCATTTTTCCTCTGGCATGCTGGGCCAAGTTGCCTACTCTCTTACATTCATAAATGCTTTACGTCAGTCAGCCATAAAGTGCTTTACCCATATCTTCCTCCCTTTGAAATGGATATAAACCCAAATACCAGCAGATCCCTGCAAAGGCTCTTTGGCCATTTCTGCTGGCTTTGTAACTTCTGATGTCCCGCCGGGATCAGCCATGACCAATTTGATTTGGTGCTAACACGCAGTGTTGCCATGGCTCTTCCTTTTGCAAACTCTTTTCTTCTTTTCCCAAAGTCAAATAAGGAAAAGCTGTGACAGCAGCATGAGCAAAAGGATATTGCAAATAATCCTCTTCATTCAGCCTGCACGCAAGATTTAGTGGTGCAGTAGCATTGCAAGGATGATTTCCACGCATCTGATAACACTGTGACACCCTATAATAAAACATATACCTTCTGTTTCATTTTATCCATTTAAGCCCTTTGAGCAACCAGCAGTTGTTGAGTTCCCCACTCCTGCTATTAATAGTCGGGGCAGACCACTCAGCCTACTTAGATTTATTACATTTTAACTAATCTTGATTGAAGTCTTCACATGTAAGGGCTCCAGGGCAGTCACTCACCAGGGTTACACACAACACATACAGAGTTCACCCTGAAATTAGCTCATTAGATGTCACATAATAACCATTTAATGTGAAAAAAACAGGTTTGTGTTTCCCCTTTTCCTTAGGAATCCTGGACAACTGAACACAAGGCTCCCTTCTTTCACCATGATGGATGTATTCTGGATTTCTACCCATGCAAAAATCCCTCTGAAGTCTGGGGGGAGATTTCCCTGAGAAGGGAAGCTTGTGCAATTACACAAGTTTTGCCTGTACTGGGTAGCCATGATTCAAAAGATATCACAGCCAGGGAAGCAGAGAAATTCCTCCATATTTTTTGCTGAATATTTCCCATGATTATGTCGTGGGATTTGTTAGTGACACATGAAAACCCACACAGGAGGAAGTTTGTGGTGCAGTTTCTCAGCTGCAAGATGAGATCTAACAAGCCCCACGTACATATTGCACAAGGATGATGAAAAGGGTGATGCTTCCCCCATGGCAAATGGGATTTGGAGACTGCCACATCCCTCTGTCCTTCCTTCCTCACCCAGGACAGCACAAGTAAGCTGAGTGCCTGGCTGAGAAAGGACTTCTGAAGACACTCTGAACACTTCACTTTAAATGCAGCAGTTCCTGTAGACAAAATATTTTGTTTAATGCTCGTGCTTCAGTTTCTATTACTACAGTTAAAAGTCATTCATACTCATTTTCTAGGTGATAGATCAGCATTAAATGTTTCTCTGAGAAGCATCCAAAACTTAAAAGTAAAATGAAATAAAATGAAATGATATAAAATNTTCAATTCTGGGCAGAAACATCACCATTCTTAGATTCAACCCACCACAAGTGTTTTCAGGAACTGAATTTGCTGGTGAACGAGTTAAACACCAGCAATGCACCCTGACTGCCCACAACCCTCTCTGGATGAGCTAGGCAACCTTGGGAGCTCCTGCCCCAGGAGAATGGGCTGCTGGCCTTTAAAAACCCTCAAGATGCAGCTTATTTTGCCTGAACATGATTTTCTCTGGATGCAGGCTGCAACTGGTGCCGGGGGCAGGCCTAGATGCAGTGGCATCAAGGATGGGTTTAGAAAATGCTCCTACTGCAAGAACAGGATAAATCTCTTGGGTTTTTAAAGACTGGCTTCAAAGTGCCCACAGCTGGTGACCTTTAGCTCAGGCAGGCAGTGGGTTTGTCCCAGTTGCAGTTTGGGCAAGAAGCAGTGGGTATGGACTGAGAAACTGCACAGTCCAGGAAGGTACAGGAGCTGGGTGCAGTGATGTGCTGGATGCAGTCAGCTGCTGGGAAAGGCACTGTACAGGAAATATCTGATGGGTTCAGAGCTCGTGGAGCTCCCTGACCAGGCACAAACCTCCTCCACCACTTGTGCACAGCAGGTCCGAGGCATCCGAGGTGCGTTCAGTGCCTTCACCATGTGCTGCACTGAAGGTGACCAAGGCCGGACTGTGGGATTTGGGGATGCTGTCAGCACTCTGCAGGCCCCTGTGAGAGTGCACATGAACTGCAGAGACCTTCCCACGTGTTTCTGGAAACTGTAAGAAACTTGGCTATTGCCAAAACTCTGCATTTCGGGGAGGGACGGCAAGAGGCTGATAAGAAACTGTTTTCTTGTCAGTTCAGCAAAAATCTCAGGGGGAATGATAACCAGGGAGAGGTTTGTTCTATCTGAGGTTTGGCAGTGGGTTTGGGCTCAAACACACTTTCAACCTGTTTAGCCCTCCTACTGTGTGGGGCCAGGACAGAGGTGACAACTTGTTTCCTTTTGCTGTCTTGCTCTGGTACACGGGGGTCTCTGGCTTTCCAATGGAAATTTTAGATGTTGGGCATTGCCCTGATCCTGCACTGTGTGGTGGTGACATGCAGAGACTACACTGGAGAGCTGAGTGATGTTCACAGGATTGGTGGGGCTGGACTGGCTGGCCCCAAATGTCTTCCCATCCTGCTTTGGATGGTACCTTCTGCCTGAACCACTGCTTTGACTCAAAAGCTGAAGGATGGTCATTCGTGCTAATCTGATATGGGAAACAGAAAATTCACCTTTTTACTGCTCTTTCTGTCTCTGGTTGTGCAACATGACTCTGCCTACCTGGTCAGAGGAGCCTTTCATGGAGAGCTGGTAATTGGTGGCATTTGTTGTCAAGAGCAAAGTCGAGGGGAGATGTGGGAGTCAGTGTGAGGTGTGGAAAGGCGATGTGGACACTGCACCAACACTTGCATGGATGCTTTAAATAGAACAAGCTGTGTGTTTCAGTGATGTCTATCAGGAGTAGCACAGTGTGTTTGGTTTGTGCCACTGGCACACAGCACACATAGCTAAAGGGACCTCCACATACCCCCTTGAATCATAAAAACATCAGCTGCAGGGGATTTGCATCTAATGTCTTTCTTGGCACAAGCAGGACCTCCCCACCCCCAGCATCCAAATAATCCATCCCCTATCATCTTTTGCCATAATATCTAATACAGATCAGCACTCCCATCAGGGAAACCTGGACACTTTTATTAGCAATTTCATAGAGGTGCTTTTCTGAGCCCACATAAAACAGAATCTGGAACAAGAGATACAACACAGTATCCATTCATCACCAGCAATGTATTTGGGAAATTTTATATCTTTTTCTGTCTCACCTATTGCAAAGCTCTGTATCTTAGCAGCTGCTCTAAACAGTGTCCAGATTTGCTTTGTAAATAATTTTTAATTCACAGCCATCACTGTGACTGTTAATGACACTATTCATGACATTTTTACAGTTACCAGCAGTTTGATATATGTATATATTCCAGTGAAAAAAATAATTGAGCAGCCAAGCAAAGCACGAAGATTAAAATGTTGTTTTAAGACTATTGAGGCACAACAGGAATGTAAGAAAGTTTTGGTGGGAGAAACAGAGAAATCTCAGTTGACATTTTGGAGAAAACACTTGATGCCATGACTCTGGTTTCTGCTGTTTTCTGCATCAGTTGGGAAACCCTCTCCTTTTCCCTGGGTGCAGATTTTCCTTAAACATTGTGACTGCAATGAGCTTTCCCTGGGTTTTGCATAGAAGGCAGGAGCCCATGGAGCAGTGCTGGGGAGGCAGCTGCTGTTGCTGCACCCCTTCCCCAGGGGATGGGATGCCCTGGTCTGGGATGGAGCATTTATCCCCATCCCAGCCTGCAGGGACTTGCCAGCAGTGCTGAACCCACAGGAAAACCAGGCCTTGTCGAGGGTTGAGCGCAGCCAAAGCCCTCCCTGAAGTTCATTCCTGGGCTGACCTCAGCATAAAGCTGGCCCATAGCAAGGAAATGTGTGTGGGAGAACAGGCAGGGAAGGGAAACATAGCTGGGAGGGAGGGGAGAGGCTGGGATGGGATATCCATGATCCTCAAAAGCCTGAAGGAAAAGCTCCAGGGGTAAGCAGTGGGTACAGAGGCTGGACTGAATCCTCCAAGTGCTGGGGGAAGGCTTTTGCAATCCAGAGCAATCAAGACCTGGCAGAAGTGTTTGTTCAAGCCGTGCTTCTTTGAAGCTGCTGTGGCCAAAGTACATTGAAAAGAAAAACCTTGTCTAAAAGAAAATAAAGGGCTTAACAGAGCGTATCAATTCTATAATGACAATACTTATAAGACCATCTGCTGGTCTCTGATGCCTCATTTAGTCACGAGCAATTACTTGGTGCATTTTACTTTCTAAAGAGCAAGAATTTCCCTGCAGAAAGCAAACTCAGAGCTGCTTCTTGGGAGATGCTGCTGTGAAGTGAGGCAACGTCCCAGTTGATGAAACCCTTCCTGTAAGCCAGCACATCAAGGAAAAAGAGCATTTTACTGAGCTTTTCCTCCTGGGGACCATTTTGGACAAAGCCTTCACTGGGAAGCCAGTGCATGTCCCCAGCTCTGGCTCACTCTTTTTAAACATCACCCCAGGCTTTGCAGCGGGCTTGGGTAGGCTCAGCCAAGCCTAGCATGACAGGAATTCCTTAAAAAATGATCTGCATGCCCCCCTTGAGCCTCCTCATGCCTGTGCTCCCCCCTCCCTGGGGAGGCAGGAGGACTTTGTGGGGCTGCTGTGGTCCAGACAGACTTGAAGCAGCCCCACAGGGGTGATTGATGGGCACTGTGGTGGTGAGAGCACTGAAAATAATCCCAACACATGTTTCCCAGTAGCACCTGGCAGCCAACCAGAAGACAGCACTAGCATTTCCTAAATACTGGAAAAATGATTGTCACTGCAGATGCCTCACTAAATATAACCCCAGTGATGTGGCAGCCTGTGAAAGGCTGCAGAGGGGCAGCTACCCAGGACATACATCCAGCTCTGGTCCTTTCTGAGCCCTGGCTGCCATCCCTGCTCTGCAAGATCTCCAGCACTGCTTGTGGAATAGGCTTGGAAGCCACAGACCTGAGGAGGGAGTGTCACTCAAGACATAGGTGCCAACAAGATACTGGAAATTAGAAATACAAATAAATCTGAGCAAAGCAGGCTCTTACTGTCCGTGGGTAGGAGGGATGATTAAGAGTGTCTCTCCATGTTTTAGTCTCTCTGGGAAGGGATTTTTCCTTCTGTAAGTCCAGGCATTTGAGACCATGAGGACTTACATGGTTCTTGAATATGGCCCAGGCAAGGCACTACTCGTAGCACCCAGCTGAGAGCTGGGCAGCTTGCACACCTAAAATTTCCTGGCTCTTGTGAGTGTTTGCACAGAGCAAAGTTCTACCCAGTGCTGGAGCAGTGGAACACAGTGTTTAATTTTTAAAGGAGCTGGGGATTACCGTCCTCAGTGTGCCCCTCTCCCCTTTGCCCCCTGGCCTCACCACAAGCATTACTTTACCAGCACAGTCCAGTGGCTCCTCGGGTGACAGCCCTGCCAAGCATCAGTCCTGGGAGCTGCTCTGTATTGTGTTACAGGAGAAGCCAAGGGGTAGCACTGCCACTGTTTGCTTTAGCAGCTTGCTGGGTCACCAAATGCATCCAAATATGTGGTTCTGACTCTGATACCTGAGTCTCATTTTCCCAAGCTGGCTTTTGTAGGAGGGAGAAGAGAAAGGGACCTCTTGGGTCATTTGTGAAATCTGGGCTCTGGGACAAGTCCTGATCAAGGTGTTATCTTCTGAGACTCAGAGGTATCACTTTAACAGCCAAAATGTTAAATAACATGCCTCGGTTTGTGCTTTTAAGACAGAGGAGTTTGTTTGCAGAGGTTTCATTTGCTCTCAGCCTGCTGTCATCCCCCAGCAAGAAGTGTCAGCCCTGGGCTGCTCAGCTGCAGACACAGCCCTAAGGAGCTGTGTCATGAACCCTTCCAGGTGAGAGCCAACGGGCAGAAACCAGAATTTTAAATGAATGGTATTTTTCTTTGCTGCTTATTGTCTCCATGGAACTCATGAGGAGTGACAAGAAAGGTGGTGGAGGAGAGCCTTCCAGTTTGGGAGCACAGAAAGCCCCAGCAAGGAGGAGTTTCTAGCCAAGAGATGAATGACTGAGTGAGGCTACAGAGCAAGATGGTCACTGTAAAATGTCCAATCTGCCTCCATCTATCTCACAGGGGCAATGGGGCACTGAAAGCATAATGACCTTGCTTTCTCTTGACTTACTCAAGTCCCCAGCAGGGTTGTTCTCCTGTTACATGTTCTTGATAAGGCTCATGTCATGACATCCTTCTAGAGATATGCTAGCAGTGTTCTAGCATGTGGAAAATGCCACAAAAAAAGAAAAAAAAATAAAAGTCTGTTCTTAGTTTTGTACTCTAGGAAATTATGGAAATGTCTTTTGGCATTGGTTTAATTTCAGCAATGCAAGAAGGAACATCTCAGTGGGAGATTTGTTTTTCTGGATTTGGCCTTGTCACAGAATCACAGGATCTGAGCTGTGTGAAGATGCAAGTCACCTTTTTACAGCTCTTATTACTGAGGAGAATTTAAAAAAAAAAAAAAAAAGAGCAAAATAGAATGAAAATGTAAACTCTGGGCTCTGTCCTTTCTATATGTTTGCAGAGTGCCTGCTAGAGTGAGCTCAGGGATCCTGAAAACTTATCATCAGACAAAGGAAGGCAGAAGTCCATCTCAAATCCATCACCCAATGTACTGGCAGAGGGTAATTTTAGAAATCATTATCTGATGCTGCCATCTTTTAGCTGCAGCTCCCCATATGCAGTTCTGACCACTCTTTGGGAATTGCCACTTGTCCCCTTTTATAAACGATTCAGGCTTCAGCCCACAGACATGAACAATTAATTTCCAACCCAAGGGGCACAGACTTTCAGGCTTGCAGGTGTTCTCTCTAATAGGAGCTGTCATAGGAACAGTTCCTACAGCAGAGTAGGTAAACAAACGGATATAGAACACAGTCCTCCAAAGGACAGCTGGTGAGAAAGGCTGTGAGGGCAGAAGTGTCATTTAAACAAAAATAGCTAATTTGGGATCTCCTGTACAGGATCCTTATGAGTTGCCAGTGTTTGACCATATTTGAGCAAATGGTTATGGCTGATCCATTTTTGTCTCCAGCATTATCTGTAAAACCCAGAATGCAGCACGTGGATTTTTTGATGCAATGAAATGGGCAAAAGCAATCTTAATACAGGGATGTGCAGCTTCACAAGCACCTCCTGAACTTTTGGGTTTCCTTTTTTTGCCATGTGCTTCCCTCCAGCCTGGCTGTCTGTGCCCACCTGTTGCCTCTGCTCTTATGTTTCCATTGTAAGTGCTTTGGGATGGGAAGAGTTATCTTCATGTGGGGCACTTGTGCAGGGTCTTAAAGCACTGACATCATATGTGATGGTCTCCTATGGCACTATGGGAAGATTAAGGAGCTTTCTGGATTGATAAACCTGCAAAGCTCTGTCTGTAGGTATGTAGAAAATCCTGTGCTCACACACAGGTGCAGACTGCCTGGTGTGGCATTTTGTGACCCCTGGAAGATGGGAAGTCTCAGGGTGTGACCCAAGCAGGCACAGAGCTGAATGTGGGGGCTGCTGAGCCACCTGCACCCCAGCTAGGGGAAGGGACATTTCCTGTCTACAGTGACATCTCCTGCCTGTCCCAGGGCTCAGCTCTGTGTCCATCCCTGGAGCTTGGTCTGGTGCTCCTGGGCAGGGTCTCACAGCAAGGGGCTATGGTACATGGAGTCAACAGCTTCTGATCCAGAGGGAAGAGCAGAGATTTTGGGAGAGAAGAACTCAGCTGAAGTGTGAGTGATGAAATTCTGTCCTCTCTCCAGCATGCCATAGGGTAAATCACCCTCTCAGGGCCTTGCTCCCTCATTCCTGCCGTCCTCCACCTCATCTCCTTCCAGTCCATGTCCTGCAGAGCTGTTTGTGTTTCACACCCCTGTTTATGGCATGTGGTGGAGTTGGACTTGATCCTTGCAGGTCCCTTTCAACTCGGGATATTCGATGGCAGAGCAGTGAGCACAGAAATGGGTCCTTCAGCCCACCTTTCTGGCTCCTCCCTGCCTCCTGCACAGCAGTCCTGTAGGCAATGGCAGCAAAAGTCTCCTGGCAAATCAGCTGATCTGGGCTCTTTGAGACTTCATCACTGCAAGTTTCATATCCTATAAGGAGATTCCCCAGGATTCCCCCTCCCTCACTTCAGCATGCTTGAGGATGCTCTCAGGTGCTTTTGGTGAGCAGCCCTCCATGACTGAGGCTCTCAGCTCCCCTCCAGTGGGATGCTGCCTCCTGAGAGGCAATAGAGGGCATAAAGCAAAATCAGCTGACTTAAAACTTCCTTTATCTTCATACTCATCTTCTTTAGAAAGGCCCATTCTGTGTCTTCTCTTGCATTCAGCTTTTAGCAAAGTTAACAGGCACCTGAGGAGCCATTAGGATTTTAATATTCATACACTTTCCTAATTGTTCACTTCCCAGTGCCTTCTCTTCCTGCCAGGAGATGGAAATGTTCCTCGCCTAGAGCCAGATTCCTCCAGCTCCCTGACTAATTTTCCTACAAATTTTGCAACCAAAGCAGTTGGCTGGTAGACCTATTCAACACTTAAATTGTACCTAGGGTGGAATTCATCTCTCTGGCTCCAGGTGCCTCCATCTATCTGGTGACCATCTAACCTGCTGTTGTCTTTTTAGAATCAATGGCTTCAAGAAGGATCTATCTCATGCTGAAATAGGTGCCCAAAGTAATTGCAGCCATCCTTTAGTCTGTGTTACATGGCTGTGGAGGGAGCTCTGATAAGACAACGGCAGTGTGAACATCTAAAATGCTACAAGGTGAATCCTATTCTCATTTCCCATATGCTGTTCTCTGGTAATTAAAACTGCTAAAAAAATCACAAGGAACTATGAAAAATCCCCAGCTGCACTGAGAAAAGTCATCAAAAGACCTATATTCTTTCTCATTGCTCTGAATGAAGTATTCCTCTTTCCTCCTAATTCCAAACGTCCTCTTGAACCTCCAATTCCACTGACTGCCTCAAGAAATTCAAATGGAATTTCTGTATCCATTTCCTAGAGGTATGCCCACAGATTGTTGCCCTATCTGTAATGAAGTGTCCCTTTCTGTGGCAGAACTGCAGGTTTGGATGCCTGAAACAGCACTTTTGAGGTCTGTAGCTGTGAATTTGGGGCAGGCTGATGAGCTGTACCTGTGCTTTGCACACTCATGTCCACACCAGGACAAACACAGGAGAAAGGGCATCAAAGAATCACAGGATGCTTTGGGTTGAAAGGAAACTTAAAGTCCATCCAGCTCCAACCTCTCTGCCACGGGCAGGGACACCTTCCACCAAACCAGGCTGCTCAAAGCCCCTTCCAGCCTGGCCTTGAGCACTTCCAGGAATGGGGCAGCCACGGTTTCTCTGGGCAACTTGTGCCAGTGCCTCAGCACCCTCTCAGGGAATAATTTCTTTCAAATATCTAATCTAAACCTCCCCTCTGTCAGTTTAAAGGCCATTCTCCCTTTTTCTCCTTTTCCTGCTACTCCATATCCTAGTTTGTCCTGAAAGCCTCGAGGTGGGGAGGAGAGAAAACCTCACTTTGGTCATGAATCCTTCATTTTCAGTCTTCTCAGTGTCTATAAAACCTTGTAGAGTCTTTAATTAAGTGGGACTTTGGCACATGTTAAAAGACAGCCACCTAGTGAACCTCCCTCCTGAATGAGACATTAAACACCAGGGCCCTTTGAATGGAGCATTAGTGTTTATTTTAGGTCTTCAGGTTATGCTCTTGCTATATGGCTGTCCAATGGACTGGAGACTGTGAGTCTGCAGATGCACATGTGCACAGGCACACAACTGGCCCCCAAACTATCAATTACAGCACTAAAAAAGAAAGTTCGATATCTGCTAAGACACTCAGCTGAAGAGGAAAAAAATAAAAGGAAAAAAAAAAAGAAAAAAAAGAAAAAAAAGGAAAAAAAAAGAAAAAAAAAGAAAACACAGAAGTGGCTAGAGAACTGTCCAAAAGTAATAAGTGAAGTTTTTAATCTAAGTTCGAAGACTAGCTGCAACTTGCCACACAGGAAAAAACAGAAGACAAAAGCACCATTATGCTTTCTTAAAAATGTAAGAGTACAGCACACACATTCCCTGACAAGGTCATTAAACATGGGTTCAGAGACCCACAGCAGCAGATGCCTGGGTACAATGGGTGTTTACTCTCTGACTGAGCGAGGTGCTGGTATGCATAGGGGTTACTGTCGCCTGAAGAATATCAGTTTTGGCCCCGTGTGGATCATAACTGCTTGGTTTGGGTAGTGCACAGAAATGTGGCGAAACCCTCCCCTTCAGATATCTAATTTGTTAGGAATGACAGGCATGTCCTGACTGAAAATTAATTCTGCCAGGTGATATAACTTGTTTGAATTCGCAGGAATTTGCCATTTGGAAAAAGGAAAAAGGAAAGACGTTTAATTAGGGATGGAGTTAAAGCAGCTAATTTGATCTTTCTATGGAAAGAAAAATAAATTACAGGTTAAATATGAAGACTGTGTGCTCTGGGTGAAGCATGCTCCCTACCTGCAGGTATGCTTTGATGAGGCTTTTCCAGCTAAGAAACGCAGCACATGTTTCTGTCGAAGCAACAACTTTATCTTGCTGTTTGTTGTCTTCCTGCCTCTGACTGTGAGCAGATGGCCCAGCCATGCCAGGTGTTTATCCAGGGGGCTTCACTCTGGCATTGGGCTCTTTGTGGCATGTGGCACAGCACCCACAAGGAGGGGAAAGGCAAAGTTAGCTGCTGTGGCAAGAGGAGCAAAACTTCCCTAGAGCTTCCCACCTCATGCACAGCCTCAGCTCAGCCTGTCCCCTCACCTTCCCAGGGGAAGGAGACTCCCTACTCCCCTTCCTTTTCCCTGGAGCTGGCAACCCCTTTTGTGGGATTTTTGTGATGTGTTTTATCATACCAAAACCCTGTGGCACAGCTCCTGTGACAGAAACAGTGTGGTGGGGAGTTAGAGGCAGGTGGACACATGGTCAGGGCTGGTCCAAGCATGGCCATGAGTCTATTGCCCACAGCTTTGCTGTGCCCTGGAGAGCCCCAGGGCAGCCTGAAAGGAGCATCTGTGTTCACCACACCCTCAGGGATACCTCAGCCCCTGCCCAGATGCAGAATGAGCCTTGCAGATCAGTTTGACCTCCTGCCCACAGAAATAGAGGAAAATTTCCTGTTGACTTCCAGCACTGCAGATCATTAATAGCACCAAGGACATATCCCAGCAGCAGTGGCTTTTGGGCTTCCTCCTCCTCAGGGAGGTCTAGGACTCCATTGCTCCTTCTGCCTCCTCTGGGACACCCAGTCCAGGAGCATGATTCAAGAGAGCTTTGTCACCCGCCACGTCGGTGACATCTGCTTCAAATGCAGACGGGTTCAGACTCACCCTTCCCCTGGCCATGAGAAGATGGTCTAGACCACTAAAACCACATTTTCTGGAAGTGGGTTCTCAGATGGAGTCACTTCCTGATAGGTCTCTTTGTCTTTTATCGGGAGGAGCAAAATCAGAATGAAAAGCTAATTATTTACTGGAGTGAGATTTTTTTGTTTAAATCTTTATTCTTTTCTTATTAGTGTCCTTCCAGTTTGTTACTCATCTGTGGCTTTTTTACAAGTTGTCTCTCAGGTGAGGCGCAGTGAAGTGGTGTTACATTCCATACATGTAGGGGCTTAGCTGCAGTTTCATTGTGTATTCAACCCTGTAATTAAGACTCAGATGGAAGACTTTATGCCTCTAAAGCAAAGAAATTCTAGGTTTCTTGGCAAAACATTTGGCTGAGTACATAGAGAGCACCTTAAGTACTTAAATGGTCTCTACGTGAGGAAACCTGATGCCAGAAATGATGTACCTTAAAGGCAGGCTGTTGGGAAAAGGCAAACAAACCAGAGCTAAAATGCTTGATGTCTCAAGGTACATTCTTCCTGAGTATTATTTTTTTCTTGGAAGATGCTCTTGGTGAGAGGAATTGTATTATCAAAAATGACTTGTTGCTGGCACCGGATTAATGTGAGCTACATAAGGTGTGGGAGTCAGCAAAAAGCACCCGGCTGGTTCTCAATAAATTATGAGGGACTCGACCGTCGCCTTTAAGCAAATCAGTACAGCGCTGCTGTGGAGTGCCAACAGCCAGGAATACTCCGTGGGAGCAAGCCAGCATCTTTCTTAGGGCATGTCCAAGCACAGCTGCAGCTCCTGGTCCCTTCAGTGGGGTGGAGGAGGGCCATGGGACTGCAGGATGAGGTGCGTGGCAGGGTGGGTGTTTCAGCAAGTGGTGGGTGTTGGCACAGGAGGGTTTTACCCAGAGAAAACGCCCACAGGGAAAAGGGGAAGTGTGTCTCCTTCAGCCCAAAGCTCTGCCCAGGACAGCCAAGGAAGCTCCTGCCTGGGGATGTGCTGGGGCAGTCACAGGGAGGAGGAGATGCTCTGCTCTTGCCAGTGGTATTTTCCACCTGGGCGTGTACTCATCATCTTCCCCTGCCCTCCTCTCTGCGTGCTGCCCTGCAGCCTTCCTGCATCCCCCAGGGCTTGCTGATGTGCAAACCACTGCTGGAAGAAAGGCTTTGGAGATGGGGGTCAGCAGAGCAGCCCTGTGACCCACCTCTCCAAGAAATCTGCTCTTTTATTCGTTGTCTCCTGCTGGAAGGCAGTGCCATTCAGTGCAGACTGAGAATCTGGAATTGTAAGGTTGAAAGAAGGACGCAGTCATTAGACTCAGGAGTATCACCCACCTTGTGCTCACACTCCTGAGTAGAGCAACATGGGCTCACAGCCTTAGAAGCCACCACTGGGGTAATAAAAGGCAGCAAGAATAATGATGTTAAGAATAATGGTGTCTGGTTCACACAGATCTTCTTCCAGCAGTTGGTTTCTAAATACTACAAAAAGGGATCAATAACTTTTTTTGTAGTTGATGGAGAAACAGAGGCACAGAGCAGTGACCTTGTCACTGCCATCCAGCTGGCTGCCAGCCGAGCCAGAAGCAGAATTAAATTCATAGCCTATGCTTTCCTCAACCTAAAACCAGCTCAGCTTTGCCAATTTGACTTTTCACACTGCCATTCTAAAATTTGGCAGAGAAAGGTCCATGTATCCTCCACTCACCTCCCCTGTGTTTGGAGCCTATCAAATGCTAAATGAAACAGCAAAACCAGAGCAATAAAGATTTCTATCAGTGGGGACCTCCCACTGCACAAGGAATGTATTTAGTTTGACCTTCAAAAGTAAGCATTTTGCCAAAAGTCTGCCCAAGGTTTTTAGGGGTATCTGTGTTTCTTTCAAGGAGATGGTCTGTGTATCAGATGAGCCAGAATTTTTTGGGATGTGCTAATTACAGCAGCAAATTACAGCAGCTTTTTTTTTTTTTTTTTTTCGTTATTAGGCATCAGAGTAAATAAGTATAAGCCCTACATGGAGCATCTTGTTGGGGCATACAATGTATATGCTCCAGGGTGCAAATATTTTACACACCCTCCCCTTTGATTTTTTTTTTAATGGAATATGCAAATCGTGCATGTTTCAGCTGGGATTGTCTCTCTTTGATCTGACTGTTCTCCATCCTGGAATTTCTCGCAACAGGGAGAAACTGAACTGAGATGTGCAGCTAAAAGGAATTTCACCCTGCACTTTCTCCAAGCCTGTCTGGAGCAGCAAACTCACTACAGGGACCTTGGAGGGTGGCAAGAAGTTAGAAATAAAGTCTCTGCAAAAGAAAGGCCAGAAAGCACTGCTCCAGGCCATTGCAAAGGATGAGCAAAAGGGCTTGGGTACCATCCACGTGAGGATTCACCAACAAATGGGACAGCTACATGACAAAAAGCCATGATTTCCTTTGAATTGCAATACCTGTTGGCAGCATGCGGTGGTAGAGGCACTGACAGCAGGTCACGATGTGTGCAGCAGGGTGGAGAGCAGCATTTGGCTCTCCTGCCCAAGCCAAGACCTACACCAGTCAAATCCCTGTCAGCACCTGCTCTTAGAGCTGTTATATGTGTGTTATGTTAATGGCTCACTTTGCTGCCTTTGCCCAGCACACTTGGCCCCACAGGATCTTAAAAATAATTCGGGGTGTGAACTGTCCCGCGGTAGCACCTTCAGGTGTCCTGCTGAGCAGGGCAGGAGCTGCTCCATCCACAAGCACGTCACAGGAATATGGTTTTAGGGAGCCTAGTGGGGGGAAAGGTTGGGGTGAGAGCCACCTGCACCCAGCCAGGAGGGCGGGCAGGGCCGCAGAGGAGAGGTCAGCTGGAGCAAGGAGCAGTGCCTTGGCTACGCTGCCAAAACAGCTCCCGCCAGGGCTTGAATTACCGCCTTTGTGCAAACACCCGCGCGGCCACCGCCACCAGCTCCCGGCTCTGATGGAGCAGATAGGGCTGGAAGGAAAACAGAACAGCCAGAGAAAGCAACATATGGTGATACGGGTGGATTTGCTGGGTGAAACGTGCGCCTGCTCCCGCTAGAGCCAGGGGAAGTTCTGCCTCTGACCACAGCAACAGCAAAAGTGGAGCTCAGGGGGTTGGACTGGAGGGGTGTTTTGGCACACAGGGAAATGTGTGATGAAGGGATATATCCATGGCCAGGATGACCATCCACCTGTATTCTAGGATGTGCTGCAGCAAACCAAGAAAATTCAGGAATTTAAAAATTTTCAGAGATAACCATTTGAGATGTCTGCAGAAAAATCTACTTATACTGGGGAAATGAGAGAGGGAGGGAAGGAAGGAGGGAAGGAGGGGAGGAGGGAGAATGCCCTTCCTAGATTTGGAAAGCATTCCTGTTTATTTCTGCTTGCCTGTGGGGGAGAGGGAAGCTCAATGAATCACCCCAGCCACATAAAGAGCACAACTAAGATTTTACCTGAGCAAGAAGAAAGCTTTTTCATGGCTCATAAACGCTTATTGATTTGTCCTTTTCTATTTGTGTGCCTCTGCATTTCTGGGAGCACAAGTGGAAAGAAAACATCCCTGAAAACTCTCACAACACTACTAGCAGAGGTCTGACCCTCAGCCCCTTGACAGAGATGTAGCCCCTTGCCTCCAGCAAGGGATTTGGGGCATCCTCTGCTGACAAAAACAAACCAGCCCTGTCATGTGGAGTCCCTGGCCTGCAGCAGTGCCCTCCTGTGCTCCACACTGCCTCTCCCCTGCACACATTTGCCTTTCAGGCAAGTGCAGGACACTGCCAGGGGTCAGCTGGGGGGTAGCCAAGAGTTTGGCCTGCAGTGTCTTGGGGCTTATCAATGGGCTGTTGTTCAGCTTGGGATTCCTGAGCTCCTTAGTCACATCTTTGCAGGTAACTATAAATCACCTTCTGCAGAACCTGGGGTTTTGCAATACTTGGCCCTCTGCAATTTTGCCTCTTCTGCAAATAACGTGTTGCCATTTTTGCTCTGCTTCAGACAAGCCTACCCAGTTAGCTCTGGGTGCACAAAAAATTAGTTGGGCTGATTCTGCTTCCTTGCTGAAGTTATTAAGTTTTATTAAAAGCAGCTAGAAACACATTAAGTTTCTCCATGCTCTTGCTTTTCCATATAAGGAATAGTTGCCAATGGGCTGGAAAATTTGCATAAACATCAATAAAAACATCACTAAACAGGCCCAGGGAACAACTGGGATGAGAATGTATACCTGCCCAAATGTACATGTCTGGTCCAGGCCTTTCCCCTCAGGTGGACTCAGTGGTGGCTGCTGGCTGAAGCCCTCCTGCTGCTGTGACTCTGATCAGGGGTGCAGAAGCAGGTGACCTCTGGGGTCTCCCTTTCTCCCCACATCAGATCCCATCCACCTCTACGGGTGAGTCCCAGAGAGCAAACCCTGCATCCACACTCATCCTCTGTACTTTGTGCAGTCTCACAGGGCAGCAGCTTGGCTGGGAGCAGGGCTGCACAGCTAGATGTGTGTCCCAAGCGGTTTTAGCAGATGGTTTAGGAGTGCTGTGGACACAGTAGGGCTCTGCCAGGGGCAAGGGCCCTGCCACCATTCCCACATGTCCTTTGAGACCAAGGGGATGTCCTGACCAGCCATGGTGTCCAGCAGCCTTGGGTGACAGCAGTGCCACCCCATGTCTGGGGTTTGGTTCTGGGGCAGCTCCTCCAATGGCAGAGTATTCCCTCAGCTCCGAGCAAATTAGGACAGAAACAAGTGTATTGCAGACTTTAACATTTACTGCCTCATTTTTCACACAAGCTCCTTCCCTGTCTACAAATTGGCTAAAACCATGGAAAAACCCCACGCTACTGCAGCAAACCATCAGCATGGCTGTCATGTCTCTGTGCCTGGTCTGCTCTGCCCATGGGAGCAGCTGCCGCATCGGCTGCTGAGACTGCTCAGGGCTGGATTTATTCTTGAATTTATTCTTTATTACGGGGATAGTTTTGGCTTTTCCACTTTTCAGGTTCACTCACCCTCTCGTCGGTGTCTCTCCCTCTCTGAGCTCACTCAATAATGCATGACAAGGGCTCTCTCTGCCGCAGCAGCAATAATGCAGCGCGGCCCCGCTCCGTGCGGGGTCAGGTTTCTGCCGCTCGGGAATTCGACAGATGGAAACGCTGGGATTCTTTCCATGGCCCTCCTGCCTCCCAGGCCCCCAGGATAGCAGAAGATTATCGAGGGCATATCCCAGCACAGTCGCAGGCATGGGAGAGGGAGGACCTGTGGCGAGGGTGGTGGGGAGGAAGAGGGGGCATGAGTCATTATTTTAATGAAACTGGTGAAGATGAGAACCTTTCCTATGCCTGGGAAGGCAGTGCACTCCTAATCATACTGCTAATTAAATCAGTTTGGCTTCTTTAAACTGATTTTCTTCAACTCTCATGACTCAACTAATCAAAAAACTCAGACACAAGGCCCCCTCACCTCCATCCCCAAAATGATGCTGGCGTTTGCTTTCCTTTGTTTTACTTCAACACATCAGAAGCAGTCCTCTGTTCCAAGGGAGTCTGAAGATGATGTCCAATGCCTCACCCAGCAGGGATGAGGCCATTATTAGAAGCTCTTGTTCTTCTGTGAACATGAACATTGTGCTGCCATCCCTGAGTCACTGCTGCTTTTACATATCCACTTCTAGAGATGCAGGGATGGTCCTTATGATCAGGTTCTTCCCCTGTCTCTGCAGGGAATGCTGCTTTCACATCAGTCCTTTTTGTGCCAGTTGCCCCACAGGTGCCAGCCTGATGCAGTAGAGGAAGAAAGGGAATTTCTGAAACTGATCAGGTAGTAGAGCAATGTGTACCTTATTTCCCTAATCTTTGTTGACTGTGAGAACTGGGGTCTATATGTGATAGAAGACAGGACAGAAAAAGGTGGATTAGGAACAGCAAAAATGCACATGAGGTCACTGAAATAAGGAACAATCGGGAGGATGTCACAGATAAAGCTAAAAAAGATTGTAAAAGAGTTCATTTGAACAGGTTTGTCATACAAAAACAAAGCACTAATGGTAATTTTCTTTGTCATATGTCTTTATTTTTTTACATTGAGAAGTATGGATGGGAGCAACAGCATGCACAGGCCAGGGATATTGGGATTTAAGGATAAAGTGTCAACACATCCTGGAGTATGCACAGGTGAGGCCATCCTGAAACATGGGTTGGAACCACATTCATCCTTCAGCCCTGAGGCTGCTTCCCATCACCTCCCACATTCATTGACATTGAGGCATGATGGTTTCTGACTTCAGCCCCAATCCTTTCTATATGTAGAAAGACCTGGGCTTCTTTGTCCCCAGAAATCATCTTTCCTTCCAAAACCCAAAATCCCAGCTACCTTCTGGATTTCATCCCAGATTAAATAGCTGCTGGTTTCAGCAAGAGTCATCTACACAGTAACAAAAATACTCATCTTCAGTTTAGAGCAGGAAAAACATTGCAAAAGCCAGAGCTGGTTATACTTTATGGTTATGTCAGCTGGCTGAAGCAGTCTTACAAAAATAATGTTTCTGTCAGAAATGATTGCTGGGATATGGAAACACCAATGAGTCAGAAAGTGTGGAGTTTTGAGGACTGTTCCACTGCTTCTGCAGCTGCTTTCAGTGGAGGAAGGGCTGAACAGGAGCATTCAATACCAAGCAGTGCCTGCCTACCTGGGATGCCCAGTTATGGCTGAGTGAGCACATGGACAGCAGGCTGCTGCCTAGGCTGGGTGCGTTTCCTCAGCCTTCTGCAGCTGCAACCCACATTTTACCACCTAATGCTGCCCCACACAGCAACAAAGCTGCTAAACATGGGACTTAGAAACACACATAGCGTGAATCCACTTATTTTTGTCTTGGCCAGGACACTCATGATGCTCTGGCAGCTGTGGGAGCTGAGCATGCAGGAGCAGGAGCAGAGATGCTGTGGACACTGGTCTAGCTCAAGTACTCCATGGCCAGCAAAGCTGGGAGGGGAAGGAGGGTAGGTGCTCATCTTTCCCTTCCTCAGGTCCCAGGCAGTGCTTGGGGTGGCAGGGAGGATGTGTTGTGGCACAGCACGGCTGTTTCAGTGCCTCTGGCTGGAGAGGGACAGCTGGCTGCTGGCAGGGACATCAACACAGTGTCCCTCCCCTCAGCTCCAGGAGGGTATAACACGGAACATCAGGCAGCCATATCATTTGACTTTATCCCTTTATGAGGCCACTTTGTGGTCTCTGTCAATCCTGGGTGACAAGATATGTAGATGGAAGCCAGCATTTGCTCTGTGTCTCAGTTTACCTGCTCCAGCCAGGCTTAAAGTGCCTTGAGAACAGGGACAGAGACAGGTCCTGCACCAAAATATGTCACTGCTGGCTGATGCAATCCAGGCAAGAGACAAGGGGACTTAAGACAGCTCATGAAAAATATGCCATGAGACTCTCCTTTAAACCTTGCCTTCAGGCTTTTGCACTTAAAAATAACACACACACCGTTGGCCATTTATGTTTAGCTCACTGGGGCCTTTCTTTCCTGCAGGAATGCAAGGATTAGATGGTCTCCTCCGCTTGTGCAGTGACTCCAGCAGCATCCCCCAAGTGATCATGTTCTTCTCTCCTAAAGCCCGGGCTGGATTGGCAGCAGTGGTGCAACAGCAGATGCGTGAATGAGATTCCAGAGCTCCCCGTCCCATCCCGGCAGGAAGGAGGGCACTGCTGTGCAGGACAGGCTCCGGGCCAGGCTGGAGCAGGGCCTGCGAGCCAAGGGAAGGCTCCAGGAAGAATGTGGGTGACCTTCAGGTTCGTTTTGTAGGCAGCAAACCCTCCTGATTGCGATCCCCTGATTCCTGAGGGCCAGACCCAGCAGCCTGGCTGAAATGGGTGACAAGTTGCCAGCAGGTTTCAGTGCACTAAAGTGGCGATGACGGCAGGAAGTGGCTGCAGAGTTTTGCTAATCAAGGCAGTGTTAGATAGGCAGGTACTTAACAGGATGCAGTAAAATCACTGGAGTAGAGAGTGTAACACTGGCTGGAATATTGGTTGTGGCTGGGGGATGCCGGGTCTCATAAACCTCAGTTTGCCCTCAGACACGAGCTCTCTTCAATACATCAAAACAGTTTGTGGGGTAAAACAAACAACGGGTCTGCTTCTGGCTCCACTCCAGTTTCCTTGATCAAGCACTTTTTTGGTCAAGTAACAATTTTGGGGGTGGTGGAGAAGATAGAAATAAAAGAGGAGTTTTACTTGGAGACACCAAGAATGAACATCCACACAACATAAGAGCAGGTTTACATCTCAGAGCACACCTGAGATGTGGGCTCTGCATCACAGCAGAAGACAACTTGGTCACAGAGAGCAAGGCTCAGGTTTTCATCCCTTGAGGGACAAATGAGTGATGGAGCCATTCCTGAAAGGCCTGGAGGTTGTCTTGCAGATACAGGAAGGCAAATCTTGTTCAGAAGGAATTTTGTCATCAGCCACAATGAGGTTGGACCAGGTGCTGGCTGCCCTGCTGGGTGTAGATGTGCTTTCCCTGGGTGGTACCAGCCCTTTGTCCTCCCTCAGGAGAAATCCAGCCATCCAGCCAGAGGGATGTGGCAGTGGGCACTGCTGAACTCTGGGCTTTCCTTTCAGAATATAATTCACAGAGGAGCTGGGGAAGTGGTTTAAACCCAGATAATACAACACTTCCCCATCCCTCCACATCAGGTCAGGCAATCAGTGCTGCCTGTCAGAGACTGCTGAGATTGTTATGAATTTCTGTAGTAGTTTCAGGCCTTCCTAATGCCTTATTCTTGTATGAGTTCACCCATTTTGGGGTCAATCAAAACTCCTTCGCACTAGTGCCTCTTAGAACATTTCACCTCCAACAGAGGTAGGAGCTGCTGCTGTTCCTTTGGGTCACAGGTCTCTTAAGGCACTGCTTTTGGAGGCTCTGTCACAGCATCACTTCTACACATGGGGAATAACCTTCTCCAGCTCACTGGACTGCTTTGAGATAAACAGCCGTCCTCCAAACTGCTTCAGCCTCCTGTGATCTTTATGGAGCAATTTGTTATGTCATATGTAGGAGGTAGCATGGGACACCAGGGCAGTGGTCCTTAAAATGTGCTCATTGGAGAAGGAGCACTTTGCAAAGGTGAACTTGAGGTGAGAGGAACACATAGCTCAGATGTCAAATGCCATGCTGAAGAAGTGTTCGGTGATGAAATAAAGATTGGTAAACTCTGTTGTGGTGGCTGGTTTGAGAGATCAGGTATCACCTTCAGGCTGACTCTAAAAACGTGGAGAATCTGAAGGCACGGAAAGAGAAAAGTGGTAGATGATCATTCACACCAATCTAATAATGCTGGAAATAATTTGAAACAAATTAGAGGTGGAAAATAAAGAGTCAAATAATTAAGAAATAAAGGTAGGAAGGAACAATCTGAAGGTATTGCTAATTTTTCTTGTCCTGTATGAGAGAAAAATTTTCTTTATGGATAATTGGACTCTCCAGCCAAGTAAGAATGTGTAATTGTAATTCCTGTGGAGAAGAAATTGTTGGTTGTCATCATTAGTGATAATATATTAGTACTGGATGTTCTGATGAGGGCCCTCTGTGGTCAAGTAAACATGCCTGCAAGGCTTAGCAATAGTCCCTTCCTTTAAGAGAGCACTTAATTACATCTAGAGAGACCTATTGCACCTTCAAACGTGATAAATTACCATTGCTAAGCTTCTGATACTGGAGTTGCCTATCTGCTGAGCAGTGGTAGGGATCAGGAGACTCGGCAGGTGGTTCCTCAGAAAAGTAGAAATCACTGCCACCATCTGAGTCTATCCTTAATGTGTTTTATTTCCACACACATCCTCATCTCCTGGGACTGCGCTGGCTAAACAACACACATGAATTTCTCCTCTTCTGACCTCCCATCACCTTGCCAAGGTTCAATTCCCAAGAGACAAAACACCAGGAGCATGTCTACCGCAATTGTTGAGCCAGCTCTCAGGATGAAAGGAGGCAGCTCACCCAGCAGGTGTTCTCAGGACTAAGCAACCCATGAGGATTCTTGAAAAAGCCTGTGTTCAACCACTTCGCCTCAGGACAGCTGCAGAGGTATTTACCAGAGAACTTTCACTGCTTCTGGGGGAAGAGATTGTCTCTGCCCCATGAGTCCCTTGCAGAAGTTGGCCTGAAGAACAGCAGGAACCCCTGATGATCCCTCTGTATTTATGCAAATTAGCTCTTAATGGGGAAAAAAATAACTTCAGAGTGTTTTTTCTGGTCACCTTGCTGCCTTGCAAAGTTTTACCCAGTGGTCCCTATTAAAACAATCCTGGGGAGTCATTGGGGTGGCACTGTTCAGGCCAGCCAGGAAGATTTCAGAGGAGCAAACCAGCTCTCCTGATGCAAATGAGCCCTCTGAGATGGCTGGAAACTCTTTCTTGTGAGCTTTGCTAAATGCCTTGGTCTAATGGGCCCTTGTGTGCTCCTTTGTCCTGGCTGCATGTGCTGGATGCACACCCTGGCATGAGGTGATGCTGTTGGTCCAGGCTGCAGGGTGGGCACCCAAATTAAATCAGCACAGACTCAGAGCCTGTGAAGTTCATGAACCACTTTCAGCTGTGCACCAGATCACACTGGAATGGGTCTTGCCTGGGCTGCATTTGCCTTGGTTTCATAAAGCAATGAAGTCATTAAAGTTGGGAAAAACTTTTGAGATCATCAAGTTCAACCATTAATCCAGCACTGCCAAGCCGACCACTAAAATGTCCCCAGCTGCCACATCTGCATGTCTTTTTAATTTCTTCAGAGATGATGACTCCACTGCTTCCCTGGGCAGCCTGTTCCAGAGCTTGACCACCCTTTTAGTGAAGAAATTTTCCCTAATATCCAATCTAAACCTCCCCTGTGCAACTTTGAGACCATGTCCTCTCACCCTAACCCTTGTCAAATGGGAGAGGAGACTCTCCCCCCATGTGCAACCTTTCAGGTGTTTGTAGAGAGCAATATGATCCCCCTTTAGCCATCTTTTCTTCAGACTGAACAATTCCAGATTCCTCAGCTGCTCCTCATCAGACTGGTGCTCCGAGTTTCCCACTGGCTTAGCCCTGATGGCTTCACTGCCATGTAAACAGGATAGAGATTCCATGGTTAGTGTTTGTGTGCTTACATTAGGGCTTGAATATACAACAGTGGCACAACAGGTCTGCTCCAAAAATGAGAGCTTTTTCATTTGAGTAACTGTATGGAAAAGACCAGAGAGGCACAGTCCTGAGAAGGTCTGGAGCTCTCTGCTTCAGGCTGCTGCTGGGAAAGCAGCTGAGCACGCCTGTGATCATTTAAAAGGAGAGTGATGATTTCCCTCAAGGACCGAAGGGAAATCATCAGGTGAAACCCTGTGAGTGAGGTCCTAATTCACCAAAGCCTTTCTCCACAGGTCAGGGTATGGTCTACCCTAAAATACCAATATCAGCCTGATAATGATGTGTCAAATATTGAGTAAGAGCATTTTCCCAGCTCAATGCCCATGCAAATGGACAGTCCCATGAGAAAACATCACTGAGAACTCCCCAGCCTTACTTGTCCTGAGACAGCAGGGACTGCAGTGTCAGAGCTTGATCCAGTTTGCCTGACAGGCTTTATTCCCCTGGCAGCCAAGCCAACAAAGCCCACAGCACACAAAGTTGCAGAGAGCTTTTCTGGACTAGGTGGTCAGGCCATAGCAGTTTGGAGCTACTCGGGGCGTGCTGGACCACCCCAATGGTGCAGCCATGGCATCCCTGGAGGAGCTGGAGAGAGCTGAAGGAGGGAAGGACATCTGCATTGCTGTGAGCCTCAGCTCCCCTGCGGCACCCAGCTGCAAACTGCCGCCAGGCAAAGAGAAACTGTTCCTGTGTAATCTTAGTTGCTTTTTGTCATACTTTCCACATTGGTTCACATCCTGTTCTCTTTTCACTGTAGCTCCCCTCTCCCTGTCTCTTCCAAGCCTGATGCCCTGCCAGGATATTTCCGTTGGAAATCTCCCTGCCTGAGTCCCTGAGGCTGCACCGTGCCCGGGATGAGGGTACACAGTGAGGTTTATTTGCCACAGGGCATCAGGGCTGGCGGCTCTGGTTTGCTCCTGCTTGCCTGCACATTCCCGCCTGGGATAACAGTATTGTCTCAAGGAGCGGCTGGCGTGGGTAGGGGAGCAGGGAACTTGTTTGGTCATGCTGTAATCAGAGCAGGAACTCTCTTATCTGCTCTTATCACGCAGTGCTGCAGTGCAGCTTCCCTAACACAGCGGATCCCCCACGACCCTGCCTGCCTGGGACCAGGGACTCCAGCACAGCATCACTGCTCAGAAACGGATCAGGCTGTCCTCCCTGTGCTGACAGCCGTGTTCTGCTTCCCTCAGGATCCCATAAAAGCTTGGAAAGAAGGGAGAAGTGCAGAGGAAAACCTGTGCATTCATTGCAGCTCCAAATCTGAGGTCAGCTGCTCCCTTCAAGCAGCATTGCATACAAAAACTGGACCTGACCTTGTTGGAAGCCTCAGGGATGGGGGTTTGGCTGCCCATGAGCCTGCCCAGGGAGCATCAAAATGCCTTGGCAAGGGACAGTTAAGAGAGCAGCCATGGGCCAGGATCAGCCTGTGTTGCCTTATCCTACAGCCAGCCTTCCTGTGCTCATGTCATCTGCTTAGGAGTGAGCTTGGAGAAAGCTGAGCCAAAGTTTTGGACTGTTTGATGGATCCAAGACAAGATACAAATTTCATCACTGTCTTTTTCACCCCTCCAAATCCTGCCTGGTGCTGCCTGCCCAATTTCTGATCAGTAGTGAAGGCAAGTGCCAGGTCTGCTCTGCACTGCAGCTTTTGTCACAGAGCGTGGCCTGTTCCAGGCAGTGGCAACCAGGAGCAGCTAATTACCCCTGTCCATATTTAAATAATTGCTATGCAAAACAGAAGCACAGCAGGCTGGTTAATGCATGCCCTGCTCTGTGGCCAGTTGTCTCCTGGTGCTCCTGGGCAGACAGGGTTTGGTGGTGCTTCACCTGGACCTCTCCTTTCCCATATGGAGAGGTTGTGAAGGTGGAAACTCCCACTCTGAGATATGCCCTGTCAGCTCCAAGCAAGTGTGACATGATGATGCAAGAAAATGAAACGAGAGTGGGAATTTCTGATGGCATTTGAGCAGAAGGAGGTTGGTCTTTAGAAACTCTGGGTTCAGGCTTGTTTCTGTACTGTCTCTTCAGAGGAGATGTTTCCAGATTTTTCCAAGCCTCTTAGAAAAATAGCTGTTGAGCTCAGCAAATGTATTTCAGTGTTTTGCCTCAGACTTTCTCACTGTGAAAATACTGTGATATTAAAAAATAGAGGGACAAGCCAGCAGTTGCAAGCTTTATGCTGGGTCAAAGTATGGACCAACTGACCCAGGACTGTTGCTCTCATAGCACCAATTGAATCTTCCTCCCTTTGGTAGCCCTGGGGCTGTTGTGGCTGACAGCTTCTTTATGGATCTCCCCCAAATCCAAGAACAAACAGAGTTTTTCATCATGTGAGGACAGCTGTGATTTATTGCAGAATAATCTATTGAAAAAGGGTAGAAGAACTGTCAGGACACGGAGGGGGGGGTCACAGTGTCTGGGACAGGCACTGAAAATAAATGGGGCAGGAGGTTTTAGTGCAGAGCTGGGACATTGAAACAGTGTAGATGCAAGAATAAGCCTTGGGTTCAGCAAAGCAAGCTGCTGGCTTCAGATTTGGGCTGCAGGATCGAACCCAGTAAATCAAGCAAAACATTGCAGAGGAGCAAGAAAAAACTGTCATGGAAAGGAAAGCACCACTCATGTTTGCTTTCCACTCAGTGTACTGCAAGGAGCATCAACAGCTAAGCTGCATCTCATGGGCTGGTCCTGCATCTGAGGCATTGCCAGCATCCACAGGTCCAAATTGTCTATTATGTGACAAGGAGTCACAGCAGCTCTTCCCCTGATGGAAGCTCTCTGTTTGCTCTTGGATTTAGGGGTAGAGGCACGCTGGGGGCTGGCCAGGCTGAGACTGGATGTGTTTGCACATTCCCTCCCCTTGTAGGATTGAATCCCTGTCAGCCCAGTGATGGATGCACTGCTGAGCCAGTGTATCTGATACCCACAATCATTAACTGTTGGAGGGTCAGGGGTTGGAGGGCCAAACACCAGCCCTGCTCCAGCTTTTATAAGATTCCTTTGTGGCATTGTGTGTGAGCACAAGCTGAGTGGGCAGGGAAAGCCACTGCCAGGCCCTGCTGAGCCACAGGGGGACACGGTGATCAAGGGCCAAGCTGTTTGCACAAGGATGGGGAGAAAATTGCAGGGCCTGGGTCGCTCAGGCACTGGATCTGCCCTGTCTTTGGGAATGAATGCAGGTTTTCCCCCCACTCACATCTTCATTTGCCTTTCCTTTCTGCAGAAGGAGAGAGGGCACTGTGGTTGAACTGGCTTCCACTCACCTTCTTCTCTTTCCTCCCCCTCCTCCCTCCCTGGAGAAGGTCATTTGGGGGTCTCTCTCCTCGTTTCATCAAGGCCTCTCTGCAATGTCTTTCTCTCACCCACATGCCCAGGATCCTTTCTGGAGAGCTGCCCTCCATTGACTTACATCAATGCACAAGCACGTGCAGATCCCAGGGAGGCTGTTACTTTCCCAGGCAAATGTCTCCAAGTGTTAAAAAAATAATCAGCTGCAAGCTGGGATGCTCCTATTCATCCTGGAGGGCAAACTGCAGTGGAAAGAAAGGGATGTGGCTGTCCTCTGGCTCTTTATGGAGGGTCTGTTTCTTAAGAGGCTATTGAACCACATTCAATGCACCACTGAGGCATCTAAGAAGGGATTTAGGGACTTAAAATTTGCCTGTGGGCACCAATACACATTTTGTGAGCAAATGGCTGGGATCCTGAAAAGGTTATCAGGCTGACAAAAGAGGGGAAAGAAGCAATCAACTCACATTGGGGCAGAAAAGAGAGAATGAGAATTTGACAAAATATGGCAGCAAGATGCTCAGGTGGGCCCAAGACTGAGAGAAAAAACCCTGTGATGAAATTCCAGAGCAGAGACATGTGCTGCCCAGCAGCTTTGGGAAATACACTGGAAAAAGTGTGGAGGGAAAATGTGTGATATTAAGTACATCCACTTCAGTGACTAAAAATACCTTTGCTCATTCTTCAGTGTCACAAGAAGACATTTTTGTCATAGCTTATTTAGACAGCTGCCTGCAAATAATCAGGTTGAGTCCTATTCTGTCAGTAACATAAAAAAAAAAAAAAGAAAAAAAGGAAAGGAAAAGAAAATGCCATTCCTGAAATAAATTCAAACTTTCTGTGGGAACATGTAGCTTTCAACTAAAAGCAACTTTGCAGGAAGTTACACTGGCACTTTCTTGCCAAGGTCAAGATATTCTCTCAGTCTTTTCTAAGAGCCACCTTCTTTTCTTTTTCTTTTTTATTTTATACAACTTTTCATTAATTTTTAATGCATATTCTATTACAAACAGCAGTGTACTTCAGAAAACACTAAGCCTGGAATAAGGAGCATTGATTGTATTGATGGAAAATGTTCCTCTGACATCTGAAATCCCACTTGTACCTTTCCAAGGAGATTTCTAGATTTTTAATATTACGTGTTGGTTTGGAAACAATATTTCAAACTCAGATTGCAAAATCACATAAATTTGTGTCCCTCTACATGGTCAGAGAAGGAAATTCTCATTCTGTGTAATTTTAGTCATTTCTCCCACAGTGCCAGGCAGAGGGACAAGGAGTGGCAGAGCTGGCAGGAAGCCACTTGTGGGCTGTGAGGAATGGGAAAGCCTGTGAGAAAAAAACCAAACATCAACAACCCCCAATTGTGGGCATTCTGAAACTAAAAAGCCACAGGTATCCAAACTGAGGACACAGGGCTCTTGTGCTTGCTGCAAATGCATCAACACCCACGTGACTTATCATCAATATGATTGCAGAGAGATTTCCCAGGGGAAAACGTGTGAGAAGAGTGGGAGGCAGCAGGGTGCAGAGACCCTGTGAGCATCCCTTGGTGAGGGGGTGCTGCAGGCAGCACCTTCTCCTTCTCTCCAAGCAGTGCCCCAGGCTTCTTTGTGATCTGGGCTCTGGCTCACAGGGCTGTGCCACAGACCTGTGGCTGTATTAACCCTGCTGCTTGGTGACCTTTGACAGGAGACAACCTGGCTGCAGTCCCTGGGGAGGTG
>VZTB01016565.1:8903-74313 GCA_013397245.1 Thryothorus ludovicianus
AATGGGGGGGGTCCTGGGTGTGACTTAGCCTGCTGAATGACACCCCAAGCAGCAAATCACCCCGGGGGGGATAGGGAGGTTCCCCAGCAGCAGCCTATCCCTCGACCCCCTCCAGAGAACTTTCCAGACTCTGGGAAGGGTCTCAAAGTGACAGATGTGCCACCAGGGAGGGGAAAGAACAGGGGAAGATGAAAGGGGAGAGAATATGAGGGTACACAGAACAAACCAGGTAATGAAAACATTATAAAACAATTCAATTAACAACAATCTTTTAAAACAGACCACTACACCCAATGAGGCCATATTCAAAGTCCATCTGATGGATGTAAATCCTGCTCCAGCCTTCAGCAAATGGATGCAAGCCCCACAGGACCTGAGCACCACTGAAGGTGCCTGAGGCTGTCAGGCATTTTTAACTCGATAGCAACAGCCAGACCAAGGGAATGCCTTCTGGAGGAGCAAAGCAGAGCTTGTCACTCTCATCCCTCTGAAGAGCCAGGGGAGTTCATGGTCAGGTCTTTTGAATTTAGATTGCAAAAAACCATCATTCAAGAATGTAAGTTTGCTTGTCCACCTCATATTCTTAGCACCCACGAGGAAGAAAAGCTCTCAATCTCTTTACCTTGAGATACAGTTCGACAGCCTTTATCCTCCCCACCAGCTGAAGCTCTGACAGAAGAGACATCCCCTACATCCATAAATGCTCCTGGCATGAGGAACAGCAGGGCAGAAATAGGTACCACCATGTCAGGTGGAGTGACACAAGTTTCTGCTTCAGTATGAAGACATTGGAGGAGGCAAATGTTCCTGGAGGCATGAGTGGGTCACAGGGTGACAATAAGCCCTGAATGTGATACAGGAGAAAGCATTCCTGTGTGTCATGCAAAAAAAGCTACCATTATGTAAAGCCCAGGTGGGAGCTTGCCTGTACCACTATGGACTTTTCTAATTCCTCCAGTGTTTTTCAAGAGGACCTCACCATAAACAGTGTACTAGCAAATGCCACTTGGTGCACAGTTGAGGAATGGTGAGGAAATCCTGCATGCTCTCTGCATCTCTGCAAAGATCATGCTGAGTGAATCAAACTCCTTCCTTTCATGTCTGACCCTGTGTGGTAGGTTTATTTTCATTGTGAGATAGGATTAAAAAGGAAAGAAGACAAAGCAGATTTAAACTTGAAAACACACAAGAAAAAAACTTTATTAACAAAGCTAAAAGAAGAAAATTATAATAATGAGAAAATCAGAACTAAATTCCAGATAACCTTTCCCTTTTTTTTTGACAATGCAAAGATAAAACCCATGACTTTTAGTCAGTTTATTACTCTTAAAAAAAAAAAACAGTTTTAACTTCAATTCACCTGAGGAGAAGAGTTTCTCTTGTTATGCTATGGGGACTTTCCTTACAAGAAAAAAACACAGATTTTCTTGTAGCTTTGCCACAAATGAAAACAACTGCCTGGGAAGAAAATTATTTTCTGCATGAGAAAGGAACATTTCTCTAGTTATAGACTGCATTACTAATTAGGGTATTATTTTAAGAATGAGCTACTTTAGTATACAACAAGTTTCTTATTTATCTCTAAGAACAAAGGTCTCTTTACTATCTTCTTCATTTATCTCATTCCTCTACATTTCTCCTTAAATCACAGTAATATTCCTTTGTTTCAACTACCAATATTTCAATTCACAGTTGTACCTAAAATTGCTACTTTCCCCCAACACATTTCATGCATCACAGAGAAAATAATACAAAGTCTAGTATCTTTATCATAGCTTTACAAAAGAATTTAAATTTAAGTTCAAAATATTCTCTTCAGTCCTTCCACCCAAAATCAAACTTTTTCCTTACTGACTTTAAAGGTTAAGTTTTATCATCGATTGAAACAGTTTTTACAGAGTCTCATAATGCTGAAAGGTTATCCCAATCCAGATTTGCACTGTAAAGAAGAACTTGCTGGGTTCCCCCGGTGCCACGTGGTTCTTACCAGCATCAAGTTAGCTTTGCCTGGTAGAAATACTGGAACTGGAGGAAAAAAAAAAAACTGCACCTGGTGTTTTTGCCTCTTTCTCACCTGCAGTAAAGTTAGTTCAAAGCAGTTGAGTAGACAGGGTTCACTGTGAGTTATAGGAGAGAATCTGTAGCTGCCGGTACCATTCTTCTGGCTGCTCCACGTGTTTGCTTCAATCTCCCAGCCACGTGGTGGTTCCTTTGTTTCAAAGTTGCTTTTAGTTCGGAGTCCTTTCTGGCTCCGAAAAGCCCGGTGAGTTCCTCGGCAACCAGCAGTTTTCTCACCACCCCTCCGGGAAAGAAAGTTTCAGTCAAGCCAAAGAAATCAAATCAGCCCAGGTCCAGCCATTCCGGGCAGGGCCGGCCCCAGGCCCAGCCGGGCCCGGGCCCCGCCACCACCCTCTGTGGCCTGAAGCGAAGTGAAGGTGCCCCGTCCTCCGGTTTTTTCTTTGTTTCAAAGAATGTGTCTTTACAAAAAAACGCAGCAACCTCATTGGTTGAAACGAACAGCGCCACCTCACGACACCCTGTCATAATGAAATGAATGTATTTGGTATCAATTCCCTTACTTACATAGTCTGAATATACATACAAATTTTGTAAGAAATGTACAAAATGACAGTAATAATACCTTCCTTATTCTTTCAGTACTCAAGATACCAAATTCTAAAGGAATAAGATATTTGCTAGTGTTTAAAATGAGATATAAATATCTTCCCACAAAGTGAGGTAGGCAAATAATTCTCAGAAATGTTAAAGTCATAAATGAACTGTGAAGTGCATTAGGGTGGATTGGCTGGCTGTCAGGTGCCACCAAGCCTTGAGCCACCCTATCACTTCTCCTCTGCAAAAGAACAGGGGAAGAAAATACAATTAAAGGCTCTAGGGTTGAGATAAGGACAGGAAGACCACTCAGCACCAGTGTTCTCTGTTTCACTAGTTCATTTTTAATAAAAACAACATACTGCACTTCTTAGAGCAACAAAGACCCTCTCAATCTACTTGTAACTGCTTTACTAAACTTTACACCTAATTATAGTAAATTATAAAGGAGACCCACATTACTTCTGCACAAACGGTCATGGATCATGACCCTTCACCTTTTACATGGCTGAAACAGTTTCAGGCCCTGTAAAAATCTTTCCAGCTATGACCAGCACCTCTAGAACCCTAAATCAACAAGCCGTTCCTGTATGAACACAGAGTTCAGCACTATTAGATGTTCTCAGGGTTTTAGTTGCTTTATTAAAACATTGGCTTTAGTTATTTGGGCTGGGTTTTTTAAATGCCTATAGATTCCCAAGGAGTGCATTCCAACACATTAAAATATATTATAGTATTGCAATATTTGTAGTAGCACTTATTAAAATTGTGTTCAGGGAGTTGGGATCATAAATCCTCCTGGTCTGCATCCATACCCGAGCTGGAGTATGTTTATGTTTGATAGATGGGCTGTAAAATGTGGGCATATTCTCACATGTGAAGTGTGAATAGTTTCTCCACTTATTTTATTACAGTTGATGTTATGTGGGGCCTGGGACAAATCTTGTGTTCCAGACAGAACTGACAGAAGGGGAAATGATGGTGAAAAGAGGGTGCATTGTCAGAGCCCCTGAATAAACATCAATTAGGTCTTTCAATTTATTTTCTTAGACTATTGGAGTTTGGTGCAATATTACCAGGAGGTTGTGCCTGTGCTGGCTGGCCCTCACTGTTTTTCTATGCGGTGTTTTCACCCCAGTGGTAACACAGGCTACCAGGATGTTGCAGCTGAGGGCTTGGAGACAAGTCCAGGCATGTAGAAGCTCAGGTTTACCTTCCATTGAGAGGCTTCAAGGTGAGGGTGAAGGAAAGGAGCAAAGGAGCCGATTCTGATGGAGGGTTTTGATTCAGAGTTTTATTCCTGGCCCAAGGGCCTCTGAGTCCAGTAACTGCTCCAACAGAAAACCTACCACATGGCAGGCTAGCTCTTTTAACCAGGGGAGAGGGGCAGGGAAAGAACACAGGTGACCACCAACCAGGTGCAGGGGTAAGTCCTAAAGGACAGAGGACACTTGGATGGTCTAATGTCTTTCCAGGGGTGGAAAGCCTCTTTTGAATTCTGCCAATCACTCAACACCCTTCTGGAATTCCAGAGTTTTCAGGCAGCACTCATCAGGGTTCAGGATGTGGAAAGGAGGAATGATTCACAAACCTGGCAGGGAGTCATCTGGTTGAAACCTGGGGTATACTGAGATGCACCGCAACATTGGACTTTGAATAAAACTGTTTTAAAAACCATTCTTAATATCCATGTGTTCCTTGTTGTAGCTGCTACACTATTTCAATACCAAGAGCTTCCCAGTGCCGAACCCCATTCTGAAGGGCTGAAAAGATGCATAAAAAAGTGCTTGGTTAAACCCTACCAAAACACCCAAGAAATAGAATCAGGAAGATATGAGAAAAGTTAGGCTTGAAAAAAAGTGCAAAATGTACTATGCTGTCTGTGCTAGAAATTTGCACTCTAATGCTACTTCTCTAAGCTAGAGAAAAGTGCAAGTGATGGCTAGTTGGAGCTTTTCATCTCAAACTACTGCCCCTTCTGTAAGGCCAAGCTTTCATTTTTACACAAGGGCCTCTCCCAGGACCATGGTTGGTTAATCTCTCTGAAGTTAAGTGACATTGTTAATAAACATTAAAATCCTTCACTGTCTTACCAAAAAAAGGAAGACAAACAATGCTATAACATGAAATGATGATATACTACTCATGCCTCAATCAGGAAGGCACTGGAGGGAAATCTCACTGTCTGCAAATTGCTTGCAAACATGTTGTTCAACCTTACCAAAATCAAGTGTGCTGTATTTTGGCTGAAATAGCCAAGCACAGAGAAGTGAGTAAGGCAAAACTACTCTTTATTAAAGCAAATCACAGTAAGAGACCATTATCCTTCACAATCAGATACGGAAAACACACCACAATTTAAGAATGCTCTGCACTTTTCAGAAAGGAAGTTGCAGTAAGCAAAAGCCAGATATTTTAGAGTAACAGCACTTCTTCTGTCAAATTTCAAGGGGCAGATTTAAATGGGGCTATCAGAAGGGTATGTGGCAGAAAAGATTCATGAATTGTGAGGGGAGCTGATGCTTTGGGAACAGGTGATAACAAGGAAGGTAGCATAGGCAAGAGAGGATGGCTTTCAGGTTGAACCTACATTTTCTTCATTTCACGTGAAAAACACTAGGACTTTATATGTTTCTCTCTTATTTCCTCATCTAAGTTCACTTGAAGTAAAGAGTATATTTGCAAATATCCTATAGCCTTTATTTACTACTAAATATTTAGACAATGATAGCACTGCCAGAAAATGTGGATGTGAAGGACACATAAATAGCCCTACATACAAGCCTTGCGGATAAGGTGTGGGAGAGGCTGTGCACCCAGGTGCACAACACCCTTCTTTTACATGTGCTCGGACTCAGCCTGTTAACAATTATAAGGATCAGTGATAGAGAGGACTGTTATTTGCAGTAGTGGGACTGGGACTTCCAGGTCCTAGCCAAAGCACCAGCTGTAATTCCAGCTGCTAATGTCTCTGTGCTCAGGTGGAGGCCAGTGATGAGTGGTGTCCCTCAGGGTTCTGTCATGGGACTGCTGCTTTTTAATAAGAAAAGGATATAGTCTCATGCTATGCCAAGGGAGGGTCAGGTTGGACATCAGGAAGAGTTGTCAAGCTTTGGAATGGGCTGCCCAGGGAGGCAGTGGAGTCATCATCCCTGGAGGTGTTTGAGAAATGACTGGACATGTTCCTCAGTGCTATGATCTCATTGACAAGGTGATAAGTTAGAGGTTGGACTCAACAATCTTGGAGGTTCTCTCCAGCCAAAGCGATTCTGTGATTCTGTAATATCTTTGCCAATGACACAATGAGATTGAGTACACTCTCAGGAAGTTTACAGATAACACAAAGCTGAGCAGTACAGATGGCACAATAGATGGGATGCCATACAGGGAGGCCTGGAAAAGATTAAGAAGTGGGCCCATGAGAACCTCATGAAGTTCAGCAAGGTCAAGTGCAGTGTTCATCACCTGCATCAGGGAAATCCCAGAAGTGAGTCTAAACTGGGAGAAGAATTTACTGAGAACAGCCCTGGAGAAAAGGACTTGGGAGTGCTGAACATGAGCCAATGGTGTGTGCTTATAAGCCAGAAGTCCAGTGGTATCCTGGGCTGCATTAAAACAAGGATGCCCAGCAAATCAAGGAAGATGATTGTCCCCCTCTACTCTGCCTTCATGAGACCCCACCTGGAATGCTGCATCCGGGTCTGGAGCTCTCAGTAAAAGAAGGATGTAGACCTGTAGGAGCACATCCAGAGGAGGCCACAAACATGATCAGAGGTATGATGCACCTCTCCTATGAAAACTAAGGCTAAGAGAGCTGGAGTTATTCAGCATGAAGATGAGAATGTTCTGAAGAGAGTTCATTGCATCTTTCCAGTACTTCAAGGGGCCACAAGCCCCAATACTCCAAGGGGCTTACAAAAAACAGGGAGGACAGATAGTAATAGGAAAAGGGGGAAATTGTTTTAAACTAGAAGAGGAGAGATTTAAATAAGATATTAGGAAGAAAACCTTTACCATGAGTGGTGAGACACTAGAACAATGGTGAGATTGTCCAAAGAAGCTGTGGATGCTCCCTGAAAGTGCTCAAAAACAGATTGGATGGGATCCTGAACAATCTGGTCTCATGAGTGACATCCCTTCCCTTAGTAGGGACTTAGAACTAGATGATCCTTAAAGTCCCTTCCAACCCAAGCCATTCCAGGATTCTATGTTGTAAACACAACATAGGTAGGCATGATGGGTGAGGGAGAAGAATGTACAGAACAGCACAGAAAATCAAAATGATTTTATAAAGTCATGAATCACAGAAGTCAGCAGCAAGAACTGGGAATAAAAAGCAGCCCAGAATCCCATTATCTTCTATCTGTAGCCCCTGTTGATGTGCCCTCAGAAGGTGGTGTGATAGGTTATGTCTGTGTTAAACTGGCAAATCTATGTCATGTTCTACTGAACACATGTCCAAACATAACAGAAACATAAACATACTAAATTATGTGTCAGAGAACAAATCTGCCCAGAAAAGATGCTTGATATTCCGATGAAGAACTTCAACTGAGAACCTATTGAGGCAGCAGTCTGTAGCTATAAACTTTGAAGGATTACACTCCTGAATCCTGTAGGAAAATGGTTTTCCATAGAGGAAATGCCAGTATGAACACTTGTGAATGCAGTGCTTGGCAGAAACTATTCCAGTATATGTTGCTGCTTGTAGTACTCCCAAGCAAAGGAGACAAGCAGGAGACAGAACATAGTAGCCCCGCTACCTTCATAAATTTCAGACTCACTCCAGAGAAAGATGGAACTAGGAGCTTTCTGCCTCCATGGGTATTCCAGAGGCACTTCAATACACTAGGAGCATAATGGTTCTGATTACATTAACTCTTGTGATAAGTATCTCTCTCATTTAGTATGGTACCATTAAGCAGGGAGTTCTGTGCACCCATAACCTCAGATGGCCCCTGATAGTGGTGGCTGGGGTGCTCAAGAGCTCTGAGTCTCTGGTCCAAAGTGGACAAAAACAAGCCTGGAGGATCTGTTTTGCCAAGTGAGATGTGCCATAGAGAGTCAGAGCCAGAAAGAGTCTCTTTGCAGTCACATAAGCTATGAGGTGTGTCAGATTTCCCATATGATCAGCTCCTAACAGGCTGGTGGGATCAACTCAGATAAACTCTGCAAACCTATAACAAGTTTGTTACTGAAAAATTTTGTCGGAACGTGGAAAACAATTTCTTACTCATTTCTTTGGCAACTGATCTGCCAGTACAATGTGGTCAGTGCCCAGGCTAAGCCACCACTGTCGCAATTGAGCCTGAGCTGAAAGAACAAAACTTCCTCTCCTTTCTTGAAGGTAGAGAGAAGCAAGGGCTGACCTTTAAGAAGTTTTGCCTCACTGGTGTCTACTAACAGCAAGAAAAGCAAAACAAGCCAAAATTTATTTGAAGCCTGTGGATGGAAATCTGCCAGGTATGCACAGACAGCTTGGGTTTGTAGAGGGGGAAGGTAGGTTATATACACAGGTGAAGATAAAAACCCTGGAATTTCAGTGATTAAATGGAATGTGAAGTCAGCATTAATGGAACTTTTGATTCAGATCCCAAATTTTAGTGTTGTGATAGTACTCTCTGATCAGAGATAAGAGCAGTGAAAGTAAAGACAGGAACAGATGGTTTGGGTTAGGGTCAGATTTAACTTTCTTCCTCCAAAATAGTTTCTCATACATTACACTTAGACCTGAAGCTCCATATTTTTCCTCATGCTTTCACTTGCTATATTTACTTAGACTTGGCTATTTTCTCTTCTATGTAATTTCCTGAAGCAAGACATAGCAAACTTGTGGCTACTCCATGTAATCTCAAGTTTCATGTATTTCAACACCCATAAATTGTCCAAGTAAGTTTATTTATCTTCCAGAACCATCATTCTTCCCTGTCTTTGCCATCTCACTATCAACTAAAAATTTAGCAACCCTCCCAGTCACATATATGTGAAAAGCTCACATCTCTTCTCTTTTTCACCTGCATAGGGCCTGTAACATAAGCATATTTACTGCATATTGTATCTTCCTGATATTCCTTCTGTAATACTAAAATCTGATTTCCTCAAGGCCATTCACCTATCCAGACCTTTACCAATTTCTGTCCTGACAGGCACAACTTTCTTCTCAATTACCTGGGTGACGTTCATGTAAAACAGAATTGGAAACTTTACCTTCTTTGCTTGTATTTGCCTAAATACAATCACTGTCTTCTGACACAATCAGTGACTGCCCTTTTTTTCATATCATCTTCAATCTCTCAGTCTTGATCTTCAAAGTGTAGGTAACAGCTCTCCCAGTTACCTATACTTGGTTGCTGTCATCCTTTAACTGCCTCCATTCTCAATTATGGATCTTAAACCATCCTGATTTTCATGTATAAAAAGCATACGTGTTTGTGCGTGTCTCTCTCCAATTCTAGATATACACAGATTACACTACTATCTTGATCACATACACCTGAACAGATGTTCCCACACTTTCAAACTGAAAAAATGGAAATAGGCCTCATTATTCCCTCTTAATTATTATTTTCACATTATTTTTGCAATTACTATATTAACGCAGATCACATTTTCTTCCAAAGTATGTCAAAGAGAAACTTACCCTTTTTCTGACAGGACAATATCTTCTGAGAAATATCCGTGGCACAGAGCCTTAGTGTGTTAGAGTCTGACAGAGTTCCTAGGGCCAGTCTGCACATACAAGTGACTGCTTGTGTACCTATTTGTTGTTCAGCTGTGAGACCTGGTAAAACTAAGAACTGCTTGACTTGCCAAGGGAGGCATTTGCTTTGAAGAGTATCTTCCACATAGAGGTTATGGTCCATTTTTATGACAACATCTAGTTAGGTCAGTGGTTGATAAACTGCAATATGCTGGGATCTGCTTCCTCCTGCTGCTTCTCTAAGGCTACCCAAGCCTCAGAATATTTCCTGAAATTAACTGCTTTTAGGAGTTCCTGCAGAATATAACCTTCATGTTACATTACTTAGAGCGAGATTCAGCCTCCACTGTGTTAAGTCATGTCAATTAATTGACATTTATCTACTCCTTGCCTCTCCCCATCAACTGCCTTTCTCCTCCTTCCTTCTCCCACTCCTTTTCCCTAATCAACCCCTCATGTACTTTGGTTTGTTCAGAGTGAGCCTTCCTTCCTGCGTCAAGTCAGAGAATAGACACAGGCTTCATCAAAACAGGGAAAAAGGTATTATTATATAATAATACTTAGCTTTTTTAAGAGTGTGTAATGCTCAAAACTGCCCAAGGATGAATTGTTTCATATAACACAGAGCAGGAAATGATTTATAAATGGAGAAACAGAGGTAGAAACGTAATCGGAGTTGTGTGAGGTCTCACTGAGAGATCATGGCAGGGTCAGAAGCCTCCTAACTCCAGACTTCTAACTCTTTGCTCATTTTCTAGAATGTACTATGTTTTATGTGTTTCTTTCGTTCCCCAAATTACTAACTGGTCTGCATTAGAACTCCTTCTATCTTCATTCAGCATACAAAAAGCTGAATTGTGCAGGCATGCACTGCACATCACATGGTTAAAGGAGAAATTGGTTCCTTGTTTCCAAGGCAGAGCTCACAAGGACCCCAAAGCCCAGGCTGGCACTGATACTGCCACAGTGTTGGTTCCACAGGAGCTGAAGCTCTACTATGTGCCCAGAAAGGCTGCACCCAGGCTTTCAGAGCACCTCCTGGTGAGCTGGTTCACCAACACAGCACAGCACAGCCTCACAGAGACATCAATGGGCTCCCTGCATCAGGCACAGACACCTCAGCATGCTGCTTCTCTCCCCAAAGCCAGTGCTTCTTTCCTTAGTTCTGGCAAATCCAAACAGGTGATGACTCCTATAGCATTCAAAATTACTTTTGGAGCTTGGGGCCTAGTGCTGGGTCACTTCAGCCCCAAATTCAGAATCTGGCCTTTTACAGACAGAGCACTAATTTAACATCTCATGAAACTTCGACTCCCTGTAATTTTTTTTCTAATACTTCCTCCTATTTTATGCATGTAAGCTTATAAACACATGTTAAAAGTTTTCTAGACTTACAAGTCTAGAAACTTCCAAAGTCTATAAAAACAGACGCACAAACACACACATATATACATGCATATATATAAAACCACACAGACTGTGTCAAAAAAGGCTGCCTACCCACTGCCTCTAACCAGACCTGAACTACAGGCATATCCTCTCTGCATGCAATACATCTGATTAAATATTTTGTCAACCAACATGTTTTGCTGGGTTGGTGGAAGGATTTCCAGAGCATTAATTTTTGTTTCTAAAAGCCTGTTGGATTTAGATGTATCCTATATTTTTCTGTTTTGTTAGATTTTTCTAAGGGGATCAGAAAACATTTCAAAGTAACTCCAGAGAAAGTGGCTAAAAATATAAACTGCAGGAAAAAATACTAGAAGTCACATAATTCATTTACTTTTAGACTGAAAAATTAACTCTTGGGAAAACAACGGCATCAGAATGCTACCCCACACATTGGCCTGTGTTTTTCATATTACTGCTGGTTTTACTAGTCATTTAAAGGACTCATTTATAATTTATACTCATTTATAATTGCAAACAGAAATAAAACCAGTTATATTAGTAATGGACTACAGCTACCAGGCAGACATCAGGCAAATTTCACTCCTACCTTCCAGAGTTCCCAAATCTCCTTTTTTCCTCTCCTTGCAGAGGAAAGAAAAGAAGGAACCCTGGCAATTTCAGCATGGAGGTGCTGTGGTCCTCTTGCTCTTGCTCATGGTTTGAATACCAATGAGAACAGAAAAACTACCCCCAGAAAAAACTAGAAAATCAGTAATATAAGAGCAAGATAAGTGCAGTGACTTGATACATATCCTGAGGCAGTGAATTTGAATCCATTCCTTGATCTGAAGTGCCAGACAACTTTCAGGTTTTTGATATGTGTGTGCTGCAGTAGCTTTTATTGAAACAAAGAAGAGACGGGGAACAAAGGATAATAAGAAGAAAAGACAGCATCTTTTCCCAGTTGTGGCATATCCAGTCAGAAGATTTTACTTGAGTCGACAAGGCTTAATGCTAAAAATGCAATGATAACTCTGCCTTGGACTGTTTGCAGCACAGACTTTGTAGACAACTGTGCCTCTCCATCTTGATGTTTTAGGATACTTTTTATATGTATTAGAAGAGACAGCATGTCTCAACTGAGGGGTCATCTGGGACAGAAGGGACTAGTGGTGAATTTAGTAAGAGCATTTATAATTTTACTGATTTAGCATATGCAAATCTGCCTGCTCACCACTACAGAAAATCCACAGCTCTGGCTTCTCTGCACCACTCTACCCTTTCCCTAATCAAGTGATTGTGGCACCAAAGTCACACATAAGCACAGTGGCACAGCTCCGCTGAAGCCACGGAAGAGCTGTGAATTCAGCTTGTGACAGCCACAGCACCCTGAATGCTTTCTGCCCTCATTACCTGAGGGTAACAAACAACTGAGCCCTTATCCCTGACACACTTAGGCCTCTTATGCCTGCTGGTGTGTCTCTTCCCAGGCTTCTTCTGTTCACATTGAGCCAGGCCTGGTTTTAATCACTTTACTACTTCTTACATTCAGACCTGTCATCCTAGTAGTTCTACTATTTTTTCTGATCCATATCCTCGTAAAAGAACTCCAAAATTAGTAAGTCTTTTTTGTAGCCAAGGACTAAAGAAGATTGCAGTACAAGATATTGCCATTTATACCACTGAACACATGGAATTATTGTTCTTTGGTGAAATAATAATTAGTTTAATCACATCTTATGTGGATGACTCAAATCTACCATATTAGTTTGTGTAAAGATACTCACATTTTTTCTTTTTAGATGCATAATTTGCTAATCTTCTACAGAGGAAATGTTCAGGTTTTTTTTCTATAGTTATAAACCACTTAATATTTTCTTTTACTGAATGTCATTTTATTAGTTCTAGTGTATTTTCCTTCTATCTTTATAAATATCATACAATGCTTTACATTCATGCTTCATTTTCAAATGGAGGTGGCTTAACTTTTTTCAAAAGAGAAAAAATGCTGAGGTTTTTTAACAGTTACTCAAAGAAAATCTTCACAATATTCCTTGGCTCATTGAATAGGTATGAACGCTCATCTAATTTAGAGGCATGTATGTGATAGGCAGATTATGGGAGGATCACCACTTTCAGTCTCCTGAAATCACAAGCAACCATGTAACTACCCACAAGAATTCAGAATTCTCCTTTTTATGTGCAGTTATCCACATAGGTGTTTCCAACACCTACAGGACAAAGCTGCTCATGTGCTGCTCCCTGCAGAAACAGGGGATTTGTGAAGCTGGAAAGTCTGGACAAACCTATCAAACAGTGTCTCCTACTAATAAGGAAGACCAAAACACTTCAGCAGCTCTTCTTTGTGTGACTTGGTCATACAAGTGTCAAGCCAATAATCTCTGCTCAGCGGGGTGAGTGGTGCAACCAGGAACCTGAGAGGTATCCCATTGTTGATGAGGTGCATCTGCTCCTTCCAACTACAATCATTGGCCATTCCTCACAGGACAGCAAAGAGGCTGCATAAGTTGTGCTTTATGGAGAGAAACACATATTTTTGCCTCTGGTAAGACCAGCCAAGGCAACTCTTCCAATATCAATACAATCTGACATCTTAACAAGCAGGAATACCTAATTTTCATTTAAGCATCCTTTCAGGGACAGCAAAAAGAAAAGAAAAAANAAAAGAAAAGAAAAGAAAAGAAAAGAAAAGAAAAGAAAAGAAAAGAAAAGAAAAGAAAAGAAAAGAAAAGAAAAGAAAAGAAAAGAAAAGAAAAGAAAAGAAAAGAAAAGAAAAGAAAAGAAAAGAAAAGAAAAGAAAAGAAAAGAAAAGAAAAGAAAAGAAAAGAAAAGAAAAGAAAAGAAAAGAAAAGAAAAGAAAAGAAAAGAAAAGAAAAGAAAAGAAAAGAAAAGAAAAGAAAAGAAATCTGGTAAAAAGTTCCTATCCCAAGTTTATGAACACTGGTGGAAAGACAATTTTACTTCATTGCCCTAACAACTGCATCAAGAGGCCAAGGACTTCACTCCTCCTGTGCTTAAAAATTTCCATAGTTGCACTGGGAAGGACAAACTGCAAAGACCCGTTTAAACTTGTACCACTTAGTTTAATAATATTTTTTATTATATCTCTCATTTTGCTTAAATCTTGTGATATTTAAAAGAGCACTAAATCCATCACATTTTAGTAAGCAAGCTGTGTAGCCAAGGACTTTTCAGTATTTGACTCATGAGCACTGTCAGCAAATCAGAAAACTTTTTTAGCTGTTGAGGACTGAGGCTGCGTGTTTTGACCCCTCTGTTTCACAGAGACATTCATGAGCACAGAGTCCTCATTGTCTGCTTGCTAATATTCTGGCCTTTGATACTAGAAGCATGTAACAACACTAACAGGCAACAGCAGCTCATTACATAAATGAAAGTCCTTTGTAGTTGCAGAGCAAAAATCACAAATCATTCTTCCTGTTGTAGACCACTGGTTTTTACAGGCCACAAAGCTCCTACACACAGGGAACACCCTAAAAAAACTATGTGGGAGGTGCTTCATGGCAATTTGATTATGACCCATCTGATATCCCAGATGCAGCTCATTGACATTAAGCCCAGGTACCAGGGCATGAGAACTCTTTTCACGTGTTATGTACTAAAATCAAAACCAGTAAGCAGCCCTCATTTTTCAGAGGCTGTAGCCTGGATGTTACACTCACCCCTTCTTGGGAGCAGTTAGATTCAAAAAGCTCATTGCTGTATTGTTGCTGCCCATCTTCAAAACATGCAAAAGTAGCACAAAGACAAGCTATGTTACCAGGCTGACCATAGATGCACTATAAACTGAGGGAAAGGAGCTCAATCTGTTAGCAAAAACCAGCATTAACTACTTCCCCCACCCCTCTCCACTCACACCCAGTTCCACCGTTTAAAGCCAGCTTCCATGCAGGAAATTAAATTCAGTACCTATGATGTGATTTTTGAAAGTGCAGCTTTTCAGGAAAAGGGAGACGAAGTATATCCAGTATTTCTGAAAAATCAAACTCTTTAATTGTGTGTCTGTCTGACAAGGCCATAAGCCTAACTTGACACCCCTGTTGTGAAAGCCTTGGGCTTCAATTAATGGCAGGCAAAGGATGCATAATTAATATAGCAAGACACCAGGAAATGAATATGTTAAAGTTCCTACTGCAGTTTAAACTTTGTCTCAACACACAGGTTTTTAGTTGGTTTTCTCTACAGGGGTGGATTTCCTGTTTTTTCTGGTTAAATGTATATACCAGAAATTACTCATTAAATATCAGGAAATGCAATTTGACTGAGTTACACGTGCCACTGGAAAAATCTGGATGTAGTAAATTATTTGGTGTCACTTATTTAACAAGACAATATCTTCCTTCTCTATTTATGAATTGTTCATGAACAGACTTATATTTTTACTAGACATTTCCCCCCTTGCTTAAAAGCAGCAAGGAGATGACATAAGTGATTATATTTACTGAGAATGTGACATCATTCAGAAGACATTCTTGACTCCAGCTTCAGATGCTTACTATTTTCTACTCAGTCCCTGTGCAAAGGTCCAACACAGAACTCTGGCATTAGTTCTGCTTACACTTTCCAAATATACAGTTTAAATGCACAATACTCAATTTTACCTCTGTGAGACCAGACACAGAATTCATTAAGCTCCTGAATACGTTCGTTTCAGAGGCAGTGTTAACCTTAGCAATGGCTGCCAAATGTGAAGTACAAATGTTCAAATTACTATAATATTCACATATATTTTTGCAAATAGACAAGAAAAAGCCCAGTCATTTCCTCCAAGCAAAATTTTGTAGGTAGCAAATTTAAAATCAAAACCCAGAACCACTATTTAATTCACAACTCTGTGTTGCTAGTAAGAATCTTCCATTTGTATTTCCTTATCTTTGAATTATTTGGGCCATCTTATCTTTGAGCTAAGCAGGGCTGTTTGCATATCCCAAAACTAGTGCATGAAATCTCCCAATATCCTTCTGGAAGCTAAGCAGTTGCACATTGCTCTTTATCTGAGGTACTGGAGAGGTTTCATTATGCAAGGTCACATAGTAAAACTAGCTAAAGGTGAGGTTCATATAATGTTATTTAAAAAACTGGAAAGAGGGTTATTTTAATGAAGAACAACTGTGTAACCAGTGAGCAATAAATCTGGGCAAAATTTAGTTTATGGAAGAAATATTACTAAAAATCCTACAAATACAATTTCCGTATTTGGGGAAATATGGAGAGACAGGTTAAAAAAAAACCCAAAAAATCAGCAAAAATCCATCTTGCAGAAATACATATGTCATCAGAGATACTAGACTATATGCAGTGTTTATTGGAACTGTGTCCCATGTTAATACAGAGGAAAATAAAGAAAATAAAATAACTTTGGAATTGAATAGCAACTCTGTCACACTTAAAATTGATACTTGAAGCCCAGGACCAAAAAAAAAAAAAAAAGTATACAAGAAAATCAGGAATAAATCCAAGATGGAAAAAGTAAAAGTTAAATTAGCATCATACAGTGGAGAGAAATATCAATAATTAGGCAAATGCCTAATAATACATAAATTAATAACCCTGTGAAGTAAATTACTTTTATGACAGTGGGACTGGAAACATAGGAAGCTTTAGGACTGAACATTTGCAAAGAATTAAGACCGGTTAGAATATACAATGAGTGCTGTGTATGATCCAAACAGACAATGAGAAACCAGAAATATTCAAAGATATTTTTGATACAGCAGAATACAATAAGGAGAAATAGTTCATTTTTTTGATGTGAGGTAACCCTTTCCTGTCTAGTCATTATTGTCCTAGTTTCCATTCTGCCTCTGCAGTAACACAGACAAAAGTTGTAAAGAAAGTTTAAGTATACCCCATGAAAGCAGCCAAAAGCAAATGAACACTATTTGCTGTCACAAGAACTAGATTTTCCTGAATTTTCTTCCAAACTAACTGTATTTCACCTTCCAGCTATGCCTACCTTTGAGCTCCCCAGGCCGCAGAGCCTATCTTTGCATGTGTTAGTAAAACACCTCACAACAAATCTGAAAAGTTGCTATCTCCCTCTTTTTGATGTGAGCCTGCTCTAATTCCAGCTGTTGGAAGCCATAGGTGAGGACAGGTCTCCTCTGTGCACGGAATCCGTGATGCTGCTCAGGAGTAAGGGCTGTGCTCACACCCTTGCACTCTGCTGGGCCAGGGCTACATTAGGCCGTATTTCTAACACACCCCAAGGCTTCCTGCAGTTTTTGGACTGGGAAAGCTTCTTCCCTTACAAAGCAAACCACTCTCTCTTATGGAAAACTCTAGGAAAGCACTTTGGAAAAAATACCAAATAAAATCTCATTTCCCAGAAGTTTGAAAAGGCAAGGTGAAGTGACAGCACTGAGACTACTCAGCAGCCCCATGACAGAACTGGCACCAGAGTGCCACTGTCCTGGATTCTGGCACTGACTTCACTAAGCAGCAGTAGCAACCAGGTACTGTTCTAAAGAAAGTGACTGCTTTTGTAAGAGCACCCCTCTTCACACAAATAGGCACAAGTTTGGTATGTGCTGTAGTCACTACAGCTCCAAAAGCAGATGAGAATTGTTGCTGCACTTCCCAGTATCTCAGGCTATTTTGATTAAGCACATGCAAGTATTATCTTACTAATAATAAAATGGGCTACCCACCAAAATTTAGAATGGATTTTTAATTAGAACAGATATTTTAGATACTCACCATGACTGTAGTATTCTGTTGGAAGGATTCTGAAATGTTTTTGCAGTTATTTACAAGAGCTGCTCCAAGGCCTGTGAAAATCACATGTTTACATCAACTTCATTAATTTAGGTGGCAATAAAATGAAACTTTACATATGAGTCCCATGTTTCCTTTGTAATGCAGTTACATGGTAATTGATACACCATTCATCTTTAGAAAAATATGCAAATTTCTTAGCTTTTGACAGTTGAATTTCTACAGTCAATAAGAAATTAGACTCAAGCACAGAATAATTCCATCAGCATCCAGAACAGATACTATAGCCTGTATTTTATTTTATACATTTGGAGATACAACCTTTAAACTGATAAAACTTAACGATCAACCAAAACAACAAAAACTAACCCCTACAAACCTATTTTGATGAATTAGTAATCTGAAATGTACTTCCAGTCAGGGCCTCTAGTAACAGAGCTTAATTTTTTATTATTTTTTTAAGAGGTAAAACCAAATTCCTTGAGCAGGAAAACCTCATCTGAGTGATTCTATTTAACTTAAATGCTACCTTTGCAAGGTCATCTATCCCCATTCTTATTTTTTCTACCCACGAATAAAACCAGTTCCACATGTCTAAAGTACAACTTCCTTCAAGGTTCAGTTTGAGAACCTCATGATTCTCAAGTTTCTTGCAGCCTTGATGCAACTGTGGGATCACCTTGCTAACCTTAAAGAAATCAGTATTCCTGGACTACTTAAACTAGGGGATCCTAAAATCCTGATATATATCAAGACTAACTCCATTAACTTCAGTGAAGAAACAGTTCTAAACCTCAAGAAGTATAATACATTAACACCTTTTCTACGGATACATAGAAATGCCTGTAAATTTAACTTTTTGGTGACTACACTTGGAGTGCTGTGCATACACTTACAAATAGTATGAATGGAAACATTGTATGCATTATGAATAAGAACATCAAGTTTACAGTGATCAACAGCAAATCCCAGATAATTTATTTATTGTCTTTTCAATCTATTCATAGACAAGGCTAGAGGAAATTTCTCCATTACAAGTTCTGCTGCAGACAATGATTTTTCTGAGCTATTGAAGTTACTACACGATTTTTGAATACGGCAAAAAAAAAGACAACAGAGGATGAGTGAGGAGGGAAGGGGAGGAGAAAAAGTAGTTTAAACCACTTAACTCATCAGAGTAGAAGTATAAACTCAGAATATATGGCTGAACTTTGAACTTTTGTCCCTGTATATTGATTATCACTATAGAAAATAATTGCTACAGAGTTTGCGGATTTTTTTCTCCACAGTATCTGGAAAGGAATTTTTTTCTGTTATGTTGTCATACTTTTCCTGATCCTCTTCCCAGGACAGATGACTGCATCAAAAAGAAAAAAATTAAGTTACTTGTTTGATTAAAAAAAATTTAAAAATATGGAAGAGAAATTATAGAAACAATTATGATGAGATTTGGTGCTTTTTGTAAATTTAGAATCATTACCAATGCCAAAAAAAAAAAAAAAAAGCTTTTAAATTATCTTTCCTTAGGTTGAGGCCTAAATTCCTGAATGAAAGTCAGTCCACTGCAGGTGTCTCTTCCTATATCCAGGCAAATTAGGGTTGCCTGTATTAGCTTATGGGGCCCTCAGAATCAGGATTCTTGGTCTGTATCCCCTGACTACCCATCTATTTGCAGTGGGCAGATCTCAATTCTTCTATACCACCATCTTTTCCCAATAAGGATGTGGAAGCTTAATTAGACACTGGAAAGTTATTTTAGTATCCCAAGTGGATGCTGTCATAGAAGGAAAATGTAACTTTCCATTGAGAGAACACAAGATAACTCGTGCCAGCATGTTTCACTCCTCTCCAAGAGGCAGCAGTAGTCTCGCTAACTGGCTGTCAGTGTAGAGGGCTTTGATTTTGGAAAGGGCACCAGCAGGACAGCTGCAGACTGCACAGAAATCCAAAGGATGGTAACTTGGGCCTAGTTGGTGGTCATGTTTTCTTTGATTCTGGGAGATTTCATCTGCTGCCATCTCACACAGCCCCATGCAAAGACAAAGGCTTTTCATCATCTGAACATTGGTCCCTCCAGGAAGAAATTAAATTACCTGACACACAAAGGGACAGCTTGTAACTGAGGCTATTTCTGTACTTTTCAGGACTGTTGAATATGTGAATTGAAGTGCCTGAACAGCAGTTAACTTGGTGGCTGTGTTCCCTGCATCCCTACCTGGCCACATGCTGACTGGTTCTTATGCAGCACTACTCCACTGGAGCCAGGACCATCACCCAATGGGACAGGTAGTTGTGTTCCCCTTGCCCCCAGCACTCTTTGCAGGGATAACAAGGGAAACTTCAGTGTACTATGCTCACCAGCAAGCAGAGGTACAGCTCTGCTCCCAACTTCCACCTTACCCTGAAGGACACAAGAGTGAAGGGTGAAGACCTTCATCTGCCTCTCACTCTGGCATTAGGGCAAGAAAAAACAGTCCAGTGTTTTTCCCCTCTCCTCCAAGCACAAGGAAAGAAAGTCCAATGTCCCTTGAGAAATCTTCGGCAGTCTCCCTTTCCCTCCAAAAAAGGGAGCAATGGGAGTTGAGTGGTGTGAAAGAGTGGGTGGCAGAGATGAGGTAGCAAGGGTAAGCCCTGTTCCTGAGGGAGTACCCAGGCTCTCCATGTGGGACAACTTAGAGAGCTCTCTGAGCCTAACCAACTTTCCCCTGCAAACAATAAAAATAATGACACAAATTACAGTATCCACTTCTCACAGGTTTGAATCCAAATAGACTGAACTCCAGAACTGCTTCTCAGGTGCCTCTGCATCATCTGTTCTCACAGTGCCAAACTCTCATACAGACTTCATTTCCATTCTCTGCCGCAGAATGAACCATTCAAGGAAATTAGCTATTCTTTTTCCTTTCCTCCCCATAACATGGAAACTACTATAAGAGGGGAGGGCAAGGGGAACTCTGTGAGTTTTGCTGCTAGTCACATAGTTCATTCTGCAGATTGAGTCATGCTCTGTTCTATTCCTGATGTTTGCAATTATGCACATAAAGGCAACAGATCATTCCGTAACACCCAAGCACAGGGCCCTAGCCTTTACCATTTGCCACCAAATTATGGGGTCTATGTACCCCTTTCAGAACTGGCCCATGCACACATCCTCAAATGTCCAGTTCTAAAAGAAAGGCCTGGTGAAAACGAGCCATTTTTAATAGGCTAGGTTATAATTTTTGTACTTTCCCTTCCCCCGTGATACATTGTATCTCTCCCTGGATAAAACAGTAATGGTAACTACAGAAAAAGTACTTAAAAATTAAGAAAAAAAAAATGAAATCACTCCCAAACCGGAAAAATACGTGGACACTGTTCATTATTCTTGGGCTACCCAATATTAGTGATACCCAAAGACGGCTCTCGTTCACTGAGAAGCTTTTCCACCAGGAGATATCAAGTTACCTTACAAAAAAGGGATAAGAAACAGCTACATTCTCTTACTGATGAAGTACACGAAGTGTTTGTCGTCTCACACATCTCCCTTCAAGTTGTTCTCCTCTCCCTTACCCTGTTTCCAGATCTGCTAGTCTGGGTATCTTCCCAGTTCAGCTTCCTGATTCCTCTTACTTGCACTGAACTCTTGAAATTTTTCCATGTTATAAATATCTGCATGTTTAACTTGGATATGTCCTAATTTATCTAAAAGAGTTATGGAGAGCTTGAGAATTTTCATTGTCAACTGAAGAGATGGAAATGCTAAGCAAGTTATCTTTTCCAAGTTTTAGCCACTCATTTATATGGAACAAAGTCTACAAAATATGTTCTTTCCCCTACTGCCTTTCGGATTTTATTACAATTATTCTTGTGATAGCATTTCACGTTTCCTTAGGAGTTCCATGGTCCAAATAAGACTCCGTTTCAGTGCAAAGAACAGAAAATGAACGGCCAAACTCTTAATTCTAAAAGCCACTCATGTTTTCTTTAGAGGAGAAGATCACTGCCTCCTATAAGCCAGTTCAAATATCTCCTCTTTATTTTCAAATTTCTTTTGTTTTGCCTGTCACCTCTATGTTTCTGTCCTCTGTAACTGTTCTCTGGTACTGTTACTTAGTTACTCAGGAGAGAAAAATTATTAAGATGCTACTATTAATTTACTACAATTAAGTAATCCATGTATCTCTAAAATGAGCAAACTGCAATTTCTGCCCCTGTTCCTGGTCACTTGGAGCAGTTCATCAAAGCTAATGATCTGCTTTGCCCTGCCTACCTTCCCTGGTTTCTGGGAAAGTGAGTGTTACCCCCAGTGGAGGTGGCTCTGGGTCAAAGGCCAAATGATTGAATTGGTCATTTCCTGTTTCTAATTTTACACTGCAGGCACTTTCTCCTTGGAACTTTATAAAGCTCTTGAAGAAGCTCTTCGACCAAGTCAAACACAGAAACATAATGCAAGGTTTGGAGGACAGCAGAGTAACCATAAGGAAAGGAAAGTTTAGTAGCCTCCCCATGAGTCTTAGTGGCACATTCTCTGTGTATTGGAAATCTGTGGGGCAGCATACAGATATCTCCTGCTTTCAGAAGAACAAAGTAATATTCTCCCTCTAATAGTGTTCTGCTCTCCAGTGCCAATTATATTTAAAATGCTGTTGCCCAGGGAAGAGAACATACTGTATAACACCCTTCCAATAAATTTCACAAGGCCAGCATGATGGTAGGTGAGTTGCTTCCTCCATGGTGTTAGCAGAGGTAGAACTATCCATTGCTTTCTGGGGCTAAACAGAATACCTAAGAGGTTGAGTTTTTACCCCTTAAAAACACTTGGCCCTCTAGCAGAACTCCATTTCTCATGGCACACCGTTCTCCTGTCTGACTAAACTGGTGCCACTTGAGATAGAAGAAGCCATTTAAAAGAGGACTGTGACTTACAAAGAGGAAAAGGCAAAGGATGCTGAAGTCAGCAGACTTTGTACCACCTCACCCTCTCTGCTACTGCCTATATGGAAGTACTTTGAACCTTGAAAGTTTCAAGTACTCTGAACCTTCAAGTTCAACTAAGTCACCTTCAAGAACATCCCCATAGGGATCAGGTGTGGATTTTTCCCTCAAAATGACATTAGAGACTCACACAAATTTGTGATCTTGTGTTTATGGAAAATTCCTCAATCCCACACAGCTTGATAGAAATTAAAGCACTAGTATGTCTCACAGAGGTATGGCATGGTGGACACCCTGTTAATTATTTTTACAAGCCCACTAGACCAGCAACTCATAAAGAGACTCATTTTTACAGACTGTGCTCACGTTTCGCTCTAGAAGCTATGCAACTCCAGAATAAGCTTTGTTGTGACTACTGTACTCTATAAAGTTACATATTTCAGCATGGAAGCTTACACGGAAAAGCCTGAAATTCTAGTAAATACATTCTACTGGACTTCTGGTTTGCTGCATCACTCTGCCAAGTACAGGGGCTCAGAACTTCAGCTAGGGGGAAGAGAAGGGACACCATATGTCATCACTCAATATTGTGCTATTCTTACTGTTTAGCCTCTGGGGAGCCAGTACTTTTTAAAGCAGCATTTTCAAAAAGGAATTGCAAGTACATTTGCAGAGAGAAGCCCAGTGACAGCTGATCAAACTGGTTAATTAGGCATTTGCATAAATGTAGTTATGGAGGCAGTAACTACACCCCATGCTCAGTCCCACTTGAAACAGGGCTAAATATGGGAACCAGAACTGATCAGAAAGCTCATTGAAGCATTACTGCTTTTGTTGAAGGAAAATGTGAGTTCTGCCAAATACGCCTTCCATGAGAAAGTTTTGATTTTCTCAGAAGTTTTTGATTTCCCATCACAAAAACTAGAATTTTTAGTTCCAGGATTTTCTAACACAACTCACAAAAAGGGGTCATAACAAAAATCATTGTGTCACTTTTCAGCCTTATTTCCCAGTCATCTTCTTAGTCCTATTGTCTCATGGGAGCAGTAATTCAAGTGCTGTGAGGCCCTCTTCTCCTTCCTCTTTGGCTCTTAGGCTTGAACACATTTTCCACAGTGCACCACAGTATTCTATTTGGACTCCTGCAGCTCACGATGGAAAAAGTCATCTGAATGGGAAGCGCCAGCCCTGGAGGAGAGCAGATCATGAGAACCACAGCTTCCATGAGTCACTGTGGTAGGTGGATGCGACACAGGGAGCAGGCCAGCAACTTCCAACATTGCCCATTTAAACATTATTATTTGGGCCTCATCAGAAAAAGAACCCCAGAGCTTATTTTGTGATAAAAATTCACATGCCTAACCATCTCTAATCACATAAAAAATTATGCTCATTGCATGGCCTGTTTCATGGTCTCTTTGAAGGCTCTGATTCCTCAGCCTGATTCCATCAGCCCTGTCCCAGATGTATCTATGACAAAACTACAGCTTTCTTTGTTTTATAATATACTAGTAGTGTAGCATCTGGAAATGTGGTTTGGGATTTTTGTTTTGTTTTGTTTTGACTGGAAAGAAACCTCCCAAATACTCCAGTCAAATCCCCCAAAAAAATTATATCAGCATTTTTTAACTTATGCACAGTGGACAAGGGAGGATTTCCTGCCTCATCAAGTGAGAAAACAGGCACATGCACACCAGCACACAGGTGGCTATCACATATCACACTGTGGAAAGAGGGAATGGGCACTCCTGCATCATCACATAGCCTCACCATGCAGGCCAGCCAGCTGGTGGGGAAAATATTTTGGACAAAGCAACCCTAGATGATACCCATCCACACTGTGTGTCAGTTAGGAGAGGGGGCTCTAGGCCTTGGGTCACACACAGTGCCTTTTCCTGTACTTAGAAGAAAGCTCTCTGACTTCCCATGTATGCAGGATATTCCCCATGCTCCTTTTTATCCTTCCTTGTTGTGAAGGCCCTGTCAGTGAAATGTACATTTCAACAGTGAGTCTCTCATAGCTCTCCTTAGCTTTAATTTCCTTCCACTATAGTCTATTTTATACAGCCTTCCCCTTACTTGCAATTTCTTTCCTCTTTCCATTCCAGCTACAATGGCCAGATCAGGACCAAAATTTCTCACAAGTTAAAGGCAAGTCTGGAGGCAGAAGATGTCACTTAGGTCAAAGAAGTGATGCAGCCCAGGGCAATAAATGTGTTTGTCCTTTGGGTTTAGTTTAGTCACATAACTTTTCAGCCTTGAGTTGTGTGACAAAAATAATTTTATTTTCTTAATTACCCCTTTTATTAAATCAGAGTCTTTCCTTCAGATTAGGCATAAACAGCAGGATCAGTAGCAATCATTCATTTCATCATCAATTTCCTTATAAAGGGCCTGTAGGGGAAAAAGGAAAAGCTTCATTCCTGCTAAAAATATCTTCTTGCAAGCCAGGGAAAGAGCTGTCTCCCTCTCCTAGGTTTTGCCCTTGTCTCTGGATAGCCACCAGTTTTGGAGGAGGCCCAAAGTGAATTTTCTGTTTCTAAATACTTCCTCTCAAACTTTGCAGAGAGCTGCAGTAGTGAGGAGGATGGTGAAGGAGCAGAAAGAAGAAGAAGGCCAGGAATGCCCAGGCGAGAGCAAGGCTGAGTTGTGTTACAGGGATGGTGGCATTACAGCTTGGGAGCAGGGAAAGAGAGTAGCAAAATATCTGGGAGGGTGGAGAAGGGGTTGAAAAGTCAGACAAACTTTCTCCTCAGTTTGACTGGTGCAAGAGACATCCTTTGTCAATTTCTCTGGAGAACATTTTTCCAGTTCATAGGAAATTTTAAAATAAAAGGAGTTTTCAGGCCAATTGGAACAAAGTCAACTTTCTAAAAAATTTTAAAATCCTCAAAACCTGTAAATACTGCTTTTCAGCAAGCTCTAAAAATGCCTAACCAAACAGTTTTAAAAACCCATCAACTGTATGTTATTTACCTTAGCAGTAATACACAATTTTCCTTTCGGAAACACTTACAAACAGCATGTACAGTCACAGAAACTGGCAATGTTCCATGCATTATTAAGTAAAAAGAGGGATGAGAGGGGACTATTTGATGGTGAGTGTAATATCCAAGGAATATTCCTTTGTGAACAGCCTGATGATCTCCTGTTCCTGTAACTGAAAAAATTTCTTACAAATGCCAGCATTTCCCCACCATACGAGGCTGGTCATGCAAAGCTCCACTCTTTACTGTTCATGGCAGGTTATCCTGAGAAGGCAATGAGTCTCCTATTTCAGGCCATTGAGAGGGTCACCTTGTAATAGCACAGTGTGTAACGGGTTTCATTGCACTTGGGAGCCAAAGAATTTTGACCTTTGTGAGAAATAACATGAAGCAAAAAATGCATTCAGATCACAGTTAGACTGAGTTGGGAGTACAGGTGGTGAAGGGGTGTTTTGAACCTTGTCCATCTGGCCTCACTGTGGCTCCACAACAATTAAGTCCTCCCCTTTGATGAAAATGCATCAGTGTTTTAAATTTAGGGAGGGAAGGAGAAAATTCATTAAGGGTAATCCCATCCTTAAATATTCAGAAGTCATGAATCAGGAATCAGATGTTTGAGAAACTGCCATGAGGAAAAAAAAACTGGGTAACATTTTGATTTTTTTCTGGGCTTTGTGGCTGTCTTTAGAATGTCTCTGGGTCATACTTTCAAACTTCTTCACAGTCTGAGGAGTAGAGACTGATTTTTATAAAAATGAAAACAGAGATTCTTGCCTAATTAAATGTCTCCGGGAATGAGAAGTTACAGGGAAAAAAACCATCAAGTATCACGAGACAGGAGACAAAAATCACAGGATTTGGCAACATTGTATTTATCATGAGTTAGGAAGTGATAGCACTTGTTCTAGCTGAACAGCAAAAAACAAACAGGCATAAAACTTATTCAAAAATATTTTGTAGGCATGACTGCCAAGCTGACAGCCAAATTCAGTTGGCTGTGAGTAATGTTATTCATTATTTCAGAATATTCATATAGCCAGTAGGTATTTCTGGAGAATCCTGCATTTTCCATGATGCCAGAATGATTAAATTGTATTGAAAGTTTGTTACTTGCCAATTTCCCATCTACTGCTTAAAAATCTGAGTCACACACTCAGGAGCCAGAAACAATACCATGCTGTATGTTTAGACATCCGAGATGCATAATGAATACTCCAAGGAGAAAGTTTGCTATCAAACCGCAGGCTGAAAATTACATGCTGAAACTGTTCAGCTAAGAAGTGAGAATAATTAATACCTTCTCAAAAAGCTAGACTGATTGCAAGAGAGTATGTTACTCAGAAAGGCAATTACATTCACAGCAAATATTATTTAGAATTAGTACTTGGATGACCACAAGATATTAGTTCTAACTACAAACAAATAAACAGAGATGCTCTTCTAGACACAATATGAACAGATCCCCAGTTTCCATTGCAGGTTTCAGACTATCAGTTTAGCTCTGCTTGTACAAAAAATGGATGAAGCAGACATACTTCTTAGTCAGTTTGCTTTGGTTCACCTATGCAAAATTCCCAGTAGAGCTAGATTTGCAGTTCAATGTATATTCAAGGTAAACAGTGCACCGTATGATTTATATAGGAGTTATCGTTCAGCCAAAGTCTGGCATTTCATTGATATGCCCATTATTTAGATGTATTCAGAAGCCTTCCAATGCATATGAGTTTTTCCCTTACAGCCACTGTATTCTCAAAAGAGATGCAAGAGCCAGATCTTTTCTATTCCCCAAGGTTAAAGAAAAAAGTGAGATGTCCTTTGCTTTTTCAACTCTTTACCCATATAGAATAATTCATCTGCTGATATTCATAAGATGACTTCCACCAGCAAATGTAAAGATGTCAGAAGGAGAATTTTTAAGCACATATGTAATTGTTTATCATCTTTCATTTAGCATACTGCTAGTGCTCTCTTTCTGCTGCTAGTCTGTATGAATTTTCCTAGCCCAAGAAATCTGCTCTTTGAGGGACTATATTTCATGTTCTTTTACTCTTTGAAAGCTCTGTCATAATAGAATCAATGTATCAAATCAATCTCGCAAAGCAGCCAAATGGTAAAAGTAGGAGACAGAGGTGTTTTCTAAAGGAAATTTTGGCAGGAAGAGATTAATCTGTGTTTGCCTGTTTCCTATGCTTCTCTTTCCCTTCAAACAGTGTAGGAGAAGCAAGAAACAGAAAAATTGTCTGGTTTGCCCCGATAGTATTTTATTTATATATAATTTTACCACAGAAAGTCTTGCTGAAAAAAACGCTCTGAGATTCTTGAAATCACATATTGTTGCAGCTAAGTCCCCTTGATAAATAAAATATTTAAGGACGTTTTCTTGCGGCTCCGTAAGTCTTGCATTCCTTTGCAACACAGAGCGAGCACAACAGCGTCACAGGGTGCCGGCAGAGCACCTCACTGCTCCTCCAGCTCTCTCCTCCCGGGAAGTACAATTTATAATCCTGGGCACAGGCATATGCAGTGGGGCACTTCTCCTCTCCAAGCAAGGAGCTGGACAAGGGGTGCATGGAGAAAACTTCTCGCCCTACGCCAATTTGCCACTGACCTCCGTCCACCGCAGGAACGGAAGCGTCCCCATCTTCCCCCCAGGACAGCACCCTGTGCCTCAGCTGCGGCGATAGCTCCGGGCGGCAGCAGGGAGCGGAGGCGGTGCCGCTCGCCGCCTGTCGCGGAGGCGCGGCCTTGAAAGCGGCCGATGAGCAGCGCCGCTTCCCAGGGCGAGGGTGCCGGGGAGCGATCCAGAGCCAGGAGCGCGCCGCGAGGGGCAGCCGTGCCGCCAGCGCCCCCTCGGGGCCGCCCTCGGCGCTGCGGCTGCGCGGGGCCGCCGCACACCGGCCTCACCTGCGGCTCACAGACCGGGTTACTGGGAAAAAAAAATACCGAGGGAAAAAAAAAAAAAATCAGCCTGGAGTGCAAAAGGGTACCTCGCATGCCTCGTGCAGCTGCACAACTGTCCCAGAGCTGCCTGCTTGAGTTATGGCTCATAATTTTCATGGAAAGTTCTCATAGTTCGTGACCCAGAAGATCCCAAATATATGATTTAATCGGGTATTAGTCAATGTCAAATTTTTCCCTTCCTGACACGTCATCTGATCTATACTACATTGTCAACATCTCCCTGCAGCATATGAGAAGCACAAGGCACCTTGACAGAGGGCAATGAAGGGAAGAGGGGGAATCAATGCTTGGATTAGGAGCAACTGCAAAACTGGACAGATGCGGCCCTTAGATGATACCGCATGCTCATTCTCAGCCTATCACTCCCACAGCCTGCAACATATCTGTATTTATGGAAGATGACAATGGCTTAAGCCACCTTCTAGTGAACACATTTCAGCACACTGGCATTGCATTTAAACTCTCATTTTATTCTCTTTTTCCAGTGAGCAAACTGCCACCCTTAAACCTACTGTGCACACTCCCAAATTACTCACATGCTTGTAACCACAACCAAACTTCTGCTCTTATTTACAAGAATCCTCACTCAAGAGCTTTTACTTTGCATAAAAACCCCACCACATCTCTTTGGGATGCTGAATCCACAGCTTCTAAGTATCACAAAAGGAGTGGGATAAGGCAATTACGTTATGGAAATGAATACTAAATATGCTGCTCACTTCAGGATAGGTATGTCATTCTGATGTGTTTCTGTTACCCATCCTACACGCTCCCTCCTCTTCATGGTAAAAATTGTTTGAATGATGATTTTATTTAGAAAACAAGTGCATTTATATGGTAATGAATTTTCGCTATTAATTGGTTATTATTTTGTTTTCCAAAAATTTCAGGTAACCAATTAACTGGATTGGAAAAAAAACACCATGCCAGATTTTTTTTTAAAGAGCAAAAGAGTATAGCTGTGTGATTGATTTCTATTAAGAACAAGACTTCATGCAATTTAGGCCACAAACCACTCCTCACAAACACTAAACAACTAACAGATGGAGTGGGTAGCCTGCTAACAAAGCAGAAGTTGAAATTGAATTCCCCCAAATGGTCTGGCAAAAATCTGTGGAAAACAGGATGTCTTTCTGGTGATTTGCAAAAAGAAGAGAGGCCTGGATTAGGGAACAAATATGCTAATGCCCTAAGAAGATCTACATACTAGATAGTGTGGCATTTGTTTTCCTAGAAGTTGCAAGACTGGATAGACAATCTCAGATTTAGATTCAGGCAGGAGATGTTATTCTGAAGAGAAGCCTTCCTCTTCCTTCTCTCTGCAGCTGCTCCACACAGACATAAGAAAAGGCGACATAAAGATTCTCCCCAACTTTAACCTCTTGCAGTCTTGTTGCATAGTAAGCCAAATCTCGTCTTGTGGGCAGCCTCAGGTTAGTTTAAGATAGTAACAGAGCCTTTCTCCCTCTCCATTTCTTCAATCTAGAACCATGTAAAGATTAGAGAGCGATGAGGTTATGATTAGTCAGAATAACTTGACTACCAACCAGGTAGCTGAGTTCATGCATATATGCACACAATCTTACTAGAAAGGGTTAGACTACTGAAATATCTTGTTGCAAAAGATGATAAATAAGGGACTTAAGGAGGAAAAGTATATGTCAAGGGAGAGACTTTGACATAGATTAATGTTCTGTGACATTCAGATTATACCATGTTGGGTTGGTTGTTTTGGTAGTTTTTTGTAGAATACTGTGGCTTTGGACAACAAGATAAACTGATTGCCTCCTAAAAGACTTGCAAAGTCAATCTCTGTCAGGAAAGATTCTGTGATTCCTGGTATCCACTTGTTTTTATGAAACATTCCTTCAGAGCCACAGAAATAGCTATTATCCTCTGTGGTTAAAGCTACCCATTGGAAAATCAGCTGAGAGAAGTGATAGCAATCAAGAAAGGTCTTGGGAAATATGCAGTGTGGTATGGTTGCTCCCCAGCAGAGTCTCCAGAACAGAAAGGTTAGGCATTCAAGGTTTTAAGGGAATCTTGTTTATGAAAGTTTTGTATGCTTGACCATGACTATGGTAGGAAATCTCAGTCAGGGGGATTTTATCTCAAGGAACTGTCTGACCAAGTCAATGCTGCTTTTTTTATAACACTTGGCTGAAGTGACACCTCAATAATATCATTTAGAAAACCCTGGACAGTTAGTTAGGGCAGGCAGGAACTTTTCCCACCACAGCCTGGATTAAACCTGCTGTAGGTGAAAGGACAGGCTGAAGGCATTCTGGCACCCCACGGCTGATGCCTCCGTATTTCTCTTCTGCCCCACACCTCCCCACCCCTGCTTCTAATCTTGTGGGAGAGAAGAAAGGGAAAGTAAAGCCCTCTTGCTACTTCTCCTAAAAGATTAAAACTGATGCCAACAAACAATATGCTGCAGCTAAGAAAGCTTCCATGGTCTTGCCTGGCATCAGGAAACCAAAAGTGAAAGCTTTGATGGACAGCAACCATAGATGCTGAACAGCAGATGGCTGTGGTCATAATGACATAAAATACTTCTTTCTTTTGTGACAAAATTAATACACGTCTTCATTAAAACAAAAAAATCTGTTGTTTTTCCTAATGATTTTACCAGAAATACATAGTCTGGAACTGTATGGAACACTGTTAGCTTAAGAAATTCCTCAACAGGTCATCTCAAGCAAAAAATCTGTGATGAAGATCTCTTACCAGTGTGATACCTTGGACTGTATTTACATATCTTAAATGCTACATACAATCTCTACTCCCTGGCATCTAGAGTACCCTTTTCAATAGGAACTAACCATTAGGCTAAACAATTTTGTAGTTTATTCTGAATTTCAGCTATCTGGTCCTTAGTGCACCCAGCTCTCCCAAATAAAATCACAGCCATGAGTCCCATGTAAGAACTGAGACATTTCTTTCCAATTCCCTCATCTGAGCCCACAATTTATCCCACACTGCCTTTCCTGGAAGAATAATCAGGCACACCATCTACTAATAACAACAGAAGGCTGTACCAAACACTTTATTCTGCCTGGGATGTAGAAATAAGACTTGACATAAAGAATAACTGCAAAGAACATATGATTTATTGTTTACACCATGTCATAAGACAAAGCTCTCAGATATTAGTGGCATAATAAAGTGATATAATGCTTGCTGTGTGTTTATCCATGTGGTAAACAGCTAGTACAATTGACACTTGAAGCACTGTAAGAGGAGCAATGGCTGCAAAATCAGAACTCTGCAAGGTAGTGGCAGAAGTTATTGCTGATTTCATCCCTCAGGAAATAAGGAAACATTACTCTCCAGTAACATTCAAATATCTGGTGAATTAAAAGATTACTAGTGACAGCATTCCAATACAACTCTCCTTTCCTCCATCTTTCCTGTACCAGGAGAAAAGGACATACATTAGAGGGTTTGCAGCCTGACATAAAACTCCTGTAGCATCTCAACACAAAAGAAGCTCAAAGCTAGAAATTCCATTTTACGAAGAGGTTGAGAATGAGACATTGTTTCTGATGCAGAGGGAAACATTTCCACAAGACAGCTCCCAGGGCCACCACAGCCACTGTGATTCCTGCCTCCAGCTGAGTAAGGTACTTCTGCATCTACTCTCCATGAGAGCACCTTATGAGCAAGACTACTGCCTTAATGAGACAGAGAGGGCTGTTACTGAGTTGGACACTACACCCTGGAGTAGGATAACCTTGTGGACAGAGATATTTGAAGATTTCTGGTAAATGTGAACATCATAAACAATATTGCAAACTCTAGTGGCTATACCCCACAACAGGCCAAGCCTTCGAGCATGCAGATGGCATCAAATATCTTTTCAAATTCAAAGCCCTCAGGCCATGCTCTCAGGGGTTCATGTGAAGTCATCTGTCTGTCTTAAGTGAGAAAATGTTCAGCATAGTTCCCTCCCCAGTCCTCATTTTTGGGTAGCTTGTTTGAGATTATTGTCTACACTCTGATCCTTCTCAAAGACTAATGCAAATATGTGACTATGGGGGGTTTAAAGCTTACTCTCAAAGAGCAAGAATGACATAATTGGGAAGTGAGGATGTAAGAGGTGAACAATGTCATATTGACTCATTTTAGCAAAGAGGAAATCCAATCAATATGCCCAAGTTTTCCAGAATACAGTAATGAAAAATTTGTTGAACAGACTGCAAGATTTTTCTGTCTCTCATGGATCATTTATTTCTACAAGAAATAAATCCCCTTGACCCTAAAAGTGTCCCAGTCTAGCTCTATTCTTCTTCATATCCATAAAGTCCTCTAACTCAAGTGGTAATTTTGCAGACTGATACTTGCCCTAAGTAATACTTCTTCATATCATGGGGAGACAGTAATACCTCTTCTCAGCAAGTGCAAATTGGCAATAGTCTCTCCTACCAAGAGGCACAGCCTGCTCGTTCTTTCACTGCAATATTTATGTCTGTCTCTGTAACAGTTCCTTTAGCTAGGAGCAAACCTTGCTTAGGCAAAATGCTGGGAAACTGCCACATGCTCCTGTAACTATATGTTGCTATAAAATAATTCAAACACACTATTAGACTGCGTAATTTAGCTCATGTGTAGTTAGAGTTTGCCAAGTGACTGCATCCAGCTGGAAAATCAATTTATATATGCCACTTTAATAAAACCTGAAAGTCTCCTGCAATGCATATGGAAATGTTAGACAACGTTGAAATTGTACTTTATGTAAAACCAAACATGGCGGTAAATTATAGGCTGAGTGAGAAGGATCACTCGTCTCCTGCCAAAATTCATATAAATGGTCACCAATTTGGGGGTGGAGGGGGAAACCTACCATAATAAAATGAAACTTTGTACAATTCCAAGTGCATGTTTCTAGGGCCAAAATTTTGGTAGAAGAAATTTTAAAATAAAATTGACTTTGGCCTCAAGCCATCTCTTACTGATTTAAATCTACAGTAGTCAGGAACTACACTGGTGCAAATGAAAACAGAAGACAGGTGATTTAATGGTGAAGAGGCCTTTCTATGTACTACAAGGGAGCCTTGAGCTCTCAATCTGGCCTAACCATGTTGTTTGCCTGCAGGGTTTCCCCTTCATTCTCACTTCAGAAAGCACCGTTTTCTTATCCATGAGGTGCATACTCTATTGCTCTGTGTATAAATTCAGCACAAGAGGTATCAAGGCTATCCATTTTCTTGCCTGGGCTTTGCTGGTGGCACCTGAGGTGTCTTGTTAGGAAGAGTAAGATGCTGCCTTGTGATCGCCATTGTGGTGTATGGGTGAAAAGCAAAGGGTGTTGCCAGTCCTGCTCTGGAGAGACAGAGATCAGCATTGCAAATCCCACAGTCTGGATGCTGCTAATTACCAAGCTTGCTTCTGCTCTCAGCGGGGGCATAATTAGGGAAGGGGCACACAGATACTCTGGGAGTAGCACTTCCTCTTCTCCCTAGCTTCTTTCTTGAAGCTATATAGGATGAGTTGGGAATGTCTGTGTTTGGGCAAGAGACAAACATGTGACTTCCATTTTCAGACCTATCGCTTAACACCTTTTACTAACACCAGCAAATAAACTCTCATTAGTACTAGGAAACACAAAAAACTACAGGAGTGAGCCAGACTTTATTGCACTGGGTTAGTTACTCTGTTTTCTGGACAAACAACAAAAGGCAGAAAAAATAACACTCGTCTGCAAAGCAATGCTAATCTGACCCTCTTCCCACACATGTGGTCATGTCTAAAATAACTATTTAGATTAAATTAACTCCTCATCTGCTCTTGCATAAAGGTTTCTCTGCAGATATAAGGTGAGTACAGCAGGTATTTAGTGCACATTGCTTGCACACTGCCTACACCACCCTGACTAGGTCTTCCTTTCAGGGTGCACTTGGTGCAACATGATCAAGAATAGTCAGACAGAAAATGTTTACAGGGCAGCTAATGTGAATATATGCTCTTCTAGTGAATCACTCTGACTTTGCTCTGATCCCAAAATAGGAAAGACAGAGTCTTCATTTAACACTTAATATCTCAGGGATCAATTCTGTTCATTGTAGCATTACAAAAGCCCCAAGGAAATTCCATTTAGATCAATGGCTGCATCAACAAAATCCTGGAAACTGAATTTGGCCCAGTGCCTATCTAACATTTGCTTCCTAAAAGCATTTCTAGCTTGTGGACATTGGAAGGAGTTTTCAGACACTGTGATTATCAAGGCAATTCCTCAAGCCTTTCAGATGAATCAAATTTATCTTAGTAAACTATTTCGTCCAAGGTTGTAGGAATCACTCCTCACTCACATGAACAAGGTCTTACCTTGTACCTTAACCTGCAAATCCCCTCACCAGTCTCTTCATTCACCCTCGCTTAGGGCATGCTGTTTGTTGGCAGGGAGTATTTTGTTTTCACAGAATAACAATTTCACTTTGGCTTAGCGCTTGACATCCTTGATATCAATGCAGCCACTCACAGAAGTAAAGGTCATTGATTTAGGCCACAAGTATTCAAGATTAATTTTTTATGATCACCACTGTCCAACACACAATTAGGCTTTCATGTGCAGAATGTGTTTCAAGAACTGCCAGTAATTTTTATGCCAATATTTGTGCTTTATATCTGATGGCAAGAACATTTAAGAGAGTGGAAGGTCAATCTTTTATAGACAATCCAAAAAATAAAATAGAAACTGAGAAAGATATGAAAAAATGTGTTCTCAGCAGGAGCCCTAGCAGGAAAAGTTTCCTAGGTGATTAAATACAAAAATAAGTGTTTTCCAATTGGTAAAACCACTGTGGGATGTGTGCACACCAGTCACAGAAGTGCCTGGAATGCAGAGCCATTCAAGCTCAGCTTTTAACGAGGCAGTTGCGGACCTGGACACAGGCCAGATATAAAAGCCCTGGGCCCAGCATGGGCTAATTTACCAAGCTCTTATGACGGGGATCTAATCTAACCAAGTTTATTGGCTTTGAAACAAACGTGGAACACTCACATAGCCAGTAACTGTTTCTCAGCTGGGGAGACAGCAGTAAAGAGGCGAGTGCAAAACGATAGACTAGGTAACTTTTTTAATTCTCCTCCCCAAGGCATTCTTGACTGTGGCCTTATACCTCAAAAAAAGAGAAATATATACAAGGCACCGAGACAACTATCCTTCCAGATGTAACAATGCCAGTTTAAAGACTGTTCACCCACAACTAGTTCTTCTTGCCTTCGCTGAAATACCACCATTGATAAAATACATAAAGTAAGAGAACATACCCAGGCTGATTTGAAATAGTCATATTGGCACAGGAGCAAAATTAGGAGTTACTGTATGATTTCACTTATATCAGTGTCATTAAAGCAATGCAACTTATGCATGTAGATAAATTTCAGATGACTGTGCAAGGCAAAAATTACAGCTATTTCTAGGTACCAGACTTGATTTTATTACCTCTGCACGAGCAGTTTCTAACCAGGCCACACTCTAGCTTTCTGATGGATGCAAACCACATAACATCACTACATCACTGGAATGACTCCAGTTCACCTCACAATGTAATTGGATCAATGTAATTAAGTCAAAGCTCTTTCTACCTTAAAAAAAAAAAAAAAGAAAAAGAAAAAGAAAAAAGGAAAAGAAAAAATCAAGAAGCTTCTTAAAGAGCACTGGAAAGCAGGAAAAATAGCTTTCAGAAAAATATTTTCACTCCTAAATAAAGGCCTTTCCAGATATTGCAGCAATTTCATGCTCAATTCTGATAAGCAATAAATATATATGCTATTTTATTTAGTTTGATTTTGCCTTCAGTTTGGTGAGTTTATGTTTAAAAAGGGGGAAAGTAGATCTCCCATTGTTAATAACACAAAATAAGGCTTGCCTTTTAAACCAGAGGGTAACAATGATTTTGAGATTTGAACCATATAGTTCTTAATCTTCTACCCTTTATCATATCCAGAAAGAACCAGGAATATTTGCCAGTCTATATGAAACAGACCAAAAACTAGTATTCAGTAAGAAAGCAAGCCTCTAGATTTTCATCTAGAGGGTTAAAAGAGCCTGCTTGCTCCCTAGTCTGCCAGGTTTTATTGCTGCTAGCAAGAATTGTGTGTTTAATCCTCCACTCCCTTCTTGGATGCAGCCCTAGCAAGAAGTGAATGATAGTTTTATCATGAGGGAGTACTACACAACCAGTGCCCATAAATACGTATCACTCAAGAGTGCTTTGAGGATGTAGCATTTGATTCCAGTGGGGCCAAATTTCTCTTTAGCCCTGGGGAGACCCACAAGACAGTTCTGTCACTAGCTCTAATTACAGATCAGTCACTGAACACATAGGAGGTTCAAGCGAAGGTGAAGGCCTTCTCCTTAAAATCCAGACCCTCACAAATAATTTTCAGGTGAGTTTCCAAAAATCAAGTCTGAAAGAGACACTAGCCATGATCCAGTAGTGTAGAAGAGAGCAAGATGGTGAGGAGACAATCCAAGTTTCTATGGACAAAGAAAAAGATGTGGGATTTTTGAAAAACAGTCGATTAATGGGAGAGATACAACTGAAAAGCAATGGTTTTCCAGTTCTGAAGTAGCTTCCTCCAAAAAGACATCTTGACCCAAAAGGAAGAATATAAGACAAGGCATTCAGTCCTACCATAAATATGTTTTGAGGTGAAAGACAATGAGGTCAGATATGTGTATCACATTTTTATGGTGAATTTCCAAGCATAAGCACTTCTGTCATCATACGATAATTTTAGAGAAAGCATCAAATATGGAAAACAGCATTTCAGATTTTTATTGCAGATTTAGTTTCTAAGTAACAAATTAATAACATTTCAAGGGGGCTGCATTTAGGTGAAAACTGACAGTCATATAAATTATCTATGTATATTTGGTGGAAGAGAATGTAAGATAAATTTCTGGAGCTTAGTTTTACTGAAATAACTTTCTTGAATAAAAAAAGGAAGAAAGAAAAGTTGAAAGCCATTTTGTATTGTGAAGATATTGACACTTTTGAAATGGAAAGGGCATATAGGTCTCTAGTTCCAGATCCATTCATTGAAGAATTTTGTTGGGATGTAATAATCAAACTTTTAAGATTTAAAGAAAGGTAGATAATTCTGATAAAGGCAATACAATACCCTAAAGAAAAAAAGCAGAGGATATAGAAAGGTGAGAGAGTTCATATGTTTGCCTATTCTACCCAAAAAGAAAAGAGAAGAAAGGAACAGTTGAATTTAAGTCTTTAATGCCAAGAGGGGGAAAAAAAGTGAGACATGAAATTTTGCAACCTACAACCCCCATAATAACAGCAGGAACTATCACCATCTAGCACAGTTTATCAAGGAGATTTTTCCTTCTGCCATGGATTTCGCTGCTGCAGCGGTGCATAGGCTTTTCCATGTTACTTAGCTGTATTCCATGTCTTTTATTGAAGATTAAGGCTTGAAAGAGAAGAGAAAGCAAACAGAAAACAAATACAGGCTCAACATCTTGATAGCAGTTTATACTGTGGGTCTGCCTTGTTGCTTTAAACACAATTTTTTTAGCTGCAGGCATTACAGTTTCAAACTGTGATTAGTTTAAAGGCTTACTGAATGTGATTTTATGGAGACATTAAGTGTTTTAATTTTCATGCTTATTTCCAATTGATAATATAGCATCCTTAAAAGAAAAAACAGCCCAACACATTTTCATGTTTCTGATTAGAAAGTATAAGTTCCAGCAAAATATGCAAGTGGAGGGCATAAACGAGAGGTGGGAAGTTGTCTTTGGTCAAGTCAAGTAGCAGAAGCATGAATTTGTACATAATTACTTTTAATACTATATGGAAAGCTGGAACTGATGAGGAAGTGATTTTCAGAGTATTAGGTTTTCCAAACTCTCCTTTGTCACTTTGAGTTTTCAGGTGCTCAGCTCTATTTAGAAGGCTGACAGTAAGTTATATCTTTTTGTCATGGAGAGATGTCCAAATGTAAACCAGTGCACTGGGTCAGCTCCTGGGCTGCCCATATGCTCCATCCACCACCCAGAGTATTTTCAAACATGCAAACAGAACCAACCCTTGCTGTGTTGTGGCTCTCTTCTGTACTCTTTAATCTCAAACACCAAATATAATTATCACATGACACCAGGTTGTAAGAGGAGCAATAGCTTCCAGGATTTGGGATTCCAGGGTGTGTGTGGGATCATGCACAGACTGCTTGGTTCTGCCTCGTCCTGCTGCATGAGCCCAGGCAGGGTGCTTGCTGCCTCTGTGCTCTTCCTTTCTCCTCTCTCCACCATTTGCCTGTCCTGATTCATCATGCTATCCAGTGCTGAGGTTTGTAAACTGAGGGGCACTAAAAGCAGAAAAGAGATGCCTTCTCCATGTGGTGCTTCTCACATCCAACCTTCAAACTCCCATATTTCCACCAAGGAATTCCTGCAGTATCTGGCTGCAGCAATGACATTCCAGAGCAGAGAATCTGTAATGTCCCAAGCCTGTAAGATGACTGGCATCAACTCTGCCCCTCTAAGGGCATCTCAACCCCACACCACCCAGCATTAAGGAGGACCTGCAGTAACATTTTCCATGTCCCACCATGGCTGCTATCCCTTACACAATATTCCAAGTGGTGGGGCAAAGGAGAAAAAGGCAGGGAGCATGACTGCAGCCTGGCAGCCAGATCAGTCACCTGGAGCGAAAACAGGTATCTAGCAGTGGTTCAAGGCCTTTCCCTGTGAACACAGAATATTTTTTAACTGCAGGGCATGTAGCATGAAGAGCAGGAAGCAGAAACCACCACCCAAGTCCCCTGTGGATCCAACTGTCTGTTTTATTATGTGCATGTGCAACACTGTTATACAGCAGACCTCTGGTCTGGTTTTGTGTCTTCAGGCTCCAGTTTAATGATGACTAGGTTTTGGACAGCTCTTGGCAAAGGCTGCCACTTCATCCTTTATGCTGTAATGGATGTTAATCTGAAAATTATGTTCGCAGTTCTGTTTGATCATCTGTAATGAAAGTGGTCAAACTGTTACTTGGTCTCACTAAAAAAAAATAATAAATAAATCACTAAACCTATTTCAGATCCTACTCTTGCCTTATACCAGTAAAAAATAAGCAAGAATTCTATTACATCCAGTGGACTTAAAGAACAACAAGAGAGGAAGAATGTTTTTAAAGTAATATGAAAGGGTTAAAGATTCAATTGAATCATCAAACTCTGGGAATTTGAGTTTTCTTACATAGGCAACTAAAGCTCTATCATCACAATATACTAAACTACAAAAAATATAAACGCTAAGTTATATTTAATATTTTAAAACATTGAATCTTCCAAGGTACCTAGTTTTGCATTAGACTGCTGGGAACCTCATTGCAAACATTTTTCTCAAAAATGACAAGATGCGAGAGTGTCAAAGAATAAATGGTACCTGCGTGTCAAACGTTGCTGCCACATCTTGTGACTGATACGAGACACTCTTAGCATTTGCTACAAAACACAGACTGAACTGACTGAAACACTGACCAAAATACACCCCAAGTGATTTCACCTTCTTATGAGCCAAACCTTCACCTGGAAAAGTGTGTGAAATTCAAAGTAGTTCCTGCCTATATCAGCATGGATGAGAAAGGACATGGCATCAGAACCAGAGTGACACAGTCAATTTGACCCCGCAAGGCAGTGGCAGAAACACAATTATAGTACAACCACACAATATTTTTTTAAAACCTTCATAATAGCTGCAGAATCAATAAATGAGTGAAACTGTTAAAACAGGAACTTTTATCAATGTTGAAGTGGGAACTGACAAAATAGGGTAAATTTCTTTCCAAGAATGCCATGTTGTTCATGCAGTGTCTGTGCCTCTGTGATAGTGCTGTGATGGGAGTTTGAGTGACACTGGCCTGCAAGGCTGAAACAAAGCAGATTGCATCCTGAAGTCTTTATGGAGATACATTTCCACTGATTTTAATGAATCAGAGACAGGCTAGAGCCAATGGGAGTTTAGTCTGAATAAGGAAGGAAACACAAATGAATAATGATTTCAGTATTTGGCTTTACCTTTGTAAAGAAATAATAAAAATACATTGCACATGTTGCATATCTGTCAGCTAAATTAATTTTATCTATGACACTTTACTGGTCTCATGCAGCTCTAGAGAACAATTGAAATCTCAAATTACAAAACCACCTAGTTTAAGCCCTCAGACCCTGAAATACAGTCTCCAAGTTCCCATTCAAATTGTCATCCAAGTTATACTCCAACATTAAGCCCATGTCAGCCTTAGTGGAAGGAGATGTGGACTACAGCTGCGTCTGGTTTGGCTTCCCTTTAATAAATACAGCCAACTGGGCCATATCAAAGAAAATGTAAGTATTTCCTTAAAAAGCAACTATTTTTTTTTTTTCTTTCAAGAAAATCATTGCAGAAAAATGTTAATTTGATATTTAATAAGTTTTATTTTAAAACATAAACCTAAAATATCTACTGGACAAAAACAGGCCAAAAATACAATAGAGTAAGTTACAACATTCTCCCTTTCATCAAATTCACTCCTGAATAGGAAGAAAAATATTTGATAAACTCAGCTTCTGTGACAAAAGATACATCTAAACTCAAATCCAAGCTCTTTGGAGATTCAATCCATAGACTGCCACACATTCCTATACAAAGGAATAGCCCATGCAGGTCCTTCACAAGCTCTAGCCCTTGCTCACTCTGTGATGCAGGCACCTCTGCTCTACCTCTACCTGCTGGAAAATTAAACCTTCAACAAAACACAGGGATTTTGCTGTTACTCCTAATGAAACCAGCAACACTGGCATGCAGCATGAAGGTACTTCCAGGCACTCAGCAAAACATATTAAGCATATTTTCCACTAGCTTTATTAATTTCTTCAGGTCTTTGACAAATATTTGAAGCACTTCTCAATTACTTATCTAATATCATGGTCACTGTAATGTTAATAACTTTCTCAATCATTGATGTTCATGTTCTTGCTTTTCTTGTCACAGACAGGAATGTTTTATTGTCCTAAAACTAGACCTATGGCATACAAAAATTATCTCAGGTAGACTTTCAATTTTTACAGTTCCTTCTCAATAAAACAGATACTAGTTTTGTCTAGTTCTTTTGCAGGCCAACCACGTCTTACATGTCTCTAACTAATTCTTCATTAGATATTCACATGCCAAAAATCAATTAAGTGGCTATTTCAGAGGAGAATTTCTCGTTGCATCTATTCGTAAGTCTAGCACAGCCAGACATGGCTGGAAAGCTATGACCTAGACCCCTAGATTGTAGTTTACTGATACAGGTGTTATACATGCCCTTTGCTCTTAACTTCTTTAACACCCTTCTATGAGCTATGGCTGTAAGTCAGACACCCAGCTGGGTGGACAGAAGTAAATTAAAATTCCATAGTTCTCACAGAGTACAGACACAAATGTAAATCTGATAGACACATATCAATAAAAATTTATCTTGATTTTTTGCTATGATAAAACATTGAAATGTTTAAAAACATCTGGAGGACAGAAAAAAAAGGGCTACCAATCACAATTTTCCTTTAGAAACATGTTTAAGGAGACATCCTTTTTGACATAAGCATAGGTTAAGTGTAGTTCTTATTGCATGTGACCATTGCCATTGCCTCTATCACAGATGTGGACCGGTGAATTCAGCAGAGATTTTGGAACTGATGCGTTACCAGTTAAGATAACAAATTTTGTTTCTTTGCTAAACATTTGTATAATTCATACCCCTAATATCTGAAAATATCTCAAGTTCAGCAGAGGGAAAAATACCATCCTTTAAAAAAGAAAACTTCGTATTTATCTAAAAAAACTAAAAATCAAAATTTCCCATGTAAGCATTAATGAATCTATTGTATTTCAGGGAAATGGGAGTTTTGCAGGGGGGTGGGGACAGGATGGCAGGGTGTTGGTCTATGGTATTCATACTGTTAATTTATTCACAGATGAAAACAGGAAAAATTACCTGGCTTTACACAAGTATTTGTGGTTAAAAAAACAAAATTAAAAATCACTTTTTAACCTAAAAAATATTATTAACAAAAATAAATCATCGGGAGAACAAATTTTCATGCTTGTCTTTTTTTTCCATAAAAAAGCAACAGAAAATTAAAAATAATTAAAAATTTCTTCCAAAACCCTCTTTATTTTCATTCTTCAAAGCACCTTTTAATTAAAATATAAATCCAGCTATAAAGATTCTACAAGTTTTCCACTAGTACTTACAAATTAGAAACAATCTTTCATCTTTCCCACACTGGGTAGAAAAAGCTTACATTTAAATTAAAGAGGTGACTATTGCATAAGTCTTTCTGTGAGGAAATCACAGAAAGAAACTCTGAGAATTTTAAATTTGAAAGTAATTTTTTACTTAGAGAAGATTTTTGCCTTTTACAGGAGAAGTGCTGTAGTCCATCCCATCCTTGTTGGGAATGTACCCATTATGTGTTCCTCCCAGTGGTCAGCAGTTTCCAATGGTTCAATTTTCAAATAAATTTTTAGACTTGAAGGAGGAAAACCAGAAAAATGTTGCTGATCCACTTTTCAGAAAAAAATATTTAATCCAAAAATGCTGGTTAGCGCTCATGGGTATTTCAAACACCCAGGACAGAAGCAGCACTATTGAGTAGGAGCCACACATGGGTTTGCTGAGGTTAAACTTCATAAATTTGCTCACTTCAGTTAGACTTCCTTGAATACAAGCAAAATCTCAGGCCACTAGAAACTCCTCCAAGGAGAGTTTTCAGTACTAGGGAGAACATAGATGGTTTTCTGCTTCACTCTAATATACCTTCTCTTTTTTTAAGAGAAGTTTATCAAAATTGGAAAGTAGGAAAATTTTTTTCAGATCAACTGAACAATTGAGCACAGAATGCTTTCTCTTCCTTCAAGAGCAGGAATCCTATACAGAGGGTGAGAAAAGATGTAAAGGACTGTGTACTTGACAAGTTATTTGGATTAACAGGTTTCTTTGGTTTGGATTATGCACAGGTTTTCCTATATATGCCATATTTTTGCTTGATAAAATATTTATTATTTAATTGTTTATAAATTCTAGAAACACACTTTTCCAAATACTCATGTCAATCCCTCTTCCATAACAGTATGTGCTAACAGTATATTAGGTTATTTGAGCAGAAAAAGAACTGACTTGAATCCATCCTCAATAATTTTTGGTTATTGGTGAAACAGTTGTATTCATTTTGCCCTGCATAAACCATCAGGATAATTGCCATTTTCCATTATCATTAGAAAGTGAGCTCAAGTACAACTCACTCTTGATTTTACTGATGATGGAGAATAAGGGTAAAATGCTAAATTAGAGCCCCAGCCTGCCTATCAAATCCATTCACTAGTTTCATGTTTTCACTTGAGCTGATTTTCTTCCTTCAGCTCTAACCACACTGCAGTTTTGTACTCACCACTGTTGCCTGAATTTCCAGGAGCTCAGCTACCACCAGAATAGTTTGTGCTTCACCACCATAGAATCAGGGTGACAGAACAATGACACAAGATCACTGGCAGAATTTGCCCTTAAAAAAAAAAAGACTGTAAGCAGGACCCAATTCAAAGCAGTTAAATCAAGTGGAAGGAATTCCAACAAAAAGAAATTGAGAGAATATAAAATGCAAGTGTGAATACATTCCAATGGCAGGCAATAATGCTAGTCTATGCTGATACAGTGAAATTCTGCAAGGCACTTGTGCATCAATGCCATGAGCATCACAGGCCTGCACAGGCTGTGTGAGTACCTAGAGCAAAGTAGTTTGCTAACAGCCAATACCCAATATACACTACTTAAAGCCAAAATGCATATGAAAATGATTAAACACTGTATTCATGCTTTTTTCTGCAAGAGTCCTAACTCGCTGCAAGTTATTAGATCTTCACACTTGTGTGTGCCAGTTCAAACAAAGCCTAAGGTGAGCACGTGCTCACATCCTTCCCAATCCTCCTGTGACCAAGCATGGGCCACTCTCAGCCAGAAAGCCTCTTTAGCCACCCGAGGGATTGCAGCAAAATCAGATGTCTTCAGAGGAAGGTACAGAGGAGTGTGGCACACTCCTACCTCATGCAACCAGCATGGCACACCCGCAAAGCACTGCAGCTGTGCTCAGTGCACCACTCTGTGTGCTCCAGCCTGGAGCGTAACTTACAACACTGTGAGCTAGAGCCACACATTTTAAACTGAAAAGGGAAAATTCTTCTCATGGCAACATCATTCTAACCTTACTAATTTCAGTGCTGTATCGCACTGAGTTAAATCAGAGATGAATGCTATCTAAGTCTTTTGGTTTCCTTTATAGCATCACTGCACTGCCATTTTTAATTCTCTCCTGAGTAGTTGACCGAGGGAATTCAGGACGGCTGAAAGGTTCTGCAAAAAAATTAGTGAAATAGTTTATAAATCCTAGGAGCGAGCATAACTGCCCAACATTTGTAGGACAAGGAGCATTCTTTACAGTGGTTACTTTATCCTGTGATTTATACTGGTCTCCTCCATCTATCACATGGCTACAGCATTTAGTCCTGCCTTGTAGGAATTCACTTTTGGCTTCATGCTACACTCTCTCTGCCAGAGGAAAATTTTCCTTTGGTTTGTAGAAGCCTTCTGCATTTATTTTCTGTGTGATGATGCCAACTAAGAGCATTAAATTCTGTGGATGCATTCGTTCTGTGGCCCTTGGTGATAAGACAGGGATTAATACCATTTCAGTGAGAAAGTGAAAGCATCCCATGATAGTCTGAACACTAATTCAGAGGTTCCAGGTATAACTCAACAGGAAAGTTTGAGTCTATCCTCTCTCAATATATACCAAACTTCTTCAATGAAAACAGCTACATGGAGAGAAACTAACCCCATCCAACCACTAGATATATGTGTGAGATACCTCCTCACACAGGCTCAAATCCTGAATTTGGTGGTTCATGAGCTTTCAGGGCACTTATAATTCAAATATAGATGAGTCTTTTGGAAATGTTCCACCTTAACATTTCATATAATTCAAGTTCTGGCTATTATATTTCTATGATAAAGATTTTATTTTTTTTTTTTTAAGACACTCCTTAATTTACTTTGTTTAATTTTAAATACCTGCCCAAAATCTTCTTATTGCACTCTTCCTCCCTCTTTGACCAGAGTCAACACTGGGTCTTCAAACATATTTCCTGATGCTGCTTCAAGCAGAAGGCTGAGCCAAGCCTCTGTCTTACAGCATAGGCAGGTGGGAAGGATCACTTGCACCTTCCCTCTCAATACCAAAAAGCCCACACAGGTCTTCCTAGGAAGATACTCACACAGGCCACTCACTTTCATATGTTATGACCACGTACTTCAATTCTCTGGCTATAGAAATACAGATTTAAGCTACAATTAATAGTTTGGATTCTGCAGTTCATAGACCTTCATAAACAGTATTTTAATTTTCCATGACAACATTTCCTCGGTTCTATGCACACTCACTACACATTAAACACAATAGGAATTTGCTGCCAGTAATAAGCAGGCCGTCAAGAGATCCACAGTCCCTCAGGTGGCAAAATCCCTAAGGAGGTCTTCTGATTGCCACTCCTGATGCCCTGTAATCTGTGCCCAAAATAATTTTCAAGTTTAAGAATGCTTCAATGGCATAGAGAATGAAGGAAGTCAGGAAGTTTCCCCAGAAAAAGGGTGGCAAGATAATATAGCACTTCAGACCATTGCAGTGACATCAAGAGATGTCTCTGCAGAAAGAAGAATCCTATGGTGATACAGGTTCCTCTCCTGCCATGACAAGCTTGATGCAACTGCTCCAGGCTCACCTGTAGCCACCTGAGGGTGAGAAGCTTCTTCATCTACTGAAAAGATCTGACCAGTCAAGCTTTCTTCGGGATGTGAAATATTAAAGAAGTTGCATCTTTCAGTAGAAATAAAATTTGATGTCAACTTTCTCCTTAACCCCAAACTAGCAAAAACCACACTAATTACTTCCTCTGCAGGAAGTTCTTTTGGGGATAAAAGAAGTCATACAGGATTTGGATCGCTTATTGGATTTGTGTGCATCTATCAAACAACAAACAACAGCAAAGCCAATAGCACCCTCCAAGAGAGAGATTCAGAACTAAGAGGTCTGGATTGCCTTCTCCACTGTTCACAAGGTTTACTTGATATGTAGGCCAGCAAAAGGTCCCCTTTCCTTCACCTAGAAAGGCCCATCCTGCCAACATGGACAAAGGAGGAGACAGAAGCTGCAATGCATATTGAAAGTAACAGAGAGTTAGACACAGGGGATAGAGACTTGATAATGCAGACGGGGAGGGGGGGGAAAGAAAGAAAAAAGAAAGAACTTCTTAAGATTCTTTCTAAGAAAAATGAATCTTCACTGCACTGGTGCTTTTATTAGAGCACCACATGCTTTTTCCTTGTTCTCTCTTGACACAGTAAGTTATGTTCAAGCTGCCTGAGACACTGTGTCAGAGCACCTCATTGTTCTTCTCCCAGACAGGTCCCTCACAACTCTGGCACACAGCACAGAGCACTGGGGGCAAGTGTGACCGCACCTCCAAGGGCTGAGGATACTCCCAATCAGAGTGGTGATCAGAAACTAACATCTGCAACAGGACGCAGCACATGTGCTCTTACAAAATCAAGAGAATGGACACAAAGCAAGTCTGATGTAAAATGACGTGGAGCAAAGAAAGCATCAAACTCTTTCATGAGAAAGTTTCTCTTAATCAAGATAGTACGTCAGAGGCAGAAGAGGCATCTTTCTTTTTGGAGTTTCAGATGCCTTGAAGCATGCCAAAATTCAGCATGCAAGTGCAGAGTTCACAGCAATTTAGCTTTTTTTTTTAGCAAGGTTTTTCCAGGTAATTTCCACTTTATTGAACCCATAGTGTTCCATCCGCAGCTTGAAACCCTGCAGCTCATTGTCCATAGATAGTGCAAAAAAATCACATCTGTCCTAAGGTACTTGCAGTCAGAAATAAAACAGACAAAGTGCAAAAGACAAATATAACCCATATTCTACAGGAGATACAGGAAAGCACACGGCAGGCTTGATCTATATATCACCAATGGAGACTTGAGCCCAGGTCTCTGCAGACTTGATGCTAAGCCTCACCAAGGGAACAAGTTTTCCCTTAGAGAAGGCATGGAGGTGATGCACCTGCAATACTGACTGCAGCTGATGTTATCAGCAGAAAAATCACAGTCTGTCTAGAAGAAAAGCCACAACCCACATGCTCTGAAAAATAATACCTACATGATTTTTAAAAAGAAAGTAATTCTGTGGAAAAAGCACAACTTCAGTCACAAGGTAAGACTTGTTCTTCAGTTTAAGGACTCTTGAGCCAGGTTGACAAAATGTTACTTGGTCCATCTATATTTTAGTTTATTCCTTTGAAAACAGAGCTTGTGTAAGGCACACTGCACATCTAACACTTCCAATCTTGGGACAGAAAGTAGCACAAGGATAAAATATATTGCTTATTTGTAGTGGTGTGCTTTGTAATCAACTTTGTATTAATACTCTGTTCCATGCACCCCTCAAGCTTTGTATTTGGCTGTACCCTATTCTCCCCTCCTCCAAGGGTAAGACTGCCACTTTGGAGCTCTTCCCAGGTTCGAGAATGTTCTCTGAGAGGGCCCAAGGTGATAGGTCCTGACACAGGGAATCCTCCTGCATCCTGGGGAGATTGGCAATGAAAACTATCATTCAGCAGTCAGGTCACCTCCTGAGGTGTCCTTGTTGGCTGACCCCTTGACCCATCCCCTAATCCCACACCCCTTAAAAGGTGTTGCACTGAATTGTTCTCCGCTCTGTCTGGGTAGAAATTTTGAGGTAAGAAGGTACCTTGGAGTGCTTTCAATAAAATCAACACTGCTACCTCAGCCAGAGTCACTCCTTTCTTGGTCTCCTTCATCACAATACACCTGACACAGAATGCCACACTGGGACCCACCAGTTTGGCTGAATCTGCCAAGCAGGCAGAGGAGCTGTACCAAGGCTTGTTATCGGGGCCAGGATTAGCCGGGCAAGCTATCAGAAAACAGTCCCAAATACACTTATACTTTCCTGACAAAGCTATGAATTCTAGTGATCCTAATGCTCTGGATAAAGTAAAATGACTTTGACAAGCCCAAAGTTACAAGGTACAGCTCCCCACTGAAATGATGGTCCATCCAAACTGGATGTCCAAAATCCTCAATACTGCACAAGCCTGAGGCTTTCATCTAGTTTAATGTTTCTAGTCCAGGATGAGGTTACTAAAATAAGTTCTTTCAAAAATTTGAATCTCAATTGTGAACATGAGGCTGAAATACCATCTTTTCATGCACTTACAAGGACCAATAGAAGTATTGCCAAATGTCATTGGTATGCAGGAAAAATAGTGTACACTTCTGTACTCCAGAGACATTTGAATTCCAGTGATTCTGAAGTCTAAGAGGTACCACAGTCTTTTGAAGAAATTCAGAACAATAATCATATGTCATTTGCTTGATTGCTACCCCAACCAGGTGTGATCTTGAGCTTACACATCAAAAGAAGATTGAGATTCACTCTCTCTGGAAGAATGGAGACTTTCCATAATTCAATATGTTACTGAACTATTATTTACCATTGTTAGTCAAAGTAATAATTAACTTTGCTCACTGGATGAAAGATTGGACTCCAGCAATGCACATGCAGTTTAAATAGATACAGACAGACCAAAAACTGCCCGCTGTTCTGGTTTGAGAAGCAAAACCAATGAGACACTCCAAGTCAGAAATACAATTTATTAGAAAAAGAGAAAATAAAACTAAAAGGAAACAAAGTACATGCAATAAAGAGAAAGAAAATCACTGACAGACTCAGAATACAACTTGACACCCTGTTGGTCAGGGTGTTGGCAGCAGTCTACTTGCAATGGTTGCTGCAGTCCTCCTGGAGTAGCAGTTGTGGCTCTGTTGAAGCAGTGGTCTTGGAGAAAAGGTGCAACCCTCCGCTGAANACACTACCCCCCCTCCCCATCCCAGTTCCTAGGGATGGTAATAGAATAACACACCCCTGATTATATTTTACACTGCAACCCATGACACCTGCCTATATTAGCATTCAAAATATATTGTCAATTGAAAAAAAAAGACGACCCACTAAGAGCACCACACTAGAAAGACTGTCCCCAAAACAAGAACTGCAACCTGACAACATCAAAAATTAAAATTGCATTTAAAAGAAATTCTGCTGTTTTGAAGAAGAAAGACATGCAAGTGACAATGTTCCTAATAAAAGCTCTCTGCTAAGTCCACAGTCCCAAGGTTCCCCATGGAGAAGGGAAGTGTTTTGCTGGGAAACGAATCAGCAAATCTGCACTGAGCTCCAAGCACCTTGCACACTGCTGACCCGCTTCTCACAGCAGATGTTTAGGAAAGAGCCCAATGACAGTGGCAGACAGGTAGGGAGTCATCACCCAAGGAGATACAGGTAAAATGGGCACCAGTGGCTCAGCCCAGATAAAGCAAAAGATTCAATGGATTCCCACCTGAGAACCCCATTCAGAAATCCCCATGCAAAAGGCAGCAAATCTGTTATTGCAGGATGAGCACTGGGAGATGCTGCCATGTATATCAGAGACTGGCTGTAAGGCTGGGCGAGGATGGGAGCCACAGCAGGGTCTGGCAGATAACAAACATGCTTTCTCACAGAGGGCAGCAACTCAGCAGCACTGCAGGATGCCTTGTGCTGCCCCAGTGATGTGCCTCTCATGCTCTCTAAATAGTTGTGAGCTGAGGAAATAGAAAGGTCCCCATGGTTTGTCCACTGAAATGTTCAGCTCTTAGGGGTATGACATTGGTCCTGTTTTGACATACTTGAGTGTGAAAATCTTTTGTATCAAAGTTTATGGAAGTTGTCAGTTCAGCAGCAAGATTATTAATGCAGGCACAAAATCAGTGTAGCTGTACAGATCTGTACTTGGTGTAGACTTGTTCCTTTGGTTCATTGAGATGTTTTCCATGAGAAATGGAAGTAAGGGCACCAGCATAAAACACAAAGCTTTCCAGGCAGAGGTGGTGCTCCAGTGTATCCAGAGCGAGGATAAGGTATCACATCACATCAAATTGTGGGTATTTGCTGGAAATCTTTTAAAAGTCATCTTGCCATTCACCTGTGAATATTCCTTCTATACCTAAAAGCACAGTTAAGCCTATACCCATTTCATATGAACACAAATAAAGTTTCACAAGATTTACCCATCTTTCCTTAAGGAACCAGACTGGAAAATCCTAAAGAAGCCATAAAAGTTTTCCTACTGGAAAGAAGTCACAGGATAAATCTTTAAGAAAAATTGACTTTCTATTTCAATTTAGATTGTTTGGCCCAATGTGGCAGAATTTTAACAGCTGTATTAACCTTGGAAAACTACTACCATAAGTGATTTCCAAAAAATATTTCAATCACATGGAGAAAGATTTTTTTTTTAACAAAAATGCAAAATAATCATGTTGTGCCTAATTTCTCTTTACCTCTCCCTAAACTACAACAAGCCAAAGCATAAAAAGAAATTAAGAGTAGGTATTTTCAGTAGTTGTTTTCTAACCAGTTATTTCTGTGTTCTGTTTGCATGAGAAATTGAAGGTAAGAGGTTTATGTGCAGATGCACACTTCTCTGAGATCATCTGTTAACTGCCATCAGACAGAAAGCAGTTTCAGAAGACAGAAAAACCAGTCATTTGAGAACATTTGCCTCTGGCAGAACTATTTTTTTTTCCTACCTCAGTTAAAGTTACCCCCAGGCAAAACCAGGCAGAAGTATTGTTGCAACAAAACATGCAATCAACAAACATGCAGCCACTTAAAATTAAGCTTTATTATAAATGTGAAAAGATGTGCCAAATTGGGAAGAATATTAACTTGGACTGTGTAAGCAGAAAATTTTGCAGAATGGCTCATTTTGCTCCAGATAGCAGTTCTGTTCTCTGATCTGAATGAGACAAGCTCACACATCTCTCTGATACCCAACTTCAGATGGTAATCCCATCTAGCAGGTCAAACAGATCCAGGAGAACAAGCAGCTCCATAGCCCATGTCAGATGCCTGAAGCTGGATAGTATAAACACTATTCCTTATGCAAATGGTCAGGACACAATCTGAGAAACATCAACTAGGCATCCTGAGTTTCATTTTTAGCATGTTGCAGGGCATAGCTCAATAAGAAATTGAAACTGAATGCAAGGATTCATCAGTGTGTCTTCCAGTGAAGGGGATGTTTCTGCCCTGACAAGGGCCAAGAATACAGTAGTGTCTTAGCACTGGTTTTGTCATCACTGCCTTCTTTGAAAACTAAAACCATGAAGAGCAGAAACTGGTTAATTTGTCTGTGTGACAAGAAGAAAATGAAGTCTTTCAGTTAACAGGTAGGATCCAAATTGATAGTCTCTCACAGCACTACTGAAATGCAGGCATTCTGTTGCAAACAGTGGGAAAGACTAGGCCTGGCAGAACAAATCCTGGCTCTTACACACAGCAACTATTAGCATTCATCCAGACAGAGCAGCCAAGCCCTGAACATGCTAAGGTTTTCCACCAGAAATTATATAAATCATCATCTCCTTACGATGAAAAGCTTGGGTTAAATATAGTCAGGATTTGAACTCATGACTCCAAAAAAGCCAATACTTCAAGAGTCTCTTACTCTGGTTTGTTAAGCTATACCTGAAAAAAAAGCCCTACTTAGTGTTCAGGAAGACAGAGATATACAGACAAAATTAATCTCAAAAGAATCTGTGAATGGAGCCTGAGCTTTAATATACCTAAAGGTTATATGCCTAACAGAGAGAAGGCACAAGTTCTGCAAGTTGAGAAAACGGATCCTGGAAAAGCAGGTTTTGGGGGAGTGTATAACCCTACTGAGGCACTTGGATTGGCAACACAGGAGGGAACCTTCTCCATTTTGGCAATTTCAATTCCTAAAGAAAAGTGAAAGGACAGTGAGATACAAAAATTTAAAAGCAACATCTTCTTTGCAGATGAGAAATAGTGACCAAACATGGTAGAGCCTGATGATGCTCATCTCTGGTCACAGAGAAAGCACCAGAGGGTCTTTGACAGTCTCTAAGTCTCTGCTCCTATCCCTAATGTGCAGAGTGTGTATTAATATATTTCATACATTTTCTTTGGCAAGTTTAATGGAAACAGAGGCTTTCAATGAAAAGGCTAAATGAGCCAAAACTCACAAATACCCATCTATACTGTCTACATGCACTTTTATTTCCCCCGCCTTTTTATTCCGCCTTCAATAAAAGAGCATTTAGGTGATATTTTTTTCCATTTGGCGCATGTGGAAGGTGAGCTGATCTGTAAAGTTCTATATTGGTTGCTCTTTTATTTTTTTTCAGAGACCAAAAAGGGAAAGAATAGAAAACAGCTTCTTTAAATGAAATATGCACTTGTCAAAACAATTTAACAAATGGAAAAGGCATGCCCATTACGCTAGTTTTCCAGAAGTTCATCAACCTCACTGTTAAATCTTAGTATGTAAGAAAAATTACTCTATTTGTTCTTTATGGTTTGTTCCCAAGATCAAAGTGCTGTGGGCTGGAGGGTGTTGGACATCCAAGAAACACTCGTTGCTGCAATATTGTCTATAGTGCCTTTTGTTAGTTTTGTTTCTTTATAAGGCTTTGAAGAACAGCAGTCAACACTTGCAGCACACTAGCATCCCATCAAATGCCAAACTCGTCCTTTCAGAGCACATGGGAGGATAATGTTTTTATGACTCTTACTGTGGTTTTCTCCTTTCACTTAGTCTTCTGATAGAAGCAAATGGAAATTGTCTTGCATCCTCATCTCCTCTTACTTGTCCAATGGAGAAGTTAACATTATTAATCCTTTATTTTAAAGAGCATTAGAGCCTTATATAGATAATACCAGCAGTTGATGTTGGACCAATCTATAAATCATTAGAGGCTTCATTTTGGTTTGGTTTTTGGTTTTGATTTGATTTGGTTTTGTCTTTAAATGGGACTTGTTGTCCAATGCAATTTTTTGAGTGGTTTTATTTAGCTCTTATCAGATGGTGGATGATATTCAAAGGGCTGAAAATGTGTGTCAGTAACATAAAACTGCTTTATTTAACCAAACCAGTTTAACAGACTGAATTAGCTGACACACTCCATTTCAGTAGAAAGACTTCAACACCTATGTGTCAGTTTCAGAAAAGCAGAGTTTCAGTCAAGTTCAGTTAGCTTAGCTGAGCTAATGTGATTTAAAAAGCAACTGCTCCAAACCCCACATCACTGTGAGGATGGAAAATTTGTTTACTTCTAGAGGGTAACCAGAGTTACATACACATCCTTCTCTCTGCAAATAGTGAGTTTAATTTGAAACAACGAATTAAGTGCAAATATCTTTTCTACAGATAAAGAAATATATTTATTATTCAAAAATATATAACTTTATGTATCCTAAGGACCATAGGTCTAGAACCATCACTTGGCTCAGGCAGTCTAATTCCTGGCTCTCAGGAGCAGCCTTCTTACAGATAATCCCCTTTATAAACTTACTGAACTTTGTTTCTACTGTGTTTTGTGCTTGGACTGTTCCCATGGAATAGTCAGAGTTGTGACCTCAGCCACTTCGATCGTTGGTCTTAACCCCAACCAAAATGTACTCTTACTTTTCTGTTCCTTTGCCAGCATTGCCCTTCAGATTAAGAGTTATTTTCTGCCACGATGTATTTAAAGACAAAAAATTTGCATGCTCTCTCAGGTTTTGCCTTGCTGATTTAAACAACTAACCTCTCCTACTTCCTGTTTGTAAAACAAATTCTCCATTTCTCTGATCATCCCTATGGTCTTGTCTATGCAAATGTCAGTTTTAGATCATCTTTCTTGAACACTGTATGTCAAAACCATATGTGGTATCTTAAATGAGGTTTCATTAATGATTCTTCTATGCAGCTTGTAATACTTTCTTATCTGGAGTTACCCTTCCTGGGATTGCATTTACCTCTTTCATGCCTTCACAGCTTACGGTCAGCTTGTGACAGAGTGAGTACTGTTCATTTCTCGATTGTTTCCACCTGCTCACCTCTGAGCAGCAGATTTCAGTAAGAGCTCCCAAATGCATGATGTTATCTTCTGCATTCAGAAATTTTACCCCATTTGCAGTCCTCAACATTACCCATCTCTTTCTGTGTGCTATCCCAAACTCCATTTGTTCTTCTGTCCCAAACTGCCTTTGCACTATTGGTGCATCCCATCTTTGTGTCCCTGATTAAAGAATTACACAGAAGCAGCTCTTCAGGATGAGATTTCTAGAGCATAATTAGCAAAAAAAATTTTTTAAAAAAAGCAACTTTTTTTTGCACACCAGATACAACATATCTTAGGTACTTTTCAAAATAGCATGAAAGCCAGATGAGTAAATTGAAGTTGGGAGAAGATGGAAAGCTACAACCAGCATAATCACAACACTGCTTTAATGGCACATTGTGCAATTTTCACAGTAGAGATGAATGTAACAGGGTAGGCTTCAGCGGGACAAAGGACAGGGCTGCTTATGTGCTCTGGAAGGTTACTCTGTAAAAGGCAGTGTGAAAGATGGCACGGCCAAGTTCATGCAAGAAGATAACAAAAAAAACAACAGATGACTTTGATTACCTGACAGAACAAAAAAGCAACGTAAAGAGGCAAAGGCAAGTAGGCAAAGACACATCAATTTTCATACATGGGAGAGTTTCAACTAAACACTGATAAAATATAGGAAAGTAAAGGAAAGGTATTACATAATCTAAACAACAAATACAAACTATGATTATTTCTAACAAAACCACATTTTTAATGAAATGTGTTCAAATGAGAAGACAACTGAATCCAGGAAGGTACAAGGAGGAGGGATCTCATTACTAAGGGAGATTCATGTAATAAATCAACTCTTAAAAGATTAAAGAGAAGTTTTATATTTAATGTCCAAGACAGAAAGAAATTAAATATTTTTAAAAAGAAATTGAAGATTCACAGGATGAAAAACTCTTCACTTGACTTGAGAAACTTTTGCGAGCAGAAATTTTCAGGGGAAGAGGAAACCAATGACAGGTTAAATCAAATAATGAAATGATTTCTTTTCACCTTCATCAAAAGTTTTTTTTCTTCTTCTTCACATCTAACTTACCTTCTCCTGACTTCCTCCTATTGTAACAAAGAAATTCTTCATTCAGCAGAAACTATTCCCACCTTATACAATGCCTTAGAAAACTGGTGTCAAACATTACAGTCTGCTGAAATTACTGATGTTTAATGAACCACCAATCAATTACATTTGAAGCCTGCTGTTAGCTGACCTGCCAAAAAAGCTGTGATTTTCTAAATATGTTGTCATTTTCATTCAAACAGAATTCCCAAAACATGTGCGTTTTAAAACTGCTTACCAGAATAACAACACAGGGACTTCTGCATGAAAATCAACAGCACCAGAAGTCTACATCTTTTCTCTCAAGTAAGGAGCAGTGAAACAATGCAGCAGTCCCTTGCGAACTACAGGATCCAAATCTTCCAGCTGAACAGCTGAGAGCTCAGAGGTGCATCCAGGCTCTTATTCATGGGGCTGGATGGTGATCCTGTGGGCTGCAAGGACCTGGTTCTCTTGCCTCCACCAAGGAAAACCCAGTAAAAGAAATGTTAATAGCAATGAACAGAAACAGAACACAAACAACACTGCTTCTTTTTCCCATTAGGGAAACTTGCCTAGTGATGGTGAACTTAACACTTAATGCATATAAATCACTTTTTTGTGCAGTAGTCCTCTTCAGTCAAATAAAGAAAATAACAATAACCTTCCTTTTCTCTTATTACATGTTGAACTCTCTTGTTTGGGGCAACACCAAGTGAATGAATAGATTGAATTAATATATATATTCCAGATAATTGTGTGCAATATACGTCTGTTTGAAAATGCTAATATGTATTTTAATTATACATTGAATTTTCCCAAGGTTTATTGAAATATTCTACAAAACAAAATGGGGAACATAATATAATGTAAAAATGTAAATATTATTTAATTTCATCTCTTTTACAGGTGCATTTATTTCTATACATACACAAGCACTTTTGAGGAGAAATTTATAATATAATTAGACTTCTCTTTTTGTATTTTTCTGCATTTTTACAAGACCATTATGAATAAACAATGAGATGCTGAAAGGGAATGAAACAGTTCATACTCTACAGATTCCCAAGTTGTTAAGGGCAGCACAGTCAGGAAATGAGCTAAGAAAAGCCCACTCTAACATTTAAATACCAGCAATAGCAACACATAACATTAAAAAGATCATGTACAAAAAACCCATGGGAACATAATTAATAACTCATCTAGTGAAAACTAATAGAAGAACATGAACTGTTTTAGAATTTCTCTTTTACAAAACACCATAAATGTGAGGTGAAGCTCACTGCCCACTGGGTTTCTAAGTGCTGAGCCAAACAGAGGGAAAACTCTGAATGATTTCTCAGAAGACAATAGTTTATCTAGAACATACAATAAGCTAGCCAAACTCCTAATTTCCCTTGGCAAGACAAAATATTGCTCAATTAGCAGTTTGCTACCTAAAGTCTCCTTCTACACTCATTTTGTAGGTAAACAGCATTTATTTCTTTCTTGCACTGGGTGAAGCTTCTCTCAACTTGTTTGAAGTTCAAAGTCATCCTGTTTTTGACCAGACAGCACAGCATGGACTTGATCATTTTCCCCTGTCCAGATGCAGCCAAAGAACTCCCTGCTTCCATTTGTTTCATCCCTGCTGCATCTCAAATTGCTGCAGTCCAACAAAACCTCCTATGCTCAGTGCAGAGCTTTTCCTGAATTTCATCAGGTATTGTCAGAGCAAGGGACACACCACACATCTACTGCAGCAGCCCTAAGAAAGCAACTCAAACATACAGCCCACTGTCATTCTTCCAAACACCACCCTGCACAACACTCCCCAAGTGCCCACATTTTCATATTGAACTGCCCCCCACCTGTGGCAATTCTGTACTTTAACCCATTCCACATCACCACAAATTGAGGAACAAACCATGGACACATAAAAAGGCAATTTAAAGATAAATTCCTCCAAAATACCATGTAAATATACATGACAGTTATAAAAGGAAAAACAACAGATACAGGCCAAATTAAAAAAAAATTGGCATTTGTACATCACGCCCACAAAAAGACATTCCAGTTGCATTTCCTTTCATGTCTCTTCTGCACAGCTCAATGTGTTTAAAACAATCTAAAGAAATAAAATGGGGGGGAGAGAAATATAATCAAAATTAATTCATGACTTAAAATAAATTTATATTATGCCTAGAAATCACCATTACATTAATCTAGTCTGAGTTCTGCACACAAAACAGACCACCAGATTCCACAAAGTAGCTCCAGAATTCAATCAATATCTTTAGAGGACCCTGTTGAAAAGCCTTACAGCCTGGAAGGTCAAAGCAACACACCAAACAAAGCCATTAGATTTCTCTAATTGCAATTACAATCAGAGAATTTTATCTGCAAACAGCCACTTTTAAACAAAAAAGAAATGCAAAGCTTGTGATCTGAATCCTGCTCACAGATATATGACTTGCAGTTTCATTCAGAACTTAAGGACTGATAAACAGTCACAAGTTACGAATTTTAGATCTTTCAGTGAATGCATACCTTTATTCTTTTTTTCTTCTCCTCTTCTGCCTTTTCATGAATCCTTATTCAAAAGTGACACATTTGTTCAGTTCAGGGAGATTCTTCTCTCTGGAGGGGAAATAATTTTTATCAGTAAGACTCCCTGGTGATCAGGTAGACTTGGAACTGCTGTTAATCAGCCTTTTTGACATGGTACCTTGAATAGCACTTCCCATGATGCTTTGTGTGTCTACCTTAATTCTTTCCTTTTGAGCTCACCATGACTTATAGGTGTCTTTTTTTCCTTTTGTGTGTCTGAAGTTATTCCTCTATTAACTTTAATTGGAAAGGTACCTTTTATTCCCCTAGAGTAGTCATATACTAACCACTGAACTCCCTAGGCTCGAATTTCTGGGGTAGCAAGAGTTCAGTTTTCTGACAACTCATAAAAAAGAAAAAAATCCAGAGGAAAAAATTGATTATTTTTGCTAATAACATAAATTACATTTACACTAAAGATCAGCTGCTGCATCCATTTATACCAGCAAATACAGAGGACTCTGCTGAAGTCACAGTGAGTTCAAAAGAAAGGAATTAAGGGCAGACATAGAACATTACAGAACCCCAACCCTTGCCATTTGCAAACCCCACTGAAAGATATGCTGTTAAAAATAAATAAATAAATACCCTTTTTCTGAGGCACTGGGAGAAATACGAGTTCTTTCATTAAGGCAGTAGCAACAAAGCTTGGTTTCCTGTAGACTTGTACCTCTCCCTTACAATACCACTGTTGGCAAGGGAGAGAGGACACATCCAGGCCAGCCCACACCTCGCTGTGCTCCAACTAGCCCCACAGGCCACCTGCATGGGATGGCCAGACCGTTACCAAGCACAAAATGTTACAACTAAGTTCCCATCTTTCCCTCAGTATTTGCTCTCATTTGGGGGCGGTCCACTAACCAAGTTTTTTACAATTATTTTTGTCAGAGTTTCTGGGATCTGCTGCTCTTCTAGATCTAAATGAAGCTGTGCAGAAGCCCCAAAAGTTTCTGTGACGTGTCAGGCATATACTTTGTATATAATACATTTCTCTAAGAAAGCCAATCAAAAGTAAAATATCCTCTTGCACTTTATTGCCCACTCAAGACCTTTGTTCTCACCTACTTCATAGCCTGGTCATGGTCACATAAAATGCTAAAGAAAAAAGATGTTTCACATTGGGCTCTGAATCAGAAGCTATGTTTGAACCTTCCCAGAAAGCTGTTTCATCACCTTCATGCTGTTCAGCTGTTTGTATCAACAGAATGTGACCCAATCCTCTTGATTTTCTTTGTTCCAGAAGAAGAATTTGAACCAAGGAGGGCCAGGGCAGCAGTACATCCAATTCTACTGTCCCACAGATTCAGAAGACCCTGAGTTAAAGCAGCAACTACCACCCTCTCTGTACTAACAGAAGAAAAAAACCACCAGTTTTATGTCAAGGATTAGCACCTCAATTGTGATATGAAAGTGATGCCCTGGGAGGAAAAGACTGCTGCAGTACCCCCTTCCTAAAGACCTGGCTAGCCCCAGGCAGCAGCTACAGCAATGCATTCTGAAAGGGGAAGAAAATGAGATGGAAAAATTTGTGGGTCGAGGACATCACTTAAGATCAAAAAGAAACTCAACTTGGGGAAAATTATTCTAATTTACTACCAATTAAAATAGATTTGGATGCTGAGAAAAAATTAAGTGGCCACCATGCTACAATCCACTCCTTTTCCCAGGCTCATCTTCTCTCCTGACTTTTCTATTCCCCTATGCCTGAGGGGCCCTGCAGTCACCCTGGGGCTGTGCCCATCTGTGCCCAGCACAGGGCAGCCCAGGCTTACCCCACTGACACCCCTGTCTATGGCTACCACCCGAATCTGCCCCTAACCCAGGGCCACTCTGAAGAGCAATGTGACAGCTAACACCTTTTGGGGGCCCACAGTATCATAGGGCCACCAGCCACTGACCCTGGGGAGCCACAGGGTACTCAGCAGCCTCCAGCCAAGGCTGGTCCCAGCCCTCCTCAGCCTGCCAGCACCCAGGCTGCTCCTGGCACATGTGGTTAGTGTGCTAGAAAGCATCACAGGGATAGAAATTAGAGTTCTTAGAACCAGTGTGTAATTTTCTATTTTCCTACCCAAAAAGGGTAGGAAAATAGAGCATTCCTTACCAAAAAAACAAATAATTTTTTGGAGGGGAAAAAAATCTCAGGCAACATATTTTCCCAGTGTGACTCAACTTGTTGGGGAAGTTTCTGGGAAAGCAGCCTTGCAATAATTTTGGCCTTTAGGTCTGAAGTAACAGGCATTAATAAAAAGTGAATTAAAATGACGATTGAGCTAAAAGAAGATGTTCCAAGCCACAGCACCAGCAACCTTCTCTGCTGGGACTGCAAAGCTGCCTGGTACTGGCTCCAAAATTAGGTCATCTTCATCCTTTTGACTGCCAAATCACCTCCCTTCCCAGATGAGGGAGTGCACCCAGGAGATGTGCACTGGGACTGCTTAAAAGCAAAGCCAGCCCTGGAAGTCTTTCCTCCAGCCCCAAGAGCAGCCACTTGAGCACAAGCAAGGCCATGCACAGGGTGGAAATAGTCTTTCCTACATGCTCTTCAGCCTCAAGGGGAAATTAAGCTCTGCCATTAGGGGGGAAAGGGAAACGAGTCCCCAGCAGGGGTCATTGACAGGACCTGTGCTGTCCCACCCTGATGGCAGGGATGTCATACACAGCTCTGATCTGCACCAGCCAGATCCTCAGGTGCCAGTGTGGTGGTCAGCCCAGTACCCAAGTGCTAACTGCAGCATCTGATGGAAGTGTTCAAAAAATGTGTGGATGTGGCACTTGGGGAAGTGTCAGTGGCTTGGTGGTCCACATGGTGGTACTGGGCTAATGGACTCCACAACCTTAGAGGTCTTTTCCAAACTCAACAAACCTGTGATTTTCCCTCTCTTCCCATCCCACCTTCATTACCAACTTGCAAGCCAGACACCAAAGAAAAGACAACTAACTCCTCTACAGTGATCCTCTAAGGAAGGTACAGAATGTCTGACAGGTACAAAGATCCTTGCAGGCCGCTCTGCAGCACTGGCAGCCCCCACCCCCCTCCAGCTCCACAACTTGTCTTTGAAACAGCCTGATGACTGATTATGGGTATCTTCCCCATGCGGTACCCCCACACCATGACATCTCAATCATACTTCCATTTCTTTTTTAAAGTAAAAAGTGTTTTTTCTGGCCCAGTATGTTTATCAGTTAGTCTGAGCCAGTTATCTGCACAGGTTTAAGGTATGCAGCCTAGAACCATTAGATTTTTATCACGTCTTATGAAAATCATACACAGCTTACTCTTGTAGCTGTATATTACAAGGGAATCATGCACAGAGAGACTGGTTCTCCTTAGATTACTATCTCTGAATTTATGCTTAAAAGGTTGTAAGTGATGTAATTTTTGCCATTACAGGTAATTTATGGCTCCTGTGTGTCTGACTTGTCAAATCTTCTTACTGAGATCAAACAGGATCTGTTTGTCATACGCATTTATCTAACATTTGTTCCTCTGTAAGCTTCAAAATGCAATAGTTATTCTTTTCTTGGGTGTCAATTTTCTCTTATACATCTTGCCTCTTAGTCCTTGTAAATGACCTCCTTATGCAAAATGCAGGGGTGCTTCAGCAGCAAATATAAGCAATGACTTCTTCTCTAGAGGAATTTTTAAAAGAGAATTTTTTTCCTGAGCAAGCCTCCAGTCAGTCCTTCAGAGAGATCTGAAGTCATGCACACAGACGTTTTGAAGGTCTAGCTGTGCTTCAAACCTTGCTGCATTATTTTCCCCTCAACTTTACATAACTCTGAGCTGATCTCTGCTGTTGTGAAATAAATCCTTCAGAAAAACTCATGGAGAACAAAATATCCTTTCATTGAATAAGGCAGAGGGATACACGTCTCAGGTGTACATCCTCAGCTCCTTCCTCTACATCTGCCTCCAATTCACCCCAGGGCCAAACTTTCATATCCGGTCATGTTGCCATTCTGTTTCCCCGTCTCACATTGCTGGAAGTCATATTCTGCCTTACATACCCGAGGCTATACTCCAATCACTTATAGGATGACAAAAGATGTGACAGTTTCTTGTTTACTCTGCACAGATTTCACAGCAAGCTGAGCAGGTGTAAAGGCAGGCGGGGGAGTACAGGAGGGCTCAGTGACAACACCCCCTGGGCTGCACAGGGGAACACAGAGCTCTACCCAAATCCTGCTTTCTGCTGTGCAGACCCATTGGGGTTACAACAACTCCAAGGGCATGCACAACAGAAGCAAAATGCTTGCCAGATAATAGGGGGGAGGAACACTTTTCATGAGGTCTGGGGATTTTGAGAAGTGTCAGTCTTTACAAACCTCTCCAGCAGAGTCGAGATGGGAAAGGCTGTTGAAAGGGGTCACTCCGTCCTGTTTGCCCGAGAAAGGAACACCTGGAGATGAAAGGATGCACTCCTGCCTCGGGCACAGGGATCTCGAGGCTAGGAGAGTTCATCTGTAATGTTATTCAGTGCTACGTGTCCCCACCAGCCTGCACACAGGGTGCCTGTGGGGAAAGGAGCCACAGGAGCAAGAGAAGTGTCCCGACCCTGGCTTTCCTCGCAGTGGCAGCATGACAGCTCTCCCCAGCCCACGGGACATGGTGCCGGCCGTACCGGGGAGTTGCCTCCTGTACGTGAAAAGATGAAGATCCCAGCCGCACTCAGATACACCCATGTTTCACATTCACGGACATTTTACCAGTTCCACGGTCAGAATGGCTGCATTTCTCAATGCCTACGAAGTGTGAAATGTCTGGAAACACAGCACGCTTGCTATGGAGGAAAGAACTTCACAGAGCAGCTTTGCCAGCTTAACTCTGCATTTGGTTTTTCCTTCCAGTCAGGTATGAAATGGCAGGACATGCTTAAGTAGGCAGAACGATAGGAATCCTAGAGAGGAATAAATAAATAACTTTAAATAGTAAACAAATAGATGTAATTTATTTATTCAATAATAAATAATCAATTATTAAGTAATAATAATAAATGGAATTAGAAGAACTACACTTTTCTGAAGGTGATGTCCTTTGAGTAAATTGACTGAAATTGGTATCTTCACTGACACATTATTTTTGACAGTGTTTACGGTACAGAAGATTTGTGCAGGAAATGGGGAAATATTCTGAAAAAGTACAAATAATTCTTCAAACATATATACAGGATTTCAGAATGGGATATCTGTGCAAATACACACAAAATCTAGAGCTCTTAAGATCTAGGGATTTGGCCCAATAATACAATATGTGTTTGAGAAATTCCAGTCTTTGATTCAGAAATCTAATGCTTTGCAAAAAACTGTTCCTAATATCCGGGACAACTTCTGTCTTGCCAATTGCTTGACATGGTTTTAATGTTAAGTAGAATTAAGGACTGGCAATTAAATAGCAATAAACTGTAAATTGCTGATGCAACATGCTGGTGTTGTATATTATTTGCATAAATGACTACAGAAGCTGCAGAAGCACGTTGGTTGCAAAACAACACTAACAACCTCACAATGATTATACAACTAGCGTCCTGTTAGAAATATTGCCCAATTCTGTGGACATTTTGCATCCACATTTTGAATCTTTCTAGATTGTTTGAAAAGAATTCCAGTATATTTATTCAAAAATCATTAAAAGTCTAATAAGTGTAATAATAAATAATTTTCTTCCTCACAGATTAATTTTGACACTGACTTCTTTTACCATGCTGATAAAATCTATCCTAATCTCAAATATTATCCAAACTGCCTCAGGATCTGCTATCTCTTTTTTTTTCCTAAAGTTTGTTTTTAGTTCCTTTTCTTTTCCTTTCAGTGTCTTAGATGAGGATCTCTCTTTATCTCTGCCCCAAGCTTTATGCTATAGCAGTCTTGAATGGCATATCAGAGTCTATTTCTGAGTCCTGGAACAATGCCTCTGACAATATGTATTAGTGTTCTGGCACTTTCCTCTAGAAGAAATTTTTAGTGCCTCAGACAATAGACAATGTTAGGAAATTTGGACAGACACTAAAGAATAAAAGTATTTATTCAATCTTCTTGGAAACCACTCCTGGTACTGGAAACAGGAGTTGACAGAAGGCAGAAACACTGAGTGAGTCAACTGCAAACTAGAAAGGAGCTCTAAGGTTGAGGATTTTATGAAACAGAAAGAACACTGTACTTCCTCTGGAAGGACTGACCCATTCAACTCAACAAATGCCAAAAGAAACACAGGCCCAAAAATCATGGTTTTGAGCCATTACAGTCAAGATATCAAAACATAAAAAGAGTGTGAAATAATTTCACTGCCTATATCTGCATGATGCCTGCCTTTACAGTAAAACTTGGAAAAAAGAAGGAAAAAGACAGATAAGAAAGTCTTTTTCATTTATGAGCATAACTACATACTTACTAATACTATCAACATGTGCTGGAAACACCTTCATAAAATGAAAATATGCAGTTTATAAAAATATACCAAAGAAAGAGCTAGTGCTCTTTTTCATATAGGATTGATTAAAGGAAATCTATGTGTTATGCCAGATACATGCGATTTCTGTGATAGTTAAGCACAACAGTCCTGGATAATGGGCTTCATGTGTATGATAGAAATACTGACTGAAAATGATGCAGTTGATAACACTGGCTTAAACAGACAGCATGAATTTCAGAAAAATTTTACTGACCAGTTTTCATACCAGAAAACTAATTGTAAGCTGTATGTGATCTTATGGCCCGGCGCTATGCTGTTTTCTCTTCAGGATATGATCATCAGAAAGACTCTTAGGTATTTTACAGACATCTACCATATAAGATATTGATAGAGAGCCTTAGTAGCATTTGCCATCCATAATGTATTTTTTTGATAGAAACAACTTCAGAAGCAGAAAACAGAGTGCCTTATTACAAATAATTTTCTTTTGTTCACCAGTGAAACATTTATAATATCTCCACAATCTTGCAGGCCCAAAAAATTTGTTCTCTAAACTTCCTACATTTTACAGAAATGCTTTGCACACTATTACTGACACAATCCTTTGAGAAGCTGAACTTTAATTAAGGTTATGAATTTGGAGGGATTTCAGTTGCCTTGTTTGCTAGTAGTGGCAAGGTGTCATTTTCTCAAAATTATCTTCACAATTAAATCTACCGGAAAAATACACATAACCTTCTGTTGGGGGTTGGGTTACTTTCTTGTAGAATTTTTTCCCAAAAGAGTGTCTAGGAAAGCCGATTGAAGCTGATTACTGGGTACTTATGGATACTTTAAAAGTACTTGAAAGAGACAAAAGAAGTGTCTGTCCAGAGTGGGTGGGATCAACCCCCCCTCCCTTTTGGAAGGGCTCGGAAGGGGGAAAGGGGGGGG